>NW_010582407.1:0-69058 GCF_000705375.1 Tinamus guttatus | reverse complement strand
CGCTCCGCGCGCGCCTCGCGCCCCCCAGGGCTGTGGCAGCCTCGCCGAGCGAGCAGATGTCCCAGTCTGTCCCCTCACCCCAAAGGCATCGTAACCTTTGCTGCCATAAGTCAGAGCTGTCACCTGGTCCCGGCCCTCCTTTTCCCATGCAATGTGTGCCTCCTGCAAGCAGAGCTCGGCTCGCAGGCTAACAATGTCCTCTTATCTTGACTTTTCTTCCCATCTCGGTGCCAAGCCAAATTAAGACACACCAACTTTATGTTAAAACAGAGAATGCATTCAAATCCTTTGTATTAAATAGCATCTGTGTTTGCATTCTGTTTTAATACAAAATGCTTTGGATTGCAGCTAATACCAGGAGATATGAAACTGGTTAGTCCCCACATGTTGCACATAAAAAGAATTCATAATGAGCATCTGTGGGATGTGGAATGGATCCCATGAGTTAGCTGAAGACCTCATAACGTAAGAGCTGAGAAGCCTAAGTGAATTATGACTCTCTTTCCTTGCAAGTAGGATTAATTTTCTATCCCACTTATATTCATTATCTATCCTGTTTATACTATAGGGACATCAATTGTTTGAGTGTTAAATATGAAGACTTTACAGAAACGTGTAGGTTAGATAGCTTGTGGAGAAATGGGGGGATGTTACTGCTAGGAAAAACATTATTCAAACTCCATGTTTGAAGACCGCATTAGATAAAGATGCTCACTTTTTTTTTTTTAAGGACTGCAAATTCTGCTCTTTTCTCTTACAACATATTTAAAATGTAAGGTTTACAAAGTACCCTCCATCTGCCTGTGGCCCTCCCAGTGATGTCAATAGGAATTTTGCATGCAGATGAAGACCCGTATATGGCCTTTAGAGAGCAGGTCAATAAATGGCTGGAGGAATAATTAAAGACTTCTGAGCTGCTCCTTTCCTTTTTCTTACAATATAGTACAAGACTGGCATGAATATAGGCTGGGATACCACTCTAATTGGCTATGGAATAACACTGAAAGGAATTTAAATGTGGGCAGTAGCCATTTTCCAAATGATCAGTCCATTAGAGTAGTTTTGTCTGTCAATGTATGGCCAGGCAGTAGAGTGGATGTAATCATTTAGAAGTCCCCGTCCATTGATTGTCACTCTCTACTCTGCAGTGGCAACTCTAACCAGATTTCCATGCTTCAAAGGGACAGCCCGGATAGAAAGCCTGCCTTTAGCCAAGCTTGCTTCAGCTTGTTCCTGCCTTTCACCAGTTTTCATCTACATGAGCAGAACCAGACCCCCGTGATATTTAATGGCTACCTGTATGGCTAATGCTTAATATCTTAATTTAACTGTTTATGTAACCAAAAAGCCTGTCCCTGTGTCTTTGCTCACACGAGTAGCCTCAGTGAATCTGTGGAACTATTGACAGATAGTTTTGTATGCTGTAGGACTAGCAGGATTCAAAGGTAGGTTTGTGAATGTCTGCAGAATACGGAAGCGTTTTCTTTTTCATAGCCCTTAAAATATACCAAATAAATAATGTTATAACTGAAGAACAGCCCATTTTGATTGTTCACATCTTTTTTTTTCTCCAAATTAATGAAACAATAGTAAAACACAGTAAGAGTTCCTAGATTTGTATCTTATTTTGCCCATCAATGAAAATATCCATCATTAAGCTAATACTCTGTGCCATATTAAATAACGTGGCCCAATTCTCCTTGCTTTTCAGGAGTGAATTCACTGCTCTATGCTAGTATAAATGAGAAGAGCAAGCCCTGTATTTTTAATTCAGTTTATTTCTTATTTTGGTCAGATTATTGACAGACTCTGGTGTCTGAATGACATACTTTTTGTCTAAATACTGCATACTACTGTAAGATATTCTGCAAGTTGCTTTAGTATTGATTGAGCTAAGAAATGTTCTGGTACAGTGCTGCTGTTTCTTACAATGTACTGTAGATCCTTCTCAAGGCAAAAACATAGTAAAGATAAAAATTAAAAACACATGACAGTGTAATATAGTAGCATTTAATATTTATGCTTTACATATATCTATCTATCACAATTACATATATCTTTATTCTCGTTGCCAGTGTACTACTGTTCCTTTCTTTCACAGGTGAAAAAATATCTCTTCTCTGGAAATTCATTTCCATTTACTTAAAGTTAAATGGTTTGACTTTGAATTTTCATTATCTGCTGTTGGAAGGAGCTTGTGACAGGTAGGAGAGAGAATGCTACAAAGCTTCATTGTATCATCTAATTTTTGCTTCACTTTAGTCAGATATCATTTAGGTAGAGGGTAAAATACTATACGTAGAACAGGATAAGACAGAACAAAACAGAACAGAAATAAAATAAAATGAAAATAAGATATATAATGAATTACAGTAGAAAAATGCCTTTATCTTGAAGTGATTTTTTTTTTTAGTTTTACTGATTCCTCACTAGTGAGAAAATTGAACTAATTTTGTATAAAAGGAATATGTCATAACAGGATATGGCATTTATCTTCCTCAGATAGGGGTGACCTCATCATTCACAAGTGGCGTAGCTATGAATGAGTAATCAGCCTCCCCACCCATTAACTGTAGATAAAGTCCACATCTTCTGTCTAAGTATTAAATATTCGATTTATTATTTTACAACTCCCCATCTTTAAAAGTGTCTGCTGTTGAAGTGATTGCTGCTACAATATGTGCTACAATATGTGTTAGTGTGAAGCAAAAGGAGCTCCTCAAAAGGTGCCCTGTAATGAGAGTGAATGGGAGATGAGAAGGGAAGCAAAAATAACAGAGGAGAAGGAAAGAAGACGGACCACGCAGGAAAAAAAAATGTGGGCAGAACAAGGATAGGGAAATTCTTTAACTGACCTGTATTACAAAAGCTTTATACTTTTATAACATACATGCAGTGAAAATATTTTTTCATATTAATACCACACATATATCAGCTACCTCATATCTCAAGTTATATTGCCAAAGTGATTCCCAAAGGAATTAATATATGTATAATGTGAGAGGAAATATATAGTTAGGAAATAATTTCTTTTCACTATTTATCAGCAGTGCACATTAGAGAAGAGCTGCAGTTAAAAAATACAGTTTCTTTCTGCAACTGTTGAGCATAACAAATTTTTGCTTCAAGTGATGTCATGTGCTGCATTTTGTTTTCATTCCTTTGTAAAACCAATGAGTGCAGTTTAAAGAAAATATTTGGAGTTTAATTTTAAATCAAAAAGAACTGGCTGTTCATCTATGTAGAGAGCAAAACAAAGAAAGACTACCTCTAAATAGAACATGAAGTCAGGAAAAAAGACCATCAAAACTTAAATATGAAGTACTGGAATGCTTTCCATCTTTAGAAATCCTTGACGTACTTGGGGCTGGAAGAGCAGGGAAAGTTTTTTGTTGTTGTTGTTTTTGGTTTTTTTTCCCTGAAAGGTTGCCCTGGGAATGAAGGGCAAGATTAAGGTAGCTCCCTCCCCCCATATATTCAAAGGCAAAGCAAGCACAGAGCAAGATAGAAGGAGAGTGCCTGGGGAAAGTAGCATCACTATCGAAATCATAAAAGATGTATAAGGACATCAGTGAAAGAACTAGAAAAACTATTAGACGAAGGCCCTACAGGGCTCTCCCGATGGCTCAGCGATTAGCACACCGCACTGCCACTGCGAAACCGCTGCCACAGTCCGCGGCTCTTCCTGACATCTTGCTCATTGGCACTGGCAGCTGAGGGTGCAGACACAGTGTGGGAAGGACGAGACGTTGCCCGCAAGCCCAAAGGGCACCACGCTAACCAGCGGAGCTGCTTCAGGGAGGAGCATCAGTCTTCTCCGTTGTCATCTTGCCTAATTCCCTGCTTGCTTGGAAGTGGAGGAGCTGCCCTGGCCTAGGACAGCTGATTTTCCCAGGCTAGGGCAGCTGCATTATGGTTATTTTTTTTTCTTGTGTTGTAGCCTTTGCTCTGGCCAGAAATTTTATTTACTGGTCAGCACCAGAGCATTCCCAAAACACTGACCTCTCACAAATTGTCCAGCTGCTCCAGTAGAAGATCAAAGGACAACCATATAGTTTGTCCAGACTCTATCTGCTACTGCAACGAGCATGTAACTCACATGCTCTCTGATATTAGTCCAGGCAGTTTTTAACACCTCAGTACCCATTTCCCACCTCCTTAAAATCAGTGTTGTATGTCCAAAATAAGATAATCTGATTTTTGTTGGCATCAGATTAGGGTCATGGAGACCACAACTAAAGTTATCTGCTGCTTCCACCACAAAAAAACAAACAAACAAACAACAAACAAACAAAAAACCCATACCTCCTAGTCTGATAAGAAGCTTAGTTCAAGGAAATGGAAAAAAAAATCACATAGGTGCTTTTTTTTTTAATCTCAGGGGTTTCTAAATATCTTTCATATCTCACACTGTGCCCTCACCACATTCAGATTTTGGGGCTGGTAATCTCCCTTGTTCCCGCTTGCCCATAAAATGAGCAACTTTTAAAGGATTCATCAGGATACTTTCCCTTTTATATTTATTTAATCTTTATTTTCAGCCTGTGTTGGTGCTCCCACAACAAAATAATTTGCAGAAGCAGCTGTGGGTGTCTTCTGGAAAGATAGTATCAATCGGCAGCCTAATATTTTTCTGTGCACCCAGAGGAGGATTCTTATCCTTTCCCTTAGTGAATAGTGCTTCCCTTCCAATGCAGAAGAACAGAAACCACACACGCTCTCTTTCTCTTAAGTCTTTTTTGATGAATGAATCAGAGTGAATTACACACCCAGGCTATAAAGAACAGAGCTCCCTGCCTGAGCTCTTTGAGACAAGCCTAGCACGGTCCAACATAGCCCCTGTCTCTCTTTGGTGCAACTGCTGAGTCATGCAGCAGCGAACATGAGACAGCAAAATTGGCAGGACTACCTGTTCAGGCCGTTGCTCCTCTGCACCGCGCGCTGGAAAACGCTGCTCAGCCCCCAGTGCGGTAAGTGACAGAGCTGGCACCTCTCAGCCACAGGGGTGGTCACCATCGGGCTGGGTCCCTGCAGCCGTGCTGCTCCCCGGTGTCTTTGCTCTCTGCTAACAGCAACGTCGTGTTTTTCACCAGAGACAACAGCACATTGTGTCCGGCGTGGCAGCGTCCCAGGTGGGCAGCCATGGAGAGCTGCAGTTTCTGAAACGTCATGCGTACACAGGAGTCAGAAATAAAGACTTTGATCATTGGGCCCTGTGTTATTCCAAAAAAGAATCAGATCTTTCTCCCTAGGAAGTGTATGTGTCAAGGACTTTAATGCAGGGTAGCCTTTCAAAGCACAGATCCTTGCCCAGGCACAGGAGTCTGTAACAGAGCACCATTCTTATTTACAGTTATTTATTATTTCTGTGTCGGTTCTCACTATAAAGAAGCCGTGAAAGTCCAAATCCCCTCCACTTTTTTTTTTTTTTTTTAATTAATCAAGCAATTCAAGTACTGAGCTTATTCATAAGAGGCCTTCAAAGTTTATACACATTTCAAATCTTATTTTTTTCACTTTCAGGCAACTTCTCTGTTGTTTAAAAGAAAACAAACTAACTTTTCTGAAGTATTTATAAATGGGCTATTAAGAAGTTCAAAAACATAGTTTAATTCACTTCCAAGTTAGACCT
Organism: Tinamus guttatus; assembly: GCF_000705375.1. The sequence goes on along the minus strand of NW_010582407.1, from coordinate 63,426 downwards.
ACTTCCACATTGCTTCTGTTTCTGTCACTCCTCCCATACTATAATAATCAGTTAGAAGAACTGAACATATGTGACATGTAGCGCCCAGCCAAGTAGCCTTAATTTTCACTCTAGAATTTTCTTTCTTGAGGCTTTCATTCTGACAAGAGAGGAAAATGATCTGAGATTTTTTTCTTCTATGGCGAGCTAGACCTTTATTTTCCACAGGTAGGCTAGTTCACAGTCTGGTCATAAATTGCACCAAATTCAGAACACACTGAACTCCATCTCTAAGAGTCAATTCCTTTTTGTTCTTTGGTCATAAGTCTTGTCACCCTCTTAAAGTGTATTTTCATTATCAGAAAGTAGTCTGGACAGTAATTTCTGCCTAAATAAAGTTGATGACTTTACTGTATTCACTGGAAATTACCCAAAAAAAGGCTACCTAACGTTTTTCTTTTTATTGCCAGATGGATCATACTCTTTCATTTTTATAGAGATGAATGAACAACATAGAAAATGTCTCTGTGACTTTTGAGGCTCACTGTTAGGAATGGGCAGTGTATTGGATGAAAAACTTCTGGACACTCTGAAGGAAGTCAGACACGCATTAGTACCCTTAAATATGCAATTTAGCCATTATTTTCTCGTTTAAAAAGTTTGATGCATTATAAGTTTCAATGCCTTTTTATAATGGTCCGTTATGCAATATACAGATGTATAGGCTATGTATATATATATATATACAAATTCCATTAGGTCAAAATAAACTAAACAGGTTTTACTGTACTTTTATTTTCACACCCCTCCATACCAGTGATCTAACGTAGAAGAAAAAGGAAGGGAATTCCTACAGCCAAACTTTCATTTCTTTTGACATAGGTCCTTTATCTGGGAGACAACCTCCTACAGGCTTTCAGCTATATTTCATTTAATATAGATTTGGCCTTTTCAGGCTAGAACAAGAAGAAATATCAGAGAGTTCATACGAATAGATGTTATAATAACAGCAACATCTGCACAATAGCAATGTTTATTTTTAGCTGCTACTTTCCAGTTTCTGCAACAATTTTCTGGAAGAAATGTTTGTTACGAAGTGTGTGCTATCATGAGAAGTTTCATCATTAAAAACTGGCTTAATTTAGCTGGACTAATCAATATTTATTCCCTAAATAATTAAGTCTACATAGATAAATATACATACAGGTAAAATTAATTTAAGTCTTTTGGGCAATTATTGCTACCAGATAGCAATAATTCTTCCATTATTCAAATACAGTCACTGAATTCATTTTGAAAAAAAAAATAAAATCTTGTCTTAAAAACATTTCTAATATTCCATTTTATTTTCTGTACTGTCAGTCAGTAACACGGATTTTCTTTGCATCCAGTCCTTCAGTATATGCTAGCCAGATATAGTGACTAGATTTATCTGGATTATACTACTATGTATTACTCTTTTTGAAGCAGAACTTTTGATTCTAATGAGTTTCATTCAGCTGTTGTCAGCTTATGGAGAAGTACAAGGGGTGAAGTTCTGCATAATAAAGAAGACATTATACGCAAAAAAAGTCTTGAATTAATAAAATGACTAAAGTTGATATATCAAACACTCAAAATAGAAAAACAAGCTTAAGATTTTTCTTGAACTCACTGTACATCTTACACTTTTCATGGTGTACGTTAATAACATATACTTGAAAGTTTGCATATCTGAAGATACAGAAATGATTCAGTTTAAATAAAAATTGTTCTTAACTTTGAGAATGTCATTATTACATGCCCTTACTATTTCCACTAACATTACTTTTTTGTGCATTTTTTTTCTGAGGGAGAGGCCATGAGTGGGAATAGCCAAAAATAATTTGACTGCTGAGCGACTGTAAGCTCTTGAAACCTGTTGTTATAATAGATGATGGTTAGCATTGCAAATCATTCTGTCTTCCTTTTACTTTTAAGTCCCAGTATCTCTAATACATGTGTACATTCTTTCTTAGTTGAACACACATGGCTGGAGTCAGACCACACAACTTACAGAGTTTATAAATTTTGCTATCTTCACTGTTAGTTAGAAAGTCTTTAAAAAGAACTCCTTATTAAAGTTTTCTGGAAAAAATGTGAACATAAAGGAAAAAATACCACATGCATGTACAAATTGCTAACCTGAATATGCCCTTATGACTAGTGAACAACACCTCTTCAGATTTGGACTGGATTTTAGTATTGCACATTTTAGCACACCCACGTGCCATTCCATAATCTAAAACATACAATTTAACATGGTCCTGGAAATGGATGCCTATTGATTCATTATTAGGTTCAGTTATGATGCTGGAAGATGATGAAATTACTGCTAACCTTTCAAAAGGGATCCAGAACTGAGCACTCTCTATTAAAATTGTACAGAAGCTAGAATGAGACTCCTGCATCTCCCATCAACTTCATTTAGTATTATGTGGGGATCAGCATCCTTGAAAGACAAACCACTGCTGTTCGTAAGTGAATATTCAGAAATATGGTAAATCCAAGATGAAGACCTCTTTTGATATAATATTCACTGTTTGGAAAGTGAAATTGAGGATATGCTGGGGTTTTATGGGGAGGGAGCGGGAGCTGTGAAGCAGATGAGCCAAGGCCTTTTCAGCAGTTAATACTAGAGTTAATGTGAGTGTGAATCTATATTTCTTTGTTCAGAATTACAGTAAATGTTCTCTTGTGGAGAAATTGTTCAGGCTAAGGATAATTACAGTTACACAGTCATTCAGGTGAATTAGTGCAGGGAAAGGAAGACTGGCCTCATCACTAACAGCACAAGTGGCACGCAGCAACCAAGTCTAAACACCGGCTCTTCTGAAGTGTCCTCGCCTGGATATTGGCAACAGGATCTGCTCAAGCAGCGGATGTATATGCCATGCTCAAAGCTAATTATTTCGGCAGGATGACAGTGTGATTGTGATTAAAATATATATTAATATATATGGTATTTTAGACCTATAAATACATCTGCTCTGATTTATTTGGTCTGAGCTCATCTATAAATTGTCTGGCTTCTGAAGGAAAATGGCAAAGTTGTCTTGCATGTAGAAGGGTAGATTTCAAGCTAAATCAGTGGTTACAACAAAAACCCAAATGAATGACCGACTCTGAAGGAACTCAAACAAAGCCAGCTGTAATACACAAATAACAGAGAACATGTACACGTCTCAAAGAGATACCCAGCCTGAGAGCTGGAAGGGAGAAGGAGGGAAAAGGTGAGATTACACTTTCCCTCTGAGAAACCAAGAACAAGAGCAGCATTATGCTACAGAATAGTGGTTAAAATTGCAACACCCCTTATTCAATAATGAATTGGAGTAATAATTGAGTTGTAGTCTATTGCAAAGCAGAAAGCAAGCATGCTTGCGTTCCCCCAACTCTCTCTGTGCTGTCAGTTTAATTTCTTGCAAGAATTAGATGGTTCTCAAGAAAAATAAGACTAAGTGTCACAAATAACATCACCCTTTAAATAAGCATTCTGAATATGTCATGTCAGGTTTCTCATAAGGAAAGAGACACGTCTTCTTAGTAGGCTGTATAGAAGAATGCCGCTCTCTTTTCAAGACAGAGAAAAACATGTGTTTTACCAAAAAGTGTTTTAAAAAGAGAACTACCAAGAATTCTGCAAGATACTTCTCTTTCTTTGGAGCTTATATCCAGCACTGTTTATCTGGAGTCAACAAGCAACTACCACAAGCAACAATTTTCCATCAAAGTATGTTGAGGTTTGTTTTTGGCTTTATGAATTGTTTGAATATTTGGTCCTGACAGTATGATAGCGGAATCAACGGTCTAATGCTATTAAAAATGATTCTCTATTGAAATGAATGGAAAATAATTTTCAATAGTGTTTCATTGAAGTCAGTGGGCCAACACTATGAGGAGTGAGTCTCATTGAAGTTGACAGAGATTCATTTTTGATAGCAGGCCATTGAAGCCAAGACTGGAGGAAGTAAACCCTATACAGTGCAATTACATTCAATACAGCATTGTCTGCAAAGAAAAAGAGGCTTTAAGTACTGGATTTGTGCATAGTTACTTTCCTGCAATATATACAACCACTTACAGAGAAGCATCTCCTACACTAGTACTGGAGCAAGTTTGTAAGCAGATGTTGCACTTAAGCTTTCAGGATGACCATACAATATCATACCACAGCAGAATTGACCTTTTTTTTTTTCCCCTCCCTCTTGAGAGAGAGGGAGAGAGAATGCTAGGAAAGGTATCACAAACCCTGCACTTTGAGCAGTGTCACAAGCTCTCACTTTTTGCTAGGCAGCCATCAGAATGAGGCCACTTGAGTCTCATGCAAAGGATAGCAACTGTATTCTCCCAAGACAAAAGAACATTGTTTTCTGGTATTGATTAAGAGTACTTTAATTTTAGTGTAATGTCACCAGAACACTTGCAGGACTTGCAGCATTTGCTAATGCAGAATAAATATAGCTGCTCTCATCTAGGAAAAAGCATCTTTAATACTTTTTTTTTGCCCTTTTGATTTTTTTTTGTAATAAAATCTTTATTAGCTTTCAAAGTTTTTAAAGGAACTAGTTTAAAGGCCAGTGCATGACTGCATCCTACTCTGAATATTTTGTATGAGTTGAGAGTGACAGAGTTCCTTTGCTCTACCATTTCATGCATGTTTTAATGCCACAAGTACTTATCACTTTATAATCACATTACAGTAGCAAATTTAATGTCAGTGGGTCAATACTATACACAAGCATGAATTAGCTATGTGGGAGTATCTAAAATGCTTAAAGTAATTCTATGTTGTATGTGTGATGAATTTGGATTTTCATCCCCACCCTGCCCTCTGGTTTACGTCTCCAAAATGCTGCCTATGTTCGAGGTCTGTTTCCCATTGATTAAAAATTACAGTATATAGCCATTTCAATTTTAAAGTAATGTTAAGTTTCATTAAGCAGTTCATTCTTTTTATTATTTTTGTTCATCCCCAAGTCACTTTGCATCTCAGGAGTCACAATTTCTAATTGCAGATTCACTAGAATAGAAACACATGGAATGTTCCACCAGCACTGGGACAAAAACACATATGCCAAATTAGATGGTATATATGATTACAAAAGACGTGAAACCTAGTCAACATAGGGCTTGAAAAGCATAGAGCCAGCTGATATAGAGTAGTTTAAGTGGTCTCAAACCAATCCTCCAGAACTCCAGGTGGGCAAAGATGAGAAACAAGCAGTGAAAAGTTTAAATGCCTTGTCTCCTTCAAGCATAATATATGAGTTTTCTCATTCTGTCTTAGCTACAGGGAGCAAATCAGGTATCGCAGTACAGAAGACATTTCTGTAATTTTAAAGTCACACTACATATAACATGCTTTTCAGAGCAGCATGAAAATTTCGGCTTTTGAGCAGCTGCACTACTACAATGCCCACACCGATACTTATAGTCTGCTAATGCCACATCTCAGCAAAGCTTGCAGAGTTTTTTTTTGTTGTTGTTTGTTTAAACCTCATGTAGCTGCCTGATGCAGCTTTGTAAAAACAGATAGTTACATGGAAATGTCTTTAAAAAAAAATCACCTAGATTCTTGCCAGTTTAAAAGTCATTAAAAAAAAAAAAAAAAAAAAAAGCCATGAGCTATAAGGTATAAGGTGGGGGTCAGTCTCAAAAGCTCTCTCCAGAAAGCAATATGGAATTACTGAAAAATACTGTAATTGAAATGGATTTTAAGAGAGCATCACAGTGGATCCTTGTGCAGGTCACTGAACTGAACCTGCCTGGATTTGATGGGGCATCTTTGACAGCAGCAGATCCCTTCTGAGCGGCGGTGCCTCCCCTCCTGCCTTGGGCGACGCCAAGGCAGGACAGACCTGCTGAGTCACACAGTCGGAAGCTTTGGAAGGACTAATATGATTGAAGAAAAAAAGGTTAAAACTACATTTGGACAGTTCAATACCTTCATTCTTTACACACACATTATATATATATACATATATATATATGTGTGTGTGTGTGTGTCAAAGTTAGGAAGTTGGGTTCCAGGATTAGTCAAATCATTGTGACTAGAAATGACAGAGACAATAAATGCTATAAAGCAAAAATTTTAATGGCTACTCTATCGCTGTGTTCATTGTAGAAGGGCATACATATAATTGTGTATGCGTGGTAGAACCCCTGTAAGGTAATAACTTTTAATGAACTAGCCCTGTTAAAATAATACATTTCTGGGCAACAAACCAAATATGTACAGGAATACAGTGCAAACCTCCTGAATGATAAAGCAGGAAACTTTAAAAAGAAAAAACTAACACAAGGAATGTTCAATAGAAAAATTGAACTGATAAGCCTGCTTATATTAGTAGATGTGCATGCCTTCATGAAATCCAAATAAGTTTGATAAAAGAAAACTTGTTAAAATTAGTAAATGCTGAAGAAATATATGCATTAAAAACAAAAGTTTTGCTTGTCAAAGCTGCTTCTAGGTGATTTCGGGAGAGTTATGGCAGGGATACGTTTGTTCCTCTTGGAGCACTTGTTTCACAGTATGGATATGTTTGCTTTTATTAGTGCTACTCTGCACACCGTTTGACAGAGATCCTGTCTCTCAACAGCAAACCTTCTGCTACTTAAGAAGCCTGACCTGGGCACAGCTTAGATCCAGGTCCTCAAAGGAGGTTAAGTGCCCAACTCTTGAAAATAAGCAGAGGTGCAACCCAAGATCCTGCCCTTCAGAAACACTTTGGTTTACTGAACTGAACTCTGGCAAGTGCCAAGGCCATCAAGTCTCAGGGGTGGCTGGTAACTTGGTGCTTCAGACCTGTATTATGGGCCTCATGCACTGTTCAAAGTTCTCCCCTGCACTTGGGATATAAACTCAAAATAATATTGTGGACAGCTTTGTAATAGATGGAATCACGGTGTGTACCTGCATTTACTTAGTTTTACAGACCTGACCAACCCCGGAGGGAACAACTGGGCTCCTAGAGACCATGTGGGGTCAAATATATAGTCCAATTCAAGCCTATTTCTTTTTTTTTTTGGGGGGGGGGGAGGTAAAATAACTGATTTATCACAATTATCTCTGAAAATGTTAAGAAATTTATAGCATTGCTTGACTACAAGGCATTAATTGACTGCAGGATTTTTAATAATGATATGGTGGTGATGGGTTTACAGTTGGACTTGACGATCTTGAAGGTATTTTCCAACCATAATGATTCTATGATTCTACGTCAAGAAATGCAACTGGCTCTTAAGGCTGTCATTACGAACAAAGGAAGGAGATCAGAGCTCTAGGAGCTGAAGTAGTAGCCGACGTGGCCAGCAAGCTTTCTTTAAGTGACAAAAAAGCCCTGGAAGTAAAGATGGCTCAAAAATGACAGGAGGTAAACTAAATTTCGAGAACGGACATCAAAGTGTGAGGGGAGGGGAAAAAAAAAAAAAGAAAAAAGGAAAGACAAAATAAAGCAGAGTCACAAGTGTTATGGAGTAAGACAACATCATTGCAAAGTAATGTTTATATTTTGAAGTTTAAATATTTTCATAATAACACTCCAAGAGTGGTTTCAGAATCATTTTTTTGCTTCATGCCTTCCACATTTTGTTTTTCAAACATTCTTGTATTAAAAAATATACATTTTACCTACAGACCATTGGAAGATGTATCACTGGAAAATTCTAATGTATTATATGAGACAGGCTAAAAAGAAGACAAAGAGGATCATGTCATATCAGTTGAAATGACTTCTTTTACCTCTGTGGTTCTTTCTGAAGCTCTGTCTCCTGATGCTACCTGTGAACTAGTCACCTGCTACTTTGACTTTTTCTGCAGTCCCATTAAGAGGCAGGTGGCAGAGCAATGGATCCACATTTCTGTGGATGAAATATAGTACATTGAGTGATTTGGAGCTGATAACTTCAGCCTCTATTCTTCCTGCTATTTCAGAGCTCTTGTGACTCATTGCCATTCTCCTGAAGTCACGGGGAAAGGACAGACGGTTTTAATTATGATCACAAAAAAAAGTCTATCAGGCATATGGAGATAACAGCTCAGAATTTTTACGAGACCTTGGAGAAGCTGGTTTGCCAGAATTTGAAACTCTGGCTATTGACTTATTTTAGCTTGAGAGAAAATTTCCTGAGTCTCTGAATTTTTGCCAGGAGAATCTAAAAGTAAAATTACTAATATATGACCTTTGCTTAGAAATGGATGAAAGAGCAAGAGTATAGGTGACAATAGCTGTGGGTCACTATCAAGAATAAAACAAAATATATTTTTTAAAAGTAATTACAAGTTATTTTCCACTTTAAAACCCTTACTCACGAGACTTGATTGGAGTCCTACCATATATGACCAAAGTCAGTGAAATTTTTACTGTTCTAGAGGGATTGAGTCCTGGAGAATAACATTATAAGGGCTTTAAAAGGATTTAGAGTAGCATAGCATTTGATAACCCAAAGACGTTTTTAAAAAAAGAGAGTGTTTTGGTCAGGTGAGAGGGCAAATGTTTACTGGTTTCCTGTGGAGTGAACGAAACGTCTTTAAGAAAATAGATTTGATAAAACTCTGAAATTGCTTTCCTAACAAAAATTATAGTCCAAATAACATTATCTCTGAAAGGAAAAGAATCGGATTACTCCTATTCTTCTGCTGAATGTCTTCACTTTTGCTAATTTCCATAGGAATCAGCACCTTCTAAAGGAAGATTTTATAAATACACTTAATTTGCAAAACATTATAAAGAATTCAGAGCCTAGATTTAACTTCAAAAAACAAGCTTTAGGAAGATCATACATTTAGCCAAAAATGTTAATATTTCAATCCTGTGAGTTTAAAGAGCCTCATAATTTGACTTTATTTTCCATTTTATCCATAGGAGGATGTTTTAACGACATTCAGACAATGTAACAGTTTCTAATTCCTAAAACATAGCAGAGGCAGATATACTGCATCAAAAAGAAGCCTCTAGTGAAAAGATAACAGAATCACAGGGTTCAGTTCATTTTTGCAGCACATAAAGCTGTATTAAAATCCATAAATTCCTAAATTTTTATGTAGATTAACCATGTAAAATAATAGTAATTAAAGAAAAAAAAACACAGAAAACACAACATAGAATAAAGTGCATCAATGAAAAGGAGGCAGGACTTCTTTAAGCGATTCGGCAGCGCGCACAGGCCGCTTCCTGTTTGTTTCTCTCCATGAATGGATGCTACTGTCCGCGGGAATGTGCCCTGGCTCCGTTTGGCTTCACGGAGGGAAGGGGCAGACTCCGGTAAAACAAAGTTCCCACCAGCATCCATGGGTGCCCTGCACTTTTAAGGACCAGAAGTTCCGTCTCCGTAAAGCTAAATAATCTAGCAGCAGTAAATTATGAGCAATCATTGAGCATTCAGGGTAATAACCAGTTTATTAAGGGAGCTATTTACAAGGGGGCTGCAATTATCGCTAGCCAGTGAAGGGGATATATACAGGCTGATTTCTCAGTGCTGCCTGCAAATTCTTCCCTCCTGCAACCTACGTTTCTCATGCAGCATATACAGACATACAGGATAAACCCTGAGCAAACCTAACAGCTTGTGTCTTTTACCTGAACCCATTTTCCCCTCCCTGCAAAGATATTTGAGAAGAAACAGGAGCTAAACATAGCTCCAACAATGCTTTCTTTTTTTTTTTTTTTTTTTCTTCCTTGAGTAAAAGTCTAGGAAAACCAGAGTTAATCTCACCAAATTCAGAAGTTGTTATTCGGAGCCAAGCTCTCATACTTACAATAACTTGAAACTTACAGTCCTAGCTCAGCAAGCGCTGCTTGGGAACTGTGCCCAGTGGCCCCTTTCTCCTGCACAGCTGAAGGAGCCAGGGAAGAGGCAGATTCAGGTGAAGGAGATGACCGCTGACATCCACTTAAACCTCAGATAATCAGTGAGTCAAGTAGATTTACATTTCAATGCTGCCTCCTACGTGACAAGTTGCTGCCCTACTGATAAAGTCCTAGGTAGAAGTTGCTTGGCCTATGAAGCTTTCTCTGTAACTTCTACGGTTGTGACTTCCCAATGTGTTTTCCCCCATACAGTAGGTCATCTAGGCATTTTCCTCCACTTACATGCAATATTCACTAAATGTGTAAAAATCCATCTGGTATGGAACACCTGCAGTGCCCACTGAAATCAAGCAGTGTTCATCCCCAAGGTACATCCATAGTCCTTGCTGAGCTCGAGATCATCAGCAAGGCTCACCGAGAAAGGCAGAGATTTAGGAATTGAATATCGCTCAAAGCAGAGTTTTATGTCTATCATATACCCCATCTGTCTGTTTAAGCAAGGACAAGGAAGCAGGGACCAAGCTGCTATTGAAGCAGCTGAACTATAAGGACGATGGAGCTATGGCCACTGGGCAAGGAGCCTCGTGATCTGCTGTGCTGCGGTGGCATGGGTTTCTTGCAGGGTTTGGGCTTCATCGTGAATGCCAGCAGCCACTGCCAGGCCTGTATGACTGAGGTGGGGAGGGATTAACAAAATGGGAGTAGCACTGGGAAATTCAGATTTTTTCCCCCCTTCCTTTTTCAACTTATTTTTCCCCTTCCATGTGTTTTTTATTCTGATTTTGAGGACAGAAATAATCATGCACTTACCCTGTAATAATGTAGTAATCTGTCATATAAATACCCTGCCATTATATGGTAATTATGGTTTCATTAAATGATCAACAGCTACCATGTTAGCCAAGAATAATTACACATTTGTGCCCTGTATCTTAAAGTGTTCTCGGCGCCTTTTTTTTTTATTGAAAAAGGGGGGAAAATGTTCCCTTGTGCATAAGACCACAATTTGGCCCAGTGTATGCATTTATTCAGTATGACTTGGAATGCCACAATCTCCTATTTTGACTTTATTCCACAGCATACCGAGGTTTCATTTAAAGGAACGTCACCACAGCTATTATGGCTGCACATTTTCAAAGTTTCCGGAATAAGGGGCCATTCCACATTACTGCTTTTTTTTTTTTTTTTTCTTTTCACTCCCAGTGCCAGAAATTACTTTCCAGAAATCTAATAACATACCAGTATGTAGATCACAGCTCTCTGTCTCTACAAGCTGGTTTAATATTTGACACCGACCCAAACAATCTTGTAACTTGAAAATTTGTGCAGTTGTCCTCAGCTCTGAATATCTTGTTTTGGTTAGTAGAGAGAGACATTCTCAGTTTATGATATCTTTACGTTTCTTTAAGCTAAATTTTCAGATACAAGGAGCATGTATAATATTCATATAAGAAGCATTAAATTATACTGAATAGCCCAGTGTAAGTAGATCTGCTAAATCTTACTGTGTAGACATGGTAAAAAATTAACATTTTCAGTGGTATGTTTTCCTACGGATGACTTTTTAGCACAAATGCAAGATTATTCTTTACACGTAATTTTTGACCATTCATCGAAAATGCAATGGGTGTCAGTTGCTCTAGTTTGCTGGATAAGTAGATGATAATGAGCGAATTTAGGGTGCAATTCAGATGCCTTACCTGAGTCTAGCAACTTGTGTTGAAATCAGTGCTATAAATTCATTTCACTTAACTGGACCAAGATTCCCTCTCAGAAACACAGGCATAAAAAGTGATTAGGGAGGAAGGAAAGAAGGAAATGGAGGAAAGGGGGAGAAGAGCAAGGTGGGAGGATAGATCAAAGGAAGGAAAGGCAATTTCACAGATCTTCTAGTTCTTTCCAGAGATGTGTAGCTTTGGTCTTGCATTTCTGCATTTCTCTCCTTTTTTTCCATTGACTCATTTTTCTTATTCCACATACATGTCTTTGCCATTTCAGATACACTTCATGATTTTTTTCCTTTTTCTTCTCTTCCTGAGGAGCCTCTGTTGTAGTTGGTTTGATCCATTTGTCAGCATTTTGTTTCCTTCTCCTGTGTAATTCAGATTGTCAATTGCCAAACTCCAGGGAACCTTCTGCTTCCAACATACTCAAAGGTTCTGATTCAGAAAGATAGTTGAGTCCATGCATAACTTGAGACATGTGACTAGCTCAATTGATTTCATTAAAAAATACATGTAAACTGGAATAATTTAACATGTGCCTCACAGAACATTTTTTTCCAAAGCATTCCAGTACACTAAGCAAAAAGAGCAAGATTATTATGAGACATACTCTGTGTCATTTCTTTGCATTTGTAGTGGAAGAATCCCTTTTCCTTCTTGATAAACACAGATGACATTTACGTTAAGTTAAATGCAAGCAAATTTTCAAATGCAATGCAAATGCAATGGTTGAAGATTGTCTTTCTGAAATGTAGACTTTCAGCAATGGAAAATTGTTTCTTCATCTTACAGACATTTACTCACATTAGATCTTCTATTTATTTCTTACAGAATGACAGAAGGACTAATATTTCTGTAATAAAAATAATTTATGCTAAATTAATGGGACCCTTTGCGTTTTAAAATTTCAGGACAGAATTTGGTTGGAGTTGAGTGTTGTAGTCTGGTTATAACACATGTTGTCCAGGGACAACATTTGTCCTTTGACTACCTGCTTGAAAATCACTGTAACTGTCTGCTCTTAAAGCATAACACAAACTGTTGTGTCCCATAGTTTATTTGTTTGTATTTGCACAACATCACCATTTCAAGAGAGATCCAATATACTTGGTACGAAAAATGTGATCTTTCAGGCTATATTTGTACAACAGCCTGTTGTTAGTACCAATATCTGTGAGGTAGCTGCTTTTGGGAAATAATGAGTAGAGGTATAAAAAAGGATCAATGTAAATAACATAAGAGAACTGTGCATATGCAAATGTGATCCTTAATTTTTGTAATTCACCATGAATGCCATGCTGGGCCTATTACTGAATAACTGGAGGATAGGAAAATCTGGAGAATTTCTGAATCCTGTAGAGATATTTGTCCTCTGCTCTTATATTCCACTGAATAATAGACCCAGTTTATAGACATTTTCAGGGTATCATTTTTTTTTCCAAGGGGAATTTATTCCCAGTCTTTGCTCTTACTTGGTATATATAAAGAAATAAAAATCTCTTCAAGAAGAAAGAAAATGCAATCAAGAAATTCAAAGGTAGATTTGTAGTCCCCCTCCCCAGTTTTCATTTGAGAGAGAAAAAACTGACTGTTGAGAGGGGAAAAGCAGCTCTATTATGTTTTATTTATATATTTATTTATTTTTAAAAAGCTTTGCTAAGAAAGGGAATAATTTAATACCAGGAAACACACAAAAGAAAGATGACCACTGATACCTTATGCAAGTCGAGCATACTCAGGTAACTGGACCTATATTTAAATGTATATATATTTATTCTGTTAGTGGCTGTCCGCACAAAGGCTCTGGTCTTGCAACTGAAAACTCCGTGCTGGAGCTCCAGGCCTGTGTGGGACTCTAGTGGCAAAAAACATCCACAGATGTGCCCAGGACGGGGAGGCAAAGCCTCTAATGGACCAACAACAGCTCTAAGGATGGCTTAATTGAACTGTTAATTGAACAGATCTTTCTGAACTGGCTGTTTAAAAATAGCTGAAAATAACAGCTGCACAGAGCTGGCATCTTTTGTCTTTATATATCGGTCTTTCTCTTCCACCCTACCCTCTTTTTTTTTTTTTTTTGCATTCATAGCTTTCACATTTTAAAAGTGAGCAAGTTATTAAGGATTTTACTGATGCAAGGGAAATATCGTCCAGTGGTATAACAGAAGTGAGAGTAAAACATAAGAAGAAAGTGAACGATGATGTAAGCTTTGAACTTGAAAACAGTTTGTGTTGTAGCTGAACACCTTGGCAACCAGCCATATGATGTGTGTACAACCCACATAGGCAGTTCAAAATGCAAATGATTGATAAGGATGCAAGGACACTTTCTAACACATTTATTCTGACACATAATTTGTTGTGTAAGTGTATATTACATCAAAAAGTTGCATATTTAAGAAACGTTGAGGTGAAAAATCAAAACAAGTATAAAACTCTTCAATAAAGGTGAAAATATAACACTTCCTTTTAGTACTATGCCAAAGTACTACTTTGCCTTTACCTTTATCTTTTTATTTTTGTTCAGTTTTTGAGAGGTTCTGTCATCTTTTGAAAGAGTCCTTCTTTTCAATATGGGAAATCTTGTTAGTAAAGAGTATCTCAAAGAAAAAGAATGTGAAGTGTGAGTGAAAGACATGGGAAGTGCAACTACTCTGCAGCCTTACAGATCATGTCAGGTGCACCCAGGCAGTGCTTAACAAGGGAAGCACCTGAACCCAAGTGAGTGGCCCTCCATGGTTCCTGCCAGCCCAGGGAACTGGAGTCATCATCACCAAATTGCTGGTTTTCAGGTTATCTAATTGCTCTTTCTTTTGAGTAAATATTTGTTAGAAACAATGGGTACTGTCATTCTGATTTCCACCTCAAACAGATACCTTGTTTTTTCTTAGTTTCTTTTGGCTAGGCATATTCAAAGGAAACATGCTAGGATACCAATGACATTTTCAATACTTATCCCTTCCCCCTCCTTATATTTATAATTAATTTCTTTTTGGGGGGAGATATTCAAACTAGTAAGTGTTTGATAAGCAGTATTCATTACAAGATAATAGAAACAATATCAGATCGTCAGCAACCAGTAATGGCACTTCATATACAAGACACTTCTTAGTGCACGAGGCATATAAACTTGTATGTAAACTATACATGTGTGGACTTGTATGCAAAATAAAACCATGTCTCACAATTGCTCTAAATTGCTGGAACTAACACATGCATGCCTAGGTATATTCACATTGTGACTCCACAGAAAAGGGCATAAAACATAGGTTTTGAATGGAAGAGAGATCACTAGGTGGATTACTTTACCCAAAATATTGTAATTGGCCTCTTACAAGAACGGAAATACTTATCATTTCTGAAATGATAATAAAGAACTTCATTTACTATTGAAGGAAACCCTCTTTATATACATACATTTTTCCCTTCACTTCTTTCCATTCTGCTTTTTTTTTTTTTTTGGTCCAGCTGTAGACATACAAAGGAGTATCATTGTGATCCAGGATTTTGTTTGAAGAGATTTCATCTGGAATGGAGTCAAGCAGAGCAGTGGCAGGGGAGCTTTTACAGATTATGACCTGTAATCTGGTTAATACTCTGAAACACAAAGATCCAAATGTTGAATAATTTTGGACAAGACCACAGCCTATGTGGCTAAGTGCCCTTCTGATGAGACATCCTACAGGCCAGGATGAAATCAGCTATCTTAAAGACAGAATATGAGGAGAATACTATTGATATAAGTACTGGCATTTAAATGTAATGCTTTCAACAAGAAGAAGATAAAACTCAGGTGATCACCTGACCATCTTTTATGTCGTGTAACCTTGCATGACATTTCTCCCAGCAATAAAAGGCTGAACAAGACTTTGTGCAATACTTACAATTTCATCTGGTACTGCTGCAAGGCAATGACCGTGGTGTGGTGGGACCAGAGCTTTTAATCTCCCTCTTGGCATTCACAGGACAGCCAGTTCACGGAACCTGGAGCAAGTCCTCCATTCTTGAGTACATGTCACACCCTCATGAAAAGCTAATTACAGAGATACAAGGTACGTTTAGCATCTCGTGCTTGAGTAGCCATGACAATGTCTGAAAGAAGCCCTGTGACTAGATCAGAATTTTGTCTTTATTGTCAAATAAAGGACATCAGGAATGTCATTACAGTTAGCAAATAGCTCCTGAATAAGTAGATTCACCCTGAAGAAACCTTTTCTGGGATAGATGTATATCTGATATCCCCTCATTCTGAAGGGACTTCTGGCATGATTGAGAGCAGGTGGCAAAGCAGCAATAGTTGCAAGAGGTAATCAATCATTTTATGGGTTCTTTGGTCCTTTTCCCTCATCACAGACAGAAGTATAAAGGCTATGGAGTACTCCAGCCACTACACTCAAGTGGCTTGATTTTTTTACTCTAAATTATCTCTTCTTTTTGCCTAACAAAAAAGTATAGGATGCCACAAATTTCTCTTTTCGCCCCATTAGTCACACCCAATATTGAGGGTGCTTTTTTTTTTTTTTTTTTTAAACCATATCTGTACTGTCATCTAGTCCTGATTTTCATTTTTCTTTAATATAAATCCAGGAATTAAATAACAAAATTGCTTTCCATTTTTATTCAGTGATGTTAATAGCAAACTTCTAAGATAATCAAAAGCTGTTCTGGATAACTTAGCTAATTTCTGCATAACAGAAATCATAAATTCTAGTTGAACTAGGAAATACATTCTAGAAAGATATCCTGTCTTTACTCCAGACTTAGTACACCTTCTTCTAGAGAATATAGGAAGCTAGAGAAGGCCTTCCCAGTATTGTTCACCTCTGTTCTCAAGATATTCCATATACATTGTCAGCTCTTGCCACTGTAAATAAAGTCTGTTCTTAAGTCTGCAGTGCTCCTATACGTGGTGCTATATAACTGCTAAATCACTGCCCTGTCTGCTTCTAACGTATACATGCCCACAACATAAGAACTGGATGGGAGTGCCATCTTCCCATAAGATAGCAAGTAGATGCAAGATGTCCCTCTTGGAGGGAACTGAGGTCAAAATAGGCTGCTGAGCCCCAATTAACTGATTTGATTATCTTCTCGAGATGCTGACAAGCTCCATGGAAAGAAGCCAAAATGTTGAAATTTTGCCTTTTCTCTTGTACTTATGATAGTAGCCGTTTCTGTAGGCAGCTAGCAACACACCGACTGCCTACCTCAGAGGAACTGTGTCCTCCCAGAACTTTTGGATTGGTGCTCTCCCTTCATCCCTTCTCATTTATTTTAACACTTCAGTAATAATAAAGGAAGACATGGAAAAACTATCAAGTGGCTGAAACCTGGAAAAGATGGCAGGAATTAAAGTATACCAGATATTTCTCTTTAGTAAATTTTATTTGAATTAGATGTCTGGTTTAGGTTTCTTAAGCCTCAAGTTATTGTAATTCTGAAGTCATTTATCATTTCAAAAACAACCTGTATACCTCTGCTGCTGACTTTTAAAAGGGGGGGAAAAAAAAAGCCTATTGAACTTACTGAATATCAGTAACCATGTACCTGGAACTAGCATTTGCTGGAAAGGTAAGGTAGCTTCTGCTGGCAGCCCTGCCTATAGATTCAGGAAGATTATTCAAGATTATTCAGATCATTCGGGAAGATTATTCAATCTCTCTAACTGGTTCAGTGCATTAAGTACATTTATCAAAGCTGAAAACTCTTAATTTTTTTTTAAAAAAAACTTTTAAAGAAGAAAAGAAGTCTTTCTTTTAAGGTTTTTATGGCTAGACAAAAAAAAAAAATCAACACGTACCACTCGGTCACTGGAAATAATAAATTTTTCTCTAAGAAAAACAAAAGAAAAAGCACAAGTGCACAGCAAGACAATATCTAACAGTAGAAATCCAGGCTTCCTGTGTGCAGATTTAAATCAATCTCCCCTGAACTGAGTCTTTCCAATGCCTACACTTATGGTAGTGGAGTTTTCTGGCCTGCCTTCAGTTTCTCAGTGTCTTTGCAGTAATGGATGTGCCAGGGAAGGGAATGCAATGTTCCAAGCGAGTTCACACAGACATGCCTAAGGCCAGCTCCAAGCCCATTGACAGGGGTTGGAGTCTTTCCATTTGCTTCAGTGGGCTTTGAATTAGTTATTGTATAAGGACATTACCTCCTGTCTTCCTGAGGTGCTAGATAGGCATAAAGAGGCTAAATTTGCAGCGTTTCCCCCACACACCTTTTTTTTTTTTTTAATGCAAATAGCACATTGGTATCTATTTTGTTCTTGCCAAAACTTCCTATATCATTCAAATAACTGTTTCAGGTCTCTTTCTTACCTTTAGGACATTTAGGATGAATTTACTAATTGTGTTACCTTGTATTTTTTTATGATAGAATCCAATTTGATTATTTTTCTATCCACAAATCTAATTTTCTAATATTTCTTCTCTTATTACTTCTCTGTTCCTCAGAAATAATGGCTGCTCCTCCCAAATCAACATCACTTATGAAAATTGCTGTTTACTGCCTTTAAGAAGTCAGTAATGAAGTTAAACAAAGGCAAGCATAACAAAGATTCCTGTGGTAGCCTAGGATTCTTGTCCTCATTTGGTGTTATCGATACACTTTCAGTTCATCATATCACATGAAAACTTCCTTGCAAGTCAAATAATCCAAATTAGTAAAAACTGGAAGTGACTAGAGCCTAACACTTTATTAAAATGCAAATGTAAAACATGCACCACTATAAGCTATGCCTTATATTGAACAAAATATTTAAGCCGATGTTTATAAGCTTCCTTAGCTTACTGAATAAGGGCATCAGCCATTTTGTCAAAAAGTAATCATGTTCAGCCTGTAAATTCTGTTAGTTTTAAACTCACAGTAATAAGGTATATCCATCTAGAGGGTTCTTTCAGAACTGCTCTAATCTAGTCCTGTGCATCAAAAGCTCGTTCATATTTAGCACAGTATGTACACTGTTTGGCATATTTTAAACAAACATTTTACCTGTGAGGAATCCAGATTACATGCCCTCATGCCAACCCATAATGTGAACCAAAGCCTGCTAAGTCGAAATCATTGGGAGCTGTACTTCAAAAGTGCACATTGGTTCCAGACTATAATGCTATTAGAGGCATCCTCTTCGATCGTCCTAAACATGAAGGAACTGCAACAAAGTGAGCCTAAAGTTTGCAGGGGGTCCTTTTGTAAAATTGCCCTCAGCAAATGCAAGAGGGTAATATGGTAGCCAATTTTAGACCAGGAAAGGTATAAGCGAAAGCACAGGAATCTGTAAGACCACTCCGACATTCATCCCCATAAACAACTCCTTGTTAAGCAATGTAACAAAATCACATCTCTGAAATATTCCTCTGTGCAATATAAACACTACTAAACGCACATTTGGTGGCCTGTCATTTGATTATTGAAATTCTTCCTGATGTAAGTAAGAGTCTGTTGTAGGGCAGTGATTATAGAAAATTATTTACTCTCTTGAATGCAATCTCACATTTTAAGTTTCCTGTGTTAGCATTCTCTTGAGTCTCTCATTTTTGTCTTTGTCATGTATTTCTCCTTTTATTTGAAGTTGATGGATTTGGTGTAAAATTGGTTTAATTGAGATTCCATTTAGATTCCACTCTATAATATGATGAAACACCAACTAGTCTAGCACTTTAATTAATTGGAAACCTGTTTAGGACATGGAATGGTATGTCTCAATTTCTAAATTGCCTATCAACAGTATTGTATGAAATTTTTGCTGATGTTTTCATGAGGAAGCAGTACTGATTACTGTAATAAAACTCTTGGGCATCTCAGTTCAGGGACCAATCCTGAAACCCAAAGGAAATGAACTCCAAAGGATGCATAATATGTAAAGCCCTAACCTACACATTATTTTGAGCAGTTGTAACCTTTGTCCTTCTTCCCCACATTTTTCTCTATCTCTCTTCCCTTTCCCATATGATTTATGTGAAAAATTCTGCCACGCAGAGAGCATGAACATTTCTCTTTGATCTATGAGAGAACCAGACAAAGAAGGGACTCCATTTGTGTGATATTTCAGAACACCCTTGCATCCCATGTGGTCCAAGACGCTCCTCACAACATGGCTCAGATTCTAGCAGGAGACAGGCCCACCTTTGCCTAATGGTCCTCCTGGAGGAGAGGGCCAGAGTAAGAAAAAAATAATAAAAAATAATAAGAAAAAAGGCTTATAAGCAGTTAGGGCATGATCACAGTTGTGGACTGTGAAATTTG
The DNA here is from genome assembly GCF_000705375.1 of Tinamus guttatus. The sequence continues at coordinate 43,646 of NW_010582407.1, read as the reverse complement.
GAAGAATAATGGTTACAGTTGTACTTCCTCTTGTGCTTATCCTACGATGTAACCAAAAAGGCTGACCTAAGCCTATATTGGCACTGGCCCAATGAATTTCTGGACCTAATTATCATAATACCTCTCCGTAAGAATTTATTGCAGGAAAATGTGCTGCAATGATCCTGTAATCCTTTGCTATCAAGAGTGCCAAGCGTGGCAATATTCTTGCCACAATGGAAAGGGAATCAATATACATATATATCTTAAACCAGAGTCAGTGCTGGCTTCTGAGCTACAATTTATTTTTCTCACAAAACTGCTCCACAGATAGTACTAGCTATGCTACACAAAGGTAGGCATTTCATACTAGTTAGTCTCTTTTTCGCTTGTTTAAAGTACTTGATTACATAATTGCCATGCAGGCAAATAGAGGGAAATACTTTGAATAATTGTGGCTGACATTTACATGGCTTTTCTTGAAACTACAATAGAACTATGAAGTGACTAGCAGCAGTAGAATGGTATTGCAGGACACAGTTATTTTTCTGCATGCAGAAAAAATGCACAGTAGAACAGCTGTTGTTAGAGTGAACAAGCAGAAAGATGAAACTTTAAATGTTACGAAGCACCAGTAGCTCTTGACTCTGTGCTTTGCAGCAGGATGCTGCAATGTTCAAATGTGTTTTTCTGATCCTCCACCCAAACAGGAGACTTTCTTCTGTGTAACACCAAAGCGTCTAAGTAAGGATTTTCAGGAAGCTTTGAAAGGAAGCAAAGTCTGTTATATGTACTTCTGGCAGAGCTAAAGCCTCTTAAAAAGGGCATGAGTTACAGGGAGGTTATTCTTCTTCTTCTGCACATAATGCAAGATTTTATTTTAGTTTTAGTCACTTCTACCCTAGGAACTAACTATCTTAATATAGTAAGTTTAGCATGGGAGGTTGGTTCCAGAGTGCTAGACTATGAAGAGCTCCCTTCAGTTTTCAGTTGTTAGTTGTATTGTATGTGTTAGTATTTAAGTTCCTTGATTTAAAATATGTCTAAGTTTAAACTGATCCATTTTTACTAGCAGGATTTACAGTAAAAAAAGAGTAAAAATCTATTTAACAGTAAATCATAAGGTTATCATATCCATCAGATGTATAAAAGAGCTAAAAGGCTTCATCTAGGTGAATATTGGCAAGTGCCACACATTAGCTAACATAATTTGGCTAACAAAATGGGGATTCAAATAATTTAAAATTTCATGTTACAAACTGTATATTAACATCCAGTTCAGGAAGTAAAGAGGAATCGTTTTTGCAGTTGTTTCCTAAAGCATCCAGAGGTAATATTTTCTTAGTTCCCTTAAAAATGTAAGTAGGGAAAAACCTCTCACTTTAAAACTAAGCCTTCAGACAGCTTCATTTAGGAAGGCAATTTAGCAAAATCCAGGTATTTTAACAAGTTTACTTCAAGTTTGTCAGAATAGGTCCCTTTAGAAAAAAAAAAAACCAACAAGTTTCATAATCTATTTAAAAATTCTATCAGGAAAGTCTTGTCTTTCACATGAAATATCATCATATCACTAGAAGGATATGAATATTTTCTTACTACATTTGGAACAGTTGCAATGCTTGCAAACATCTCGTATTTCTTGGCCAGCATTTTGGTGCCTATGCCAGAAACTAGCAATGTATAAAAAGCAAATCTTTTTTTCTTATCTTTCTGACACTTGTAATTTCAGGAAAAGAGAATCCTTTAATTCATTGTTTGAATATGGCACTTTTGAAAGGTAATTTGGAGACTGAAGTCTGCTCTTGATCTACATGGCGGAACTGGTCCAGTTGTACTAACTTTCCTGCTACCACATCACTAATTCACCCTTTAACCAAAAATTGTCTGTTTTTGGAGAAAAACAGGCATTCAGATTGTATAAAATCCATGACATTAATCCAAAATCATGGATGTAGTCAGTTTGTCTAAAAAAAAAAAAAAAAAGCTGGAATTCAAAACTCATCTTTCCTATGTATTAGGTCAGTCAGGGGACTCTAGCTGTAACCTACGTTATGAGACTTCTCTTTTTTCACAGCTTTCACTTTCTCAGTCTAGAGAAAGACACTGCGCACTGGGACTGCCAAGGATGACACCAGTTCTTGCCATTTGTTTGCATGTTTTTGTAAATCATCAGTTAGGAGGCAGAGCTGCACTTCCCATATATAAATAGACCTGTTCCTACAGTGCCTGAAATTTCCCACACAGCATATGTGAAGCTCTGTCAGCATGCACATCTGAGAAGTCGCTATTTATGAGTTGTTCTGATGTAGGTCATTCTCATTAACCATGAATTAATAGCAAATTTTTTTAAAAAAGTCTGGGAAATAACGTCAAAGTAGATCAGTTTTTGCGCTGTATGACACAGGTTTAAATGCAGAATGAAGAAACTTAAGTTATTTGGACTTCACACAGCAGAATTTGTTTGGATGAGGAAATACCAAACAGAAGAAATCTATGTTGAGCAAATAATGCTAAATTCAAAAGAAATGCATCATGCATCCTTCCACAAAAATGTTCTCTGAACAAACAACTGTGTGAGGGGCTACTCCTGTTCTCCACACAGGCAAAACTCCATCTATGTTTTCAGGAGTTTTGCTAGTGTTAGAACTGCCTGATTGTATCCAAATGTATTCAGTTTTCAGTTTGAAGTGTCATATAATCTTTTCAGCAAAAATACAACACGTAACAACTCAGTGAAGACGCCCACATAGTCAGACTCCTGTTTACGATCAGGATGACTCACAAGAGCAGAGACTAAATCTGCCATTAAGATCATTGACATAGCCTTGGTCAAAAGCAGGCCAAGAAACATTAGTGTAAAACTCTTCTTATTACTGAACATTGTTTATGGCCCTTCTGCCAGTGCTCACCTCATAGAGATTCAGGACAACTGCTTGTCTATCCATTCCCCAGTGCCAATTTTTGTGTTTTATTTCCTCTTCTGCTAAAGAGGCCTAACTGCAATGAAGTAAATATTATTCTTCTGATACTAAAAGTATGGAATTCATACACAAATTTCATGAGAAGCTTTTATAGTTAGGCAGGCCACCAACTTAATCAGATGATTAACTTCATCTTGTTTCATTAAGCTGAAAGATCATTCCATTTACAGTGGCTTTTTGGATGTTGTAATAGTGCACCATCACATATGAGCTTGTGCTCCGAATAGGAACTTCTAAGCAACCTAAAGATTTATTTTTTTTAATGTAGCATTTCCTGAATATTCCAAAAGGATGGATTCTGTTCTCCTAACGTTGTTATAAGCAATTAATTAGAAAGGGAGATAGTTATTTCTTTTACTTGTCAACCAAAACCAGTAAATGATACATTTTGTAGATACCAATTTTGGTAAAGATGGTAAAAAAAAATATAAAGATATTAGCTGTCACTGTTGTGATTTCGAAGAAAGAGGTGGGGGTATTTTTATGTTGCTAGCTTAGACACGTAAACTAAGAAATGTGTTCCAAACAAAGAATCTACCAAAAACATGGGATTGATAGCTTTATATCTTGCTAGATTGAAGGTACTTTATGATGTCTTAGAAACCATTCTTTCCCTTTTAGTCTCAACAACCATTTTGATAGCTGGTGTTTTTTTTTTTTTTCCAAAAGAAGAAAGTGTCATCCTACCTCCAAAATCTCTGTGATAAGAACAAGCCCAAAGCGTGGGAGAGAGTTTAATTTACTCTGCCTGAGAAGACTTGAACCTTCATTTTTAACTGTTTGTCTAATGTTCTGTCTGGGAGGCTGTCAGTATTTTGGAGTGAAAACTCTTGCGAGTCCTGCCTGTTGAATTATTAAATATTTATAGAGACAAAGATTGTCAATGTAGCTCTGCACTGGTTAAGAACTGGATGGGGATGGGGGTACAAAAGACCTCGGTTTAAATCCTCAGCCTTCTGCATTAAGAATGCAATGAAAGTAGTCAGTTTCTCTGGATCTTAAAGCTGAACTTTAATCCTCTATTGAATATAAAACAAAGACACCTCGAACATTTGAGTACTTCCAGGCACTGTTTTTGACTATAGAATCAACATCATCCAAGACCAAGTGTGAGTTAGAGATTTGAATGACACCGGCCTTATGAAGGCAATGCACATCCTTCTGTTCTTATAGCCTTTCCTGTAAATATAGACTACATATAATGGTTATAGGCAATGAGTTTACATATACGCAGTCAGAACATTACATATTGCATCAAAGTTATATACTGTTATTATCTTTCTGAATGAACAGGCCTTATTATTTCTATTCCTGGGGTCCTATTATGCTTTTACTCTTATAGGAGTATATTATCATACTAGACACTAACTAGATCACTGATTCTTTGCAATTAAGTCTATATTACTTGAGCAACATACTTCACTTCCAGGCTACTGCATGCCAGCCTTTCCAACAGCAACCCCTCTCAGTGCAGAGAATTGCCAGCCATATTGGGTTTTCAGCAAAAAATTACTTTTCATAAAGTAACCTATAATTAAAAGGTGATGCAAGTTGCAACCTCTGATATTTGAGAAGCTACTGTTGCACTTAAACAAAATTAATTCAAACACAACCTAACTTTCTCCAAAGCAAATAATTCAAAGTTAACTCAGAGGAGTGTGGCAAGTTATGCAATTAGTTATTGGAAGAGCATCTGACTCTTGAAATATTTAGAAAGCACAAGGAAATAATTGTAGTAGGATCTTCATTAGTTTTGATACATTTTACATAACTCTTTTCCCCCTATTAAATTAATCATTGCTGTTTGTCACTCAACTATTTCTGAGGTAATTAACATAAACCACGTCCTGGCTCAGATCCACTACACACATCCATACTGCTCCGGTCAGTCTCTGTGGGACTCACGTTTCTTCCTGCTATATCAAGGCAGAAGGCTCTTTTTGTACTTTATCTCCACAGCCCTGCTGAGTTCATAAAAGATACTGAGCACAATGAGCCAGGTCATGCCTGTTCTTTCAAATGTGCTCTGAAGACGATTTAAGAGGGATATCAAAAACAACAACAAAAAGGTATTCTGTACTCATTCCTGGAAGCCCAGGATATATGGATGTGTCCTGGAAGCACATCCATAACACAACAGTTGGTTTGTATTACCTTAAGTATTATCTTTACCTTTGTATTATCTTGAGCTCCATGTTGAACTCTGCTTAGCACTACTTTGCTAAAATGAAGTGTGATCCTTGAGATCAAAAGAGGAAAAGGGAGGGGGAGACAAGGCCATAAGTCTTTTTCTATTGACAGGTACACTTAATATTGCCCTTGATATTTGGGGGTTTCGTTACAGCTCTACACAGTATCTAGATCATTAGACGCAATGACTTTGGGCCACTATATTAGGTATTTTAGGCCTAGGAACCTAAATTCAACCAATTTGCTCCAAACTAATCTTAGGCCCCAATTTTATAGGGCCTGATCAGAATTTCTGAAAATCCTGTCTATTATTTTAAGATTCAGGTATGGACTGAGATTCTCAAATTTTGTAACCTACAGGAACTTATTTTACCCTAGATCATTATCTTCCTTGTTTTTAGGTATACAATAGAAGCGAGAAATTGGGGAGGTAAAGAAAACCAACAGTACCACAGCAGTATTTCTCTTCATATCTTGCTTTTCTAAGAACGGATTAGTTTGTAGGTTCTTTTGCCTTTTGTTGGTTTTTCTTGTTTGTTGAAGTGAAACGAGAGAGTATTTATAAGGGGGTTGTAAAAAAAAACACTCAGGACCTATGGTGAGAAGGTAACGTAGTTAAATTCTAAAACCTCTTCTGGAAAGATAACTATGCAGGATAAGGGGGAAAAAAAGAATTGTTATTTCGTCAGCCTTGATATCAAACACCATAACTGAAGAGCTTTTAAAATGAATCGTACACAGTGAGACAAATAGTTGCTGTTGACAGAAAGAAGTAGGGCCCAAATGTTAGAGAGGTCAAGGGTTAATAGAATAAAGGAAAAGTGGCACATTGGCACCTACAGCAATGAAGGCATTTATCATCTTTCATTAAAGATGACAGAAAGATGCTAACTGTGTCCTAACTATGAAATATTTATTATATATACCAACTGTCATCAGCATCTTGTTAATAAAGATCCTTATTCATAAAATAGAAGTCAAAGGAAGTTTTCCAACTATCAGGAACACAGTGTTTTGAAGAAGCCCAGAACTTACAATAAAATGGTGAATTTTGTCCCATTAAAATGTTTTTGAATCACTTCAAAAGAATGTTACCTGATGTGAAGAAATCTAAGGACAAGGTTAAGTGTCTTGAAAGATTTTTTTGATTCCTATGCTTATCTATTTATCTGGAGTTTTAGCTACTGAAATACTGCTCAATACATGTTAGCAAGGTTATGCTCCAAAACGGTTACAAATTGTGGATCTGTGCAGGAAGCCTTTTGCAGATCATCTCTTCACACGGACTTCCCAGCCCAGCCCTCCCACAGTAAGGAATTTTTAAGAGCCTTTCATCTCCTGAAAAGGCAACTTCAACCTGTTTGCTTTCTAAGGCAGGCAGAATTTTCCATCACTTAAAGTTTTGGCTTAGAACTCTTATTCCAACTGCAAAATTGTGCATTAGCCATGGGATAAGAATGAGGTATTAATCGGCTTAGATTCCAATAATTTATCCTCCGAGGCACCCAATGGATAGCAAGTTTAGCCAAGTAGCTCGAGGGAATGTTTAAATAGAGCCGTTCCATGTGTTAAACAAACATTGATGACTGACAGTAGAACATAAATTAGTCGTAAGAAAAATAATCACAGAATCCTCTGCTATGACAGAGAACTTGCAAAGGTACATGAAATCTCATTTAAAGCCAAACAGTACAGTCCATTACTGTCAGAATTTCTCTTCCTTTCTTATCCTCATATCCTACTGACTTCCTGTATTTTTTTTTCAAACCTTATATATAGCTTTGGAATTTTTGGCCATAGTTTGAGCTTCCTAGAATGAAGATATTATCTAGTGGCATCTGGATGGACTGGACTACTCTGTCAAGATGGGAATATTCAAAAATGTCAACAATTGCTATTTTTGCGGTACTCAGGGAGTTTCATTCCATATATCCTGTACTTGCTTCAAGATATATTTCTAAGTAACCTCCAGGCAGAATTTTCCTTTTCCTCATCCTTGATCTTGGAAAATTAGGTCAAACTTGATTTTTAGGTCACACCAGTGAAGCACAAAAAATCAGCAGCCACTTCACACTGTGCCTTATAATAACCCTTCAGTTATCCACAATCCTGATCTTTTATCAGAAGGTAGGAAATCATGAGTTTCAAACTCACTACTTACAAAAAGGTCCTATGATTTTAAATGACAAATAACACATCAACTTATAATATTCCAAACACTTTGCAAAATTTATCTTCTGTTTTAAGTTCAAAGACTAAATATTTTAAAGCTTGGATCATTTTTGGATGAGAACTCTTCAGTCGTTTCCAACCAGCTAATACACTTCTATAAACTTCTATAGTATCACCACAGGTTCTTCTGACTAGCTACTGAAAGAGTCCTTCTCCAGGCAGTTTTATTTGTGCACCCTGCAGAGGCTGGGCCTGCAAACGCACAAATGAAATAAAGACAGCATTGCAAAGCCCTATTCACTGAAAATCTCTGACATCCTGAAAGGAGTTGACGGGAGCCAACATAAATCAGGTAAGTTCATTTCAAGCTAAAGTTAATAAATATCAGAGTGATGATGGAGATGTGAAGCAGAAATTCAGTATCTCACAGAATGCTGTTGACTAGTGACTCTTAGGTGCTGCCACCATACAAACATTAATGCTAGAAACTGTGGAAAGGAGTGTGAAAAAAAAACAAACAACTCCCCACAAGGCATAGTCCAAACTTCTTTCAAGGTTATAAGAAGGGCTTTAAAATGTCAAGTTACGGGCATTTCAAACTGTCTCTTTAATTTCTCTGTTTGCTTTATATATTTTTTGCTAGATTCTTATGAAAGAGAGAGAATGGTAAAATAAAGCTCAGCTTTGGTGGAAGACTAGCAGAGGGATGAGGAAAGCACAGGCCCTCTTTCTTTGTAGCACCTCTTTGCTATAGAAAACTCTTACCGCTTCTTTTACAATCTTGAGAGAGGTCAGAAGAGAAGAACAAATGTGACCCCTGAAAAATAATCTCTTTCATCTCCCTTGCTCCACCAAGGATACACTTCTTGTCTTGCAAATGGAGCCGTTTGACAATCATTGCTCTCAGTGTCTGGTTAAGCTTCATCTTTGGTGCTAACAACTAGTGCACTTTTGACCTCCCTATGCTGCCGTAGACATACAGTGCCAAAAAAGGTCAAGGAACAACTTTTCCACAAAGATTATAGTCTTACAAACCTTTTCCTCTGGGCAACCCCAGAACTTGGATATTGGCCTTACTGGACTTGATTTTAAGATAATTCAAGGTTGCTCCGGTGAGAGCAGAAACAGTCATTCCTCTGCAATTGCTGCGGAGCCCTCATACTAGCCCCCTTTCTGAGGCACACTTTGCTTTATGCTTGCTCTGGTGTGTTGACATCCCGCTTTCCATGTCTTTAAAAAAAGGACAGGGTGAGACTTTCCTCTTCCCTGAAAGAGTATGTTTTTTTTTATAGCAAAGAACCAATACTAGTTGAAAAGGAAAGTGCACAGTTTCTGGAATCACTAAAATATGCAGCTGTTCTGAGTTCTTGTACAAACATTAGGGATATACAAGAAACACTAAACATACATAAAAATAAAGCTTTTGTTTCTGCAATAATAAAAGATAAGCCTTTAACACAGTCTTCTGTAAATAATCTTAATTCATAGACTGTGAAGCAAATTGACAGTGTAATCAATACCAATTCCCCTTTCATGATTAAAAATAAAAACTATTAAAAGCTTGGCCTCAAAAAAGTGACCAAAAATTCAGACACTTTTCCATCATCTACCCTAGGGAAGTGATTCGAGCAATGCAATTAAAGATCTTTTCCTGTCAGTACTTCCTTTTCTCCTGTTTATACGCTAGGACTCATAATACACCCATATCAGGTCAAATGTCACTTGGCCTGTACAAAGATTGAGAAACTAAATTCATTATATGCAAGTCAGTCGATTTATTATTTACCTGGCATTATCTCTTTAGAACACAGCCATTTCTAGTTCCTTCCAGAATGGCTTGCTGAAGCTCTTACTATTTCTTTAGCATACCATAGCTGCTTATCTAGTTGCTCTATATGCATTAGAATATTGCTGATATTTTAAATTCTCAAAACAATTCTGGCTGAAGCAGGCTTACAATTCCATAACATCATTTTCATTTTTAAATAGAACTTTACAGATTAATAGAACTGCAAGTTACATATTGATCACCTCTCCAATGGGAGACTCTGCCTTTAGAGTCATGTACATACTAAAGGTAATTCTGCATCAGCAAGACTCTCGGTCTGAATCTCCATTATTAATAAACCCTAACAGTATACCTATTTTCCACACACCAGTTCTGCGAGACACATTCTTATTTGTATAAAACAAATGTCTAAAAATCCAATTTGACTTGTGGATATACGTACTGACACAGAAAGTCAGTAACTTTCATTTTAAAATATTGTTATGTGATCCAATATTCAAATTCCAAACAACTATTACTAATAAAGATATTTATAACATTAAAACATAAACATTTGTTGATTAAGTAAATTAAGTTTAAATCCTTCTATCTTTAATTGAATTTTCATTTTATATCCAGAATAAAATAATTCCCCCCCAAGGCCATTGTAAAACTACTAAGTACCTAGTTGTACTTACCAGCTAATCTAATAGGCTTATTACAGTAGGTTTATCATGCTTAAAAAGACAGAGTTACATAATCAAAAATGGTGACTCAAAAGAAAAAATCAGTAGGCATAAAGAATATAATATATAAACATGTTTAGAATTTCCACTAAGTAGAGATGCTGCAATTTTTTTTAACTCATTTGTCACATCTGGAATGGGTGCAAGCCCTGCGATCTATGTGCCAAATCCATCTCACACTATTAGCACTCAAATGAGTTCAGTTTAGTTGATTGTGGTTTCAGCCTATAGAGTGGGGAAAAAAAAGTGTTGGATGAAGACTAATTATTTATATTTATTATTATTATTATTATTATTATTTTACATCATAGGAATTCTGCCAATTAAAGGCAAACTTTTTCTAATTAGACAATTTTCTAATCTCATCCAATTTCCCTTAATTGTATGTACATTTGTATCTACAAGTTGTTTTTCACTAGTGAATGTGAGACCTCCCTATCCATTTTTACACTTTCCAGCATGGCAAAGAGAGAGGTACTTAGAGATCTTTTCTCACTTTCTGGGTTGAAAACTGAATTTTCTGATAAACAAATGAGAATCTATAACCTGCTTTGTACTACAGTTCCCTTCTCTGACCAATATTTAAGGATCTGCTGGAAAATCTTGGCTTTCATTCACTAACATAGTCACAATGAAATTCCATTTAAGTGCATAAGACCTATTTTTAAGTGTAGATAAGCATAAATAAAATAACTGTGTACTATGTAATTTTCCCTTTTCCAGATTTTGTAATTTAGCTGATGATTAGTGTTTCATACATCTATTTGGGAGTAGGAGCACAGAGGAAGTGCTCATGGCTTTCTGCTTTCTTTTCTCTTCTTAAGAACAAACAGATACTCTTCCAAAATCCAGTCTCCTGTTTCTTTTTGTGCAAGGCAAATATAACGTAGTCATAAAAAAAAGAGAGAAAGTAGCTTTCAAAGAGGATGTTCATTTGAATATTTTGTTGTGAGGTTGCACTAGTAATCAAGCACAATTAATGACATTTTTAACCAAACAGGTACTTTAGCAAATAATATTGTAATAGCAATATTCCCCTCAACCCATTACATTTTATATGCAAGAATATAATGGTATAAGCATTTAAAATTGTATTAGCAGCCTGAACCTACTTTGAAAAGGGTCCTTTTGGTATGTTCAGAAGGAACACCAAATCTCTCTGCTCCAGGGGCTGGCTCACGTGCATCTCTTAACACATTCTACTTCCCCAGCACCTGAGGGGTCATTGCATTCCTTCCTGTTAAAGATTGTCAGCTGGGGTTCACCAGAGCGGCTGGAGGATTTATCCCACGCTCCTAAACCTTTGTTTTCCAGCTCAACACACATATTCAGCGCTGAAAGTCATGCTTTTCCCAAGGGGCCTATTTTTCTACAGCATCAGATCTATATGTGTTTGTTGCAGATACTAAATAACTGCAGTTCTAATACTTCTAAAAACGTCACATGTCAAACCTTCTTTTTAGGAGAGCTGGGTGAAATCTCAGGCACTTTACACAGATGCTAGGATTTAACTGCAGATCTTCTTGGATGTCATCTCAGCCCCTGCTCAGAGGTGCCAGAGCACCAGTGATTTGGGTTCAAAACTGTTTGTAGCGGGGCAAGCTATGAACACAGTTTTGGTAGTGGCAAGAGCAATTGGAAGGATGTTTCTGAAACTATCTTCTTAGCCTTCACCAAACCTGCTTAGCACATGATAAAATGTTTAGATTTCCACGATTAACGCAGACTTTCTTCAGGTCCTCTTTTCAGTTTGACGAAGCATACAGAAATACATGCAAAGCTATTTCATAGTGTGTTACTGTGGTGATAGGGATCAGCAAAGATAAATACTATCAATCATCACTGAAAAGCCCCAGGAAAATCACTGTAATGTATATTGTATTTTAAAAGAACCACCTGAATCTTTGTGTGAGGATGTATGTGTGGCTTGCAGTTGTGACTCTAGTCTAAGAAAATATTGAAATTAAGAGTTCCAGTTGTATGTAAAATGTGGTTTGCATATGCCCTTGCTTTAAAGACTCATCAAGGAAAGGTCCTGGTATAAAATTTTCTTGAGGAAAAAGAAAGAACATATGATTGCATAAAACTTTCAAAGTACAATGGAAGTCTAAGAGAAATATAATTATTATTGTCGGTTTATCACCTCAAACATGTTGTTGTAAATGTCATTATATCAGATGAGTTTGGAAGCAGGTTTTCCATTTTGCACTTTATTTGACAAGGAGATTCATTGTTCAGAGCAGTTTAAGATGTCAGTCCTTGTGGAAAGAATTGAGCTGTGCTGATGTGCATATGAGCATTCCTCCATCAAAGCATATGATTAAAGAAGGGTTATTCTTCTGAAATATTGTTACCCAAGTTGCCTGAAATATGAGTGTTCTCTTTATTGAAATATAATTTATCACAGTTAGCTCTTTCTAGGTAACCATATAGATATGTTACATATGGCATATGGAAAGCTGGTTACAGTTATCCACAAAATCATATTTGAGATAATTTCTTATTCTGCAGTGCAATAGCTTGTCAAGTAATTGGAATAATTTGTTTCTGACAGATCACATCTTTACACTCAACAGGGAATGAAAAGGAGAAAAGAGAAATCCGGGCATCTTCTAGGCATCTTGCAAATATCTTGTGTCTGCCAGTGGCCCCTTTTTAATTGCTGCAGAATGGCAGAAATCTTCCATCTTGCTTTGGCCATTTCTGCAAAGGGTTTGGGAAATTTTCCTTGCTCTTTCCATGGACAGCAGCTTTCATAGTGAAGAATGAAGTTTGCTCTCCACTGTCATTAGTTTGAACTAACCTGCTATCTTAGCACAGCTGCCTGTTCTATATTTAGACTCCTTTACAATCCCACTAAGCTATTTGACTCAGTAATTTCTTGCAGAAATGAAATTCCACAGATTAATTATATAGCGTGTAAAGAAGTACAGTATCTCCTTCCATCATGTCTGAAATCACTACCAATCCATTTTTATGATTGACTTAGTATTACATGGCTCGAAGAAGGAGAAAGACAGATCTATCTTAACCAAACCATTCATTATTTTGGAATGCTATCATGTCTGTTGTGTTACAAAATGCCATGAAATAGTTATAGACACATATTGTATGCATAACAACCTTTATTTTTCTCTTTCTTCCTCTGTCCTTCCTTCCCTTTCTTTCTTCTTTCTTTCTTTCTCTCTGTTTGTCTATCTCTACATATTACTTATACAGATGTAGCAACCTCTACATTTCCATATGCTGCTGTTCTGTATTGGAAAATCCAGTATGCAGGGCTAAGGACAGCCAAGTCCTGGCCTTTTCCCGTGGTCGTGAGTGGCGGGTGGCACAGAAATGTGCACGCACCCATCACAGACCAACTCTCCCCACAATTGAGGATAATTATTAAGACCGTAGCTCCCCACCTCACCCCGCCAGAGAACTCACACGTAGGCACCCTCCCCCTCCAAGAAGAAACCTCCTCTTTCAACACCCTATATTTAATGCAATCAAATGTTAATTAACTGACAATGGTACAACTGATTGATATGCTTGGCATACTGAGCAGCAGATTCAGAAAAATGAGTATTCATGAATAGCATCACTTTGCAGTTTGCAATAACAAGTCTAGCAATAGAGATAAATCTGTTTCAACACAGTGTATGCTCCGATCATTCTACAAATATTTTTATCAGAGCCTGTTCCCATCAGCCATCCTTGAAGCTCCTCCTCTGCTCTTCTCTCCTTTCTCAGGCCCCAGCCAGCATGCCCTTTGCAGATCCAAACCCTCCCTCCAGCGTGGCTGGCACAGCTGCAGGCACCACATATGGAGCAGGCACCACATATGGAGCAGCCACCTCTGCGCCCCCTCCAAGCTCCTTTTGTTCGGCCAGCCCCTTGCCCACCTTTCCAAAATGTTGCTTCATAATTGCCTGCAGCTTTGGAGCCCAGCACTTGCAAATGGGAGTCGCAAACTCTTCCTTTTGTGGCAGAATTGGGCATGGGAAAAGGATGCAAGGGGGGAACTGCTTAACTTGGAGGTGCAGCCAGGATAAAAATTAAAGGAAAAAGTAAAATGGGCAGGAACAGGTTTTGGCATTTATATTCTAATTCATGGCATGCGGACACACTCCACCCCCCCATCCCCCCCCCAGGTATTACTATTGTTTTTTAATAGGCATATTAATATTGGAAGATAGAGCTCCATGGGCATGAAAAGGCTTGTAAAATCCCTGCCTCCACAAAATGAGGCCAAAAGCATCACGGATCAGCTGGGGTCGGCCCAGGAGCTAAGCAGCCCAGCAGAGCTCTGGGACTTGCTTGACTCTTGCCACAAAAATTGAAACAATTAAAAAGACAAATGTCTACATTGTGCCTGGCACTTTGAGGTAGGTAAACCAAAAGCTATGGCCTGGAAACTGTCTGGCATTGGTATGTCAAGATAAATAACGTTCAGTTAATAGAACTAGCATAATCCTACAAAACTTCTGATTAAACCACTGGCTGGGGACCATTAGGACTTACAGAAAGACTGCTTTTGGTTTTCTTTTCCTTTTCTCTCTCTATATATAGGTGTATATTTGCCTACAAACATATACTATTTAAAATCTACTTGCTATGACTTAATTTTCAAGCTTGTCAGATGCCAGCGGTGCGTGTTTCTTGGCCCTAATTTGGTCCCATTCTTTGTAGAAAAGCAGCAAAACCTCTACAGGCAGGTCTGGGACTTGGTTATTGATGCTGAAGATATGGTTCAGATACATATGTACAGTAGCCCTGGATCAGAAATTGCCATATCATTTTACTTTAGGGCATATCATGTCTAGTAGCATTTATGCCCCTGCCCTAGAGAAGGGATAGATTTGGAGTAGATGGTTGCTGCTCAATATGATTTTAATCATTCTGTAAATGAGCAGTGTGAAGAATTCTGCTTTCCCAATACTGCTGGAAATCCTGCTAACTATATTTCCCGTTCTGTCAGTCCCAAGATGCTCTTTTGAAAAAGGCTGTAACTGGATCCCTTGCTGCTTTCAAAACATCCTCACAATAATTACAAGAAGGGGAAAATTCGTTAAAAAATAGAATGTGCTTTTAAAAATCAATTTAAGTTCACAATCCTAAGATGCTATAGAGACATGAGCTCAAAACAAGACAGTAGTAGTCATGTTTCTATAACTATTCTTTCCATACCATATCGCTCCATTTTAAGTATAGGAAACACTGTAATTCTGTACTATTTCTATTTTTAATTCTTATTTTGAGAATATCTCTAGTATCCTAGTAATATTTATGTACTTAGGTTGCTGATTTAGATTTAATTCTAACTCAGTTTTTAACTTTCCCTATGCTGCAGAACTAAATTAATGATACTTGCTACTGCATAGAAAATAACCTTTTTAAAGCATTAAAGCACGTAACACTTGCCCATTGCACAGTCCCATGCAGTGTCAAGTTCATTTATGGTCCAGTCCTTAAAACTTTTTTTTTTTTTTCAATCAGGGACAAGCATGAGCAAATAGTTAGATGGCACATGAAAAATGCACGCAACTCAGGCTGACAGAAAAGGTATAAAAGATAGGGTGAGCCTGGAAAGGTAGAGGCACAGCACTGAAGGCAATAGATCAGATGTCATTTGTTGGCCAAAATCCCTCTCAAAGTGATGCTATTATTAGGAATAAGTTTGTAGAAACTTGTCAGTGAAGGAGATTGACTTGGCTGAGAACTTGACGTCCCCTTTAATCTCTCGGGCCAACTACGAGAACCGTCTGGTCTGAACATTAATAACCCTTTCTCTGTGCACTGCAGCACAGAAACCTTTGAAACATTATTCTTGATGTCTTCAGTTCCAAAAGAATGCCCCTTTTAAAGATTCATTTTAGCAAAATTTTTTTGCTCTGCTCAACACAGGGGAATTGGAATGAAATTTAGAACGTGGGCAGGGAAGAACAGCCCACGCGCTGTGCGAACCCTTCACCCCTCTGAGGAGGAAGGGGAAGATGCCCTCCAGCTGATGGTGTGTCTTTGAGTTTACCGTGAGCAAAGAGCAGCAGCAACGCTGCATCACTGCTGATTGCACGCTCAGGTATGCAGGTGTGTAAAATGAAAAGCATAATCCACTCACAGAGAAACCACCTGAATTTCTCTTACTACAACAAGGACACAGAGGCACTAGTCCATAAAAACTCTTTGACTTACCTTGGGGAAAAGGCAGAGCATCAGGTGAGAAGGAGCCTGGCAAAGCGGTTCACAAGGGTAGCCCTATATAAAACTACTGATTACAAAATACCTTTTAAATCACAGTCCCCAGTATGTGCTTTACCAGCAGCGTTAGCGTGGCTCCCTGTGCTGGAAGCTGGAGAGCTCTGGCTCTCCGTGGAAGGAATGTGAAGCAGGCAGGAAAGGGAGATCCACACGTCAGGGCCATTGCTGTCAACTGGGCTCCTCACACATTGCAGATGTTGTTCAAGCGTGAGCCAGGGAGTGTGCGGAATAAAAAGCAGCCTATGGAGCCCTGGGTGGGGACAACCCCTGCAGAAAGCTCATAGCAAGCGCCTGCACCACGAGAGATTTTCACCCAGGGTCTGCAAAGGAAGCTATATATGGCTTGACATTAGAGGTAATATTGGTACATCAACATTATTTTTAAACTACACCAATATTTTTCTTCAGGGAGTTAGCACTGGAACTTCTCCCAGGTCTATTTGCACAATTTGGCCATAAGCATATGACTTGACATAAGACATGAACAAATCCTGTAGCATATGTGTCAGAGATGTCTTTCAGAAATCTATTTTTATTGACATCAATATCCAATAGCTTTTAAGCGAGAAGAAAAATAAAAAAGAATAAAGCTTATAAGCATGCCAGAAAGAGGATAGTTGTTAATGATGGACCTTGCATCACAGTCATAAAAATGATAACTTTATCTCCTGAGACCAAATAATATAGACCTGGGAATACCACTTAAATTAAAATGTTCAGCCTCTCTCAGAAAGTAACCACAGAGCCACAGAAATTTGAGTTGTGACCATATAATATTCCAGATATTGCATGATGAATATGTGGTTTATTGATTTGACAAGTACTGCAATTTTCCCCTAGGAAAAAAAAGTGAATTTGTGGCAAATAGCCTAATAGAATGGTACAAGTAATTGATGGAGTTCTGCACAGTCTGTTGGGTGAGGTGACAGATCTGAAAAGCCTCTGACTTATTAGTTTTCCTGTCATCATAGTGTAAGATATGACTATAGTCAAAGAAAGTTTTAAAAAATGTAATATAAACCAGAAAATGCTAGGGAGACAAAAGAATGATTCAGAACTCAATTCCCATGTCAAAACCATTTTACAAACCATGCTTGAAATAACTGATAAAGTAACATAATTGGCACTATAAATATTTTACTAAAATTAGGGGTTATATTCAGAATTACTTTTTATATAATTTAAAAAATAGTTGAAATATGTTACAGTTGTCTTTAACTAGATAGTTACACATTTTAGGTAGTTATAAGTTTAACCTAATGATTTTTACATGATACAAAGACATGCAAGAGCAGAAAACTTTACAGATCCAAAAGGTTGTCTTAAAAATTGACACATATTATATTATTAACATTTTCCTTCCAGTTAAAGAGTTGCTTTCTGCTGCCTGATCCATGTCGAGACTATGTTGCAGAAATCTAAATTGGGAGATAAATAATTCACTCACAGTAGTAATAGGAAGTGTTAATCATTTGAAAAACACGAGTTTTGTTGTAGTTGTTGTTTTGTGGGTTTTTTTAATGTCTTTTCCTTCAGTACTGTACAAACATATTGGCTGGTTGATACAGTTCCTCTTTTAGGTAGTAGCTAGGCTTATGAACCTGATGCTCCTTCCTTAAAGGAAACAGAATGTTGGGAGTATTTTGTACAAATATATATAAAAATGGAAAAATAACGATAAAAAGATGGTATGGGAGCGCATTCCCTGCTGTTTAACTTTCCTGACACTCCTTCACAACAGTAATTTAGGAGATGAATGTCATGTTTTCCGAGATTTCTTATAAAGCAGCTTGCCTCTTTTAGCCACCCAATACAGTTTTAGCACAAGATAAAAATGTACAATCCAAGTCACTGAAACAGCCAACTTCAAAAGTGATTATACAAAAATATACAAAGCTTATTTGATGTAGTTATACAAATGAATGAAATTTTAAAAGGCAGAAAATGGCGTAAAACACCAGATCAAACAAGTAATGGTAAAAAAAGGTCCAATACAACAGTGTATCACTGCCCACTGCATCATTTCCATTGCCTATGTACTAGCTAATCCACTAAATATTTGTCTCCCTCTCTTTGACCTAAAAGACCTGCCGAATCTTTCATGAAAAGGATCTCTACCTCTGAGCCAGGTAACACAGAGCTCCCCCTGGTACAACAAGCTCCTGTCTCTAGGAAGTATTTGCGAACAAAAACCACATCCTTCGGGACTCGGGGGCAGTGTTCTGCTCTTGGAACGCAGGTAAAACAGATCACCAATTCTGCTCTTTTTTCCCCAATAAACTATGTTTATTATGCCACTTCTAATTACCATGCAATCTAATGGTTTTAAGGCTTATATTTTCCACATCACCGGACATCACAAACATGAAAGCATTTTATACTGTCATTATACATCAATGTTTGCACTTGGTTATACATATATACAGAAATTATTCACACATCTTAACCTTGCTATTTCCTCCTTTCAAACCAACATAATTTTACTGTGAAAGCAGCTTTTTAATAAATGGTATAAGAAATACAGCAAGGCACACATTTTTTAAAAACTTTTTTTCTCATTACCACCTCAAGAAGCATAAAAAACCAAAATGTTGTACATAATTCAGTAGAATGTCAACAGTTCCTAGTATACAACACTGTGTAGTTGTTTCTTGAAGTGTTGCATAGATTAAATTTTAAAACAAAATAAATAAAATGGCATTTACTCTAATAGCTTAATTTTTAGATGCACTGAATCAGGAGGGCTAATGACTTCTTTTTGCTGCAATCCAACAAAATTGTCATTTTAAACATAAAATAGTTTCAATAAACATATGCATTGTACACATAAATATTAAATTTGATTCAGAAAATAGAAGACTACTGACAGGTACAGTTTGGAAAAGATGAAGCAGACTGATCATGAATTCTGTGGCACTAGAAAACTTTAAAGAAGAAGAAAACTGATGATAAGTAGTACAGGAGCATCCAATTTAGGAAGGGGAGTTCATTAGAGGTAGCTTGGGAGAGGAATCCATACGAAAGCAAATGGCTTTGCTACAACACCAAATGATCACTGAAATAGGACTAGCATATGCAGCCTAACCACAAAGCCAACACGGACAAAATCACATTTGGAAAGAAAATTTATCTTGGGAGTCAGCGTAATGAAAGGCAGTGATACAATGGAATTGGAGGTCATCCCAGGGTTTACAGGATGAACCTGCACCTGAATTGCAGCCAAGTTTCTAAAAGGAAACAAAAAAGTAATAGTAGGTTACAGAAAATGCAGTTTTATTTGCAAAACATAGCTCTTCCAGAACAACCACAGACAGTCATTAAATGATCACATGCCAAAGCCTTTAATGCAGAAGCATACAGTAGGCAAACAATAATTTTTAACAGCCTGAGGTACAAGTTATTGTAAAAAATCGTATTGATGTAGAAAACTCATTGATTTTTGTAAAGACTTTGTTTCCAAAGAAACACGGGAAGTCATCAAATCTGACCTTTTCCCTGGCTCCTGTCCTCATCCTTACCTGTGAACTTACCTTCAGCGCACTCAAAGGTGCACTGATCAATGAAAACACATGAATTTGCAAACGCCAAACAAAAAGGGCTACCCAGCACTCAGTTCAATATTTATGTAAACATATACAACGAGATTTCAACAGAGAGGAGGAGAGGGTTGTCACAGAAGTGGTCCATGAACAGAACTGTCAATGCCATCGCTATATTTTAAACTGCAAATTGCTACTTAGACATGTCTGGTACCAGCAATGAGTTAAATTTTCCTACCATAGAATTATCCAGCTTGGAGTTTAGGGTTAGACTATTCATCAAAGAGCACAGGCTTATGATGAGGATTATGAAAAAATAACTGTCAGAATACAGCTCAAAGATTAGCGCAAAGTACATCTTGTAGGCATTTCCTAACAGGCACTCCAGCAGTGCATTATGTGTCTTCCAAATTAAGCAGGACCATCTGCCTCTATCCAGTTATCTTCTCCTTCGATCTTATTTGTTGTAGCTGACCCACCTCAATTTACTGAGGAAATATACTTCCATGAAAATAATAACAATTTGTTTAGAAATGATGCAAGCAAAGGCGAAGATTGCATCAAATGTGCATAAAACTCTGGCACGAGTTTTATTATATCCATGGTAAGAAAAGTCTCACTGATGGGACTATTTCATTGTTTTCAAAAGTTTTATCATTCACAGACAATATAAGATTATCTGTTGATTCTATTTACATTTTTTTGAAGCCAGCCGTTGTGATGAGCTAAAAAATCATGACTGTGTTTTAAGCTCAGTAAAGAAACATCACTGCATCCAGCTCCCTATAAAAACTCCAAGAAGAAAAAAAATGGTAGGAAAAGATTTAGACTCTTTGTACAGTGCCAGTTTCTAAAAGTAAATTATTACATACTAGCTATTGTGCAAATCTCTATTTTTGCCCTATAATGAATAATCAACTAACAGTACTTTGCATTTATGCATCATATTTTATCTGTGGATCTCAAGAAGCTTGATTCATGCTATACAGGTCCCATCAATCATTACTCTCACTACACAGTCACTAAAGAAACTGAGGCAGGGAGGGAATAGGTGATCCCAAGAATCTATTGCTGAGCAGGAAATAACAGTCAGACCTCCGGAGCCCCGGGCAGCTGGCAGCTGGGCAGCTGCCACCCTGTTCCTTGGGGTCCTCCAGGGTACAGTAAATGGCAGGATATTTTGGCTAACATCGCAGTGTTGTCAGATAAACCTGATTTATTCTTAAGCCCATGTATATTTTTAAGATGAAGTCAAAACTTAAGTTTAAATTACACAGGAAAAGGCTTTTGTGACTTACTTGTAAGCACAAACAGATAACCCAGAGCAGTCTAAGGTATTTTCTGGAGAAGCCTTTGGACACATCACATAAACCTCCTCAATGTATTGATCTCTGCACACACTGAACCCCTGACTAAGAATTCCCCTCCCACTGGTGAGTCACAGGTCACAGTGGCAGCAGCAGATTGCACGACCTGGGATCCCAAAAGATTGTTCCTGCAGGCTGTCCACTATTGAGAAAGAAAAGCAGCATAGCTGTATGAGCACCTCTGCTGAAGGGCTCTACGTGGGCTCGTACAAGGCTAAACAGTGCTAAGAGGGGTATTTTCGAGTCCGCTTATGGAATTGTTATTACCTTCCCATAATGGTCATTTTTAGAGCACACTGCTAAATAACAAGATTGCAACTTACATACATTTGGCAGAAATATTTTCTTCTCTATTGCTTTTATCCTCTTGCAGAGCCAAGGCAAATAGTATAAAATCAGACTACATTTGAAACTATGCCTTTTTTACCTTTGAATTCTGAGTATGCTTTTAAGGTACACACATACTATAGATTACTTTTCTCTAAGTATTGCAGCTACACATGGAATTACACATTTAAATGAGCTTACAGCACAGGTGCTACAGGAAAAATAATGGTGTTTGCCATTTATCTTTCAAATTAAATAATGTGTTTTTAAATAGTAACTTTTTTCATAATACACTTATGGGAACAACATTTATCTGTCACATTTTAAAAGATGTATTAGTAATAAATGTAAATTACCTTTGGAAAATCAGTAATTAGCCTCATCAAAAAATAAACAATCTGCCACCAAAAAGATAATCTTTAGCATAGTTAAGTATAATAACTGTTATTTGAATAAGTTAACAAATTAGGGTAGATTGCTTCTGTAATTCATTCCCCATAGCATGAGAGATGAAGTTAAAGCACCAAGCTTGCAAATGGGGGAAGGGAGCTCAGACTTTAGTGAAACCACATCTAGCAGCTCACATTTTCAGTTTTTGATGTGCTTGAGATACACTATATGTATCCTAGGACTTTGCAACTGAGAATAATACAGTACATAATTTCCATGGAAACAATGTTCTATATCACTTTCAAAAAAAATCTCCTTAAAAGCAAAAAGCAGGATATAGCGTGATGGGCTTTGATGTCTTAAGATATCTGCCAAGCCTAGGCAAAAATTAAAACTCTGATACAACTCTATCAAACTGTCACATACAGTCTTTGCACATCATTTCACTGCATTGCAGAGCATTTGTAACTATCTCCATCCTCTATGTCCAATCTTAGTCCTTGTGCCTTGTTAGCTGCATATTGTCATATCCCAGGCTAATGAAAACACAGCTGGGTGCCATATAAGTATCTATGGAGTTCTGAAGTGCGAGGGGAAGTTTATACACTGCTTTGAGATGAAAAAGTACTAATGAAGTACAAAGTTATGTTATTATCCTCATCAGTAAAACAATGAGAACAAGAAGAATGTCACACTCATGGTAGTAACTATTCTTCCTCAAAACAGTATTGAAGAAAGAGTGAAAAAATCAGAAACTGATAAAATATTAATTTAGGAAAACCTTATGTTTACAGCATAATCACTTATCAACTGCACAGTTTTGTCATCATTTCAATTTCCACACAGAAACTTCCATATACACATTATCTTTTTAATGCAATTCTAAAACATAGTATTATCTTTAGGTTTCTAATTTCCAATTGATTTCTGTTGTTTCTCCAGTTATGCGGATGCGTTCAATTACTAACCTAATCAACAGGTCATGAAAGTCCATTTCAAACCCTTCAAGAAATATCCTTTCTTTTCTATCACAATTTAAAGATAATATATTATTCAAATAGATATATGTCTGAAAGGGATAGTGGCAAGATGTACTGTTGTCATAACCCCAAGGACTTCACTAGACATATTCATATATATGTAAATATGTGAATGGTAGGTGAGCCACCAATATGTGCAAAATAAAACCCAAAACATAATAAAATAACATAACAAAGTAGGAAATGCACAAGTTAAACATCCAATAGCAGCAATCTAGTTTGTATAAATAGGTCCAGACCCTCTGCAACAGCTACACAGCTCTCAGTAGGATTGTACTAGTGGTTTTTATGGGCAGTGATAAATAACATCCTGTTTTCATAGAAATACCACAGAATCATAGAATAACTTTGGTTGGAAGGAACATCTGAAAGTCATCCAGTCCAACCTCCTGCACAAAGCAAGGCTGTCTTCAAAGTTAGATCAGGTTGTTCGGGGTGTTGTCATGCTGAATACTGAAACTCTCCAAAGATGGAGATTTCACAGCCTCCCTGGGCAACCTTTTTCAGTGCTTAACCTTGTGTCTTGTTGTAATTTCCCTTGCTACTTGCCTGTGACAAGCAGCAGCATTTGGAATTAGAGTGGCATTTTGAGTTGTCATGCTGGATCTGGAGGAGCTTTTCCAGGCTAATGGTGATTCACACATGCTGGCTCCTGGGCCACAGAATAAATAGTAAGACACAAAACAGCATCATTACATGCCACGAACTGGCCCAGTTTTTGTAGATTTTTTTTTCTTTGTTAAATGTACAACGTATTCTCAGAAATTTATGTGAGGCTAGAAACTACTAGCCATTGAACCACTTTAAAATTTTGGCAGAGACTGGAGCCACTTTTTCACCTTAGGATCAAACATTTTATTTATATGTCAAAATGCACATCACAAAACATAACTGAAGCAATCAGTACTGCTATTGTGGCTACCGGTTTACATCTGCTTTTGTGTTCGGGTCTTTACATTACCCTCAAATTATACTCTTCACTGATGTGACAAAGATTTCTTATTTTGGTAACCTCAACTTTTGGCCCGACATTATGTCTTAGTTATTGTATTCTTAATAATAGCTTAGTGAACTTAAATCATGGCAAACTGACATCAAGAGATGACTTATCTTTCTATTTATTCTCCAGTCTGCTTAGCCATTCTTCATGGCTTGTCTGTAAATATTGTAGAGCTCCAACTCACTGGTCACCCAAAATGCTTGTAAAACCAGAAGTTCAGCTTCATCAAGTGCTTTTGAATACCTCATAAGGCCAGCTGACTGTGCAGAAGGGGGTCAGTGAGTAGAGCTGGTTTCTGATAAATTCCACAGCTCAGATGGTAAGGGAAGAGGACGCTGATATAGAAATACCACTTTTCAGGGATTCCCAAGTTCTGCAAGATAGTAGATCTGAAGCATTCCAGAAGACAGCAGTTCCAGTCAGTGCAAAGCCAAAGGGCAAGAAGCAGTATTCACTGCATTCATTGTCCAGTGGCATGTGAATTGGAATTATGGTGTAATCAAATCAAATGATACAGCACTATCATAAAAGAAAAGCCCAGTATGGTGATTCATCTCCTTTCACTGTACAAAAATGTTCAAAAAAAAAATAATGTGCAACTTGTATATTGTAGAGTACATACCTGTTCTTAGGATAATGTACGTGCCTGGAGAGGTTACATTCTATCTGTGCATATTTATGTGCCTTTCCTTATGAAGATTCAGGAGGTTTTCTTCGCAAGTAAGAGTTTTAGTGTTCTGGTGTAAAACCTCCTTATCTTGTGAATGGCCAGGCTTTAACTGAAAGTCTAGAGCGGAAGCCTCTTCGGAAGCAGCAGCACATCCTCTGGGCTCTTCAACTCCAGGTGTTTTTCCTGTGTTACTCTTTTCACGTCCAAAACCTTCACGTAGGCTATCTGAAATCAGCAAGTCAGCAGCAGTATTTTTCAGATTGTTTACTGATTTTTTTGTGTTAGGATTTGGGATATTTATATCAGCATTATTACATAAGAAAGATAAATCCCTGCCTTCCGTTGAAGTTTTAACTTCTCCTAATGACTCTACATCTTTGCGTGACGGCAGAGACGCTTCAGGAGTACTGTCAGAAATGGACTGATGCTGCTCAACCCGTTCTTCTTCAGGACAAGCTTGAAAAAAACATTCAATGTTTTCCTTCTCATCTGTGAAGTCCACTGGTATGGGAGTGCTGCTCTTTTCCTCTATGTATTTGGTTACCTCTCCACAGTCACTATCGTGAGAAGAAAGTGAGAGATAAGAATAGAAGTCACCTTTTCTTAGCTGGATGGGTCGGTGAGAATGTTCTAACACTTTTTCCTTTATCTGTGCTAAGGAAGCTGGAGCAGATGACTCACATTCAGGTTGTGATTTACTCTTCAAAGCTGTTGATGCCATGTCAATTATCTCCATCACAAAGTTGTGTACTGAGCCATCTTCTACATTTCTTTTGTCAAAAGCTTCAGATTCACAGTTGCAGCATGAGTCATGACCACTGGCTGAGGAGATATCTTCTGCTTCATTAGACTTTAGGGCAGCACAACAATCAACAGACTTTTCCCTAATACTTGTTCTGTGTTGTTGACCACTAGGTAAGGATGTTAGTAAAGCAGTATCTTGTATCTCTACACAATTCATTTCTGAGGCAGATTCAAGACAAGGCTTTTTGGCAGGAGAGTAAGCAGCACTATGACCATCAAACTGAAGATGACTTTGACATTCTTTTGGAGGGTTTCTGGATCCATTTGACTGCAGAACACCCTCCTTGACACCCATATTTGAATCATCTGAACTATCTGTAAGTGCTTCACAGACACAATATTCATTTTCAGCCTCCCTAACATCAAGTGACCTAGGAGTTCTTGGAGTTGCTGATGTTCTAACAAGCTCTTCCTTTTGACTGCCAAGAGTATTTTCAACATTGCCATTCTCCACATCATCCACAAGGTGATCTTTAGCAATTTGGGAACTATCTTTTATTCTGTGAGCCTTTGTCCCCTTTCCATGATCAGATGATACATTCTTACTATTGCCATTATTTTCCGATATTTTCTGGACCGAACCATTCAAAAGTGTTTCAATGCTGAATGTATCTGTGGCTTTTGCTGTCTCATTACTAACTTTACTGCGCTGAATTTCATCACTGAGGTTACTTTTTCGCTTCTCCCTAGTCAAAGAAAATTTTGGTCTAATCCAAGTTTGGAGTTCATTTTTTATATAATCAAGCCCTGAAATTAAATTGCATTCTTCATAAATATCCTCATCAGTTGCTATACTGGAGTCATCATCTTCATCTTTGATACCCAGCTCTTCCTCAGTTAAGGTAAGGGTGGAACTTGAAAGCAAATCACTGTCATCTTCATCATCAGTACAAGCAGAAGTGCAGGAGACATTAACAATCATGCTGACGTTGACATCACTCTCATCAGCTACAGATCTATTAAGATGTTTTCTAAATGATGCATTTGAATCTGGTACTTTATTTCTGTGCAGTACAATGTCTTCAGAGCAGACAGAAAGATCCTCACTGCTGCTGAGTTCAGTGAGAGAAGCCACTGAGTCTTCATTGATTGAAGATGCAATATCTAAAGACATCTGTCCAGTAAAAGACATTTTTTGAGAGCTGCTTTGGAGTGTTATATCAGAAATGCTACGCTTTATCTTTTGATCTAAAGGACTCTGGATATTCTCTAAACGATTCAGAAGATCTAACGTCCTTTTACTGAGCTCTCCAACAGAATCGCTGCTTGCACTTATGTCTCCTGAGCCATGATGACTAAAAAGATCTTCGTTGCTTTTGTATGAAGTCAGCCAGCTCTCCAAAGAAGTGCTTCGCTGAAGACCATCGCCACTTTTAAAAATATTTGAGCTGAACAAATCACCCACTACAGAAAGAGATTCTAGTGAAGAGCTACGAGATAAAGTTGAAACTTGTCTTGTATTCTGTGCATCAGTTAATTTTCTTACGGTTTCTGCAGATTTACAGGAACTGGGATCTGATTCTCCAGAGATATCTGTCAAAATACGGTCATGAATAAAGCCATCTGGTTGTGACTCTCCAGATTCATGTTCAGATTTGCCAGCTATTTTATCAAAACAAAATCCATGAAGAAAAGTGCCCTCTGTATGTGTTTTTTCAGCTTGCGACTGTTTCATTATCACTGGTAATTTGAATTTAGAGTCTTGAAGATATGAGTAATCATAGAATGTAAACACATCATGTTTTCCTTGCAATTCTTCAGGACAGACTGGGTTACACTTGGTAATACTGTTCAACTCTCCATCATTTTCACTTGCACAACGTGCAGAAGGTGCCAACTGGAAATTATCTGAGAGATTAAGGTGGTCTTCTTCATCTTGTTTTATTTTTTGTTTTATTACTTCAACTATGTCATCCATTTGAACTTCTGCATGTCCAATTTCAGGATTACTCTGAGTGGTTTCAATACCATTTAGCAAAAAAATCTCTGAATTATTTGTAGTTTCTGTATCACATTCACTCACTATTCCACTCTCACTCTCAGAATGCCTGCTTATGTTTCCACTGTGGTACATGTAGTTATATGGTTTTGTCAGTGTGGCCCCCTCAATTAGATCTGGCAGGGATTTGGTAGATGAAAATGAGGAGTCTTTACTAAGACTTTTATTTAAAATGTTCGATTGCGTTACACTGGGGAGCTTGGATGTTTTTTTCAAGAAAGCCATGTGTTTTTTTTCTGATAATTCAATGTTATGAAGGCTATAGACTTGATAGATGTGAGGAGTTGGAGGAGAAGTCATGCTAGGACAATAAAGAGGACTTCCACGGTCACTGACACTTCCCTCTTCATTCAAATCATTATCACCACATTCTCCTAAGGTGGACTTCTGGCTTAGATCATCCTTCTTGAGCTCCTGATCAGGATCCTTTATCTCTTCATGAATACTGATCAGCTTATTACTTATGTCTGTTTCGTCCCATTCCAGGGCATCTTCACTCGAACCATTCAGCTCCATCAAACTGGGATCAATGACGTTCAGAGACTCCTGTAAAAATATCGAAGATTGAAAATATTTACAACTCTACTTTAAGAGTGCTTCCACTGAAGTTACATCAATAAATTAATGGAGTAAAGTGCATTTTTGGAACAATGATCACTGAGAGGCTTTTAAATCTATTACATATTGTGTACCACTAAAACAATCAATTAAAATTAAACCCATTAAGTTCTACATGATTTCTTCATTTTATCTTTTTTCCCATTATAATATAATAAAGAAATTTGATTTTTCTTTAAGAAAGATTTCTCTTGGTGAGTCATGTGACTAAAATATTTATTCTAAGCTTTAGCCAATCCATTGAATCTCACAGAAATGTAGTAGTAAGTAAAAAACATGCTATTCGCATTTAACTACATTGGATACACGAAATCATCTCTTAGCCTACTTAAGTTTAAAAGATTTGAGATGATAGGATTTATTAAAGGATGTTTAAAATTTTTATAACAGAAATTTTTATGGTCTCACTCTTAGAACAACTATTCCAAAGTAGCGGAAATCACAAGACTTGAATAAACTCACCATGATGAATTTCTGTTGAAATTTCTGTTTATGCTTTGCTTGCTAATAAAAGCAGTGCTAATGACCAGTTAGTAAGACTAATGAATGTTAAAATCTTGAGCTGTAAGAACCATCAATCAGTCTAATCAAATACTACATGAATTTCAAATATTTTCCATGCTGACACTATTCTCTGGGAAAGTGCTAATAAATAATTGAGCTAAGCTTAGTTTCTTTTCTTTTTTTTTCCCCAAGAGTTTTGTAACTTTCCACTAATACTGGTTATTACAGCTATTACAGGCTCAGTACATCTCATCTCCAAAGTTGTTCCTTCTAGAAACACCTGTGGGAGAGCTAAATAGTCATACTACAGATTCATTTGAAAATCGTCAAAATGGTCCCTGATTTGGGGCTGGCTCTCTGAGTACAATTTCACTTTATCTTTCTGGTTTTTGAGCTGTCTCTGTTTTAAGGAAGACTCAGCTCATACAGTAAATCTTGTAATAGCACTGTTACCTAATACAGAATTGTTTACATAACCTTAACAGAGCAGTGATAACTATACCCAAAAAAGCAAACACTTTTTCCAAAAAAGCTTTCAGTAATGATGTCTCTCTATGTCTACAGCTTTCTTGGAGCATTGCTTGTTTTTCAAATACAGCATTGATGACATGCCAAACTGTTCTAAATTACAAATAACTTACAAACTTATTGAAATACAAACAGATAAAATGAGGCTATGGTCAAATGAGCACAGTTGTATGTAACTTGAGTATTAGCTTAGATTCATAAAGACTCACCCAAGGCCAACATACAGAGAAAGACACATATCTCTCTGACTGGGGTTCTCAGCTGTGAGCGCTCTTCTTAGAGCAGACACTAAGCCTGCTCAGTCTTTTCATGAGATGATGAGATATTTTTCAACAGCCCAATTGGTAGGGCACTCATTTGGAGTGTGGGAGATTTTGTTAAACTGGGAACAAGTGACATAAACCAGGTTCCTGAATCCTGCCTACAAACTCTTATGGTAAGGACCCAACAGATGCTGTTTCATTGTGCATAAAATAATTATATATTAATTGAGTCCTAGAGAGACAAACAGATTTTTATCCTACCATGCAGTGTTCATATTTGACTGGCATAAGGGACAGATAGGTTCAAATCCCTGCCCCAGCGTCTATTTAATTATGGAAACAGGGTCGCACTGCTTCTGTGGGAGACACCAAGGGCATCCCATCCCAATACGTCCTGTAGCCCAATGGCTAACGCGCACAACTGACATAAAGAACAATTTGCCCAAACTAGGCAGAGTAGCTCTCCACCATCCAGCAGCGTAATACAGTGAGTGGTGTATTGGAGAAAATCAGACAGCCTCCATGTGAGCCATATCTGTGTCCTTGGAGTCCCTTGGGCTGAGCTGGAAGGCAAGTCTCTGAGCAGTGCAGCTATTTTAAGATATTGCAAATAATCACAGGTAGAAATGGGGGTGCCAGAGAATTTTTGCATTTTGACAGGTCAGGAGGCCTTGGGGATTTTGACAATCTTTCAAATCTTCTATTTCAAAATATCTTGTTGAAGGCAAGTGTCTCTTTGTGGATATATCCTAAAATGTTAATAAATTCATTAAATAGTTCTTTTTGTCTGTGAGACAATAAAAAATGTAGCTTACATCTTAAATTCCTGTGAAAACACCCATTTGCCAGATAACCATGGCTATCAGAGCAATGCTGTATATTGTGGAGTTTAGCAGTCCATATTTGGATTTACCATTTATGTTTCATAAAGGCTTCAGGTTGGGACTTAGTTGGGCCCAGTTTCCCACATAGCTAAGGAGAGACACATCAATTCATCAATCCTCGAGTAAAAAACAGTGCAAGAGAATGACAAGTTTTAAATTAAGTTCATTTGAAAGCCTGTTAAATTAAACAAAAAATCAGCTAAACACACTCATTTTCTTTGTGGCATGTTTTACTACTCTGTCACACTTTGCATTAGGAAGACATTGCTATGCAAAGCATCCAAAACCACACAATTTATTGTTTTAAGCTTCTGCCAGCTGCTAAAAGAAATTCCTGAAGGCAGGAAATCAGCAGCAGGTTCCAAGGATTTTATGTTCCACAGAATTTGATTTTGTTTCTTAAAAACAAAACATTTGGTCCTTATTGGTCAGCAAGATAACCTTTCCCCTGTAAATCACCACTTGGATGCCTTGTTTATTCTGCAAGTCAGATGGACTAAAACAATAAAACATGTAGAGTTGTGACCTCGGTCCATTCATCTTCACCAAGTGCTCCTTACTTCAAAGCCCATTTTTTATCCTTCAAATGCAGATGCTCTTCTAAGGCCTGGTATATACTTAGAAGTTTTACAGGCATAACTATGATGGCAAAGGAATGTTTTTCTGACTGTCACAGTAATATAGCCCAAGGCTCTTGTGTATGCAGGTATGCTCCTTTTGCCAGCCTAGCTTTCTCTGTCCAACAAACTGACTGGCCCTGTACTGACCAATTACTACTTTTTTTATAAACAGCACGTCCCCTAAGGAGCTATATCAGTATAACCTCAGTGGTTATCAGCTACATTGATGGTCCTTACCAAGTGCAGACCAATTTTTAACTTGGCTTGAAACAAGCCATCCAACTTCAGTCACAAACATTTTGGAAGTCATTTGGCATTTTTGGCGGTGTTACACAGTTTCACTCTTTTTTTACAAAACCTAGCAAGCTGCTCAATCAAGAGAGTTTAGACACAGCAGTAGTTGTTGGAGAGAAAGCAACAGGAAAACTCTTCAGTAAAGCTCTGGCATGAAGGACAGAAGATGCTGTCACTCCAGCCTTTGTTGGCACTGACAGCAGTAGTAGGTGAGAGCAGCATCCATGTACATGTATGTGTATCTTGACATATATCATCTAGCTCAGAGCTTCATGCTCTTACCTTTATCATTATAAAGCCACTAAACACAACTCCTTCTAGAGTGCATCTGAATTGCCATGTAGTACAAAGTAAGAATAGGTAAACAGTTTGTTCAAAGCGAATAAAAAACAATACAATAATAAAAAAATGCAATACGCATATTCCCATTTCTATGCCTTTCCTGCTAGACAAACAATACTTAGGAGGCTTTTACTGCCTCATGAAAACTTTTCAATACAGTTAAACTGGGAATCAATTATATGACACATTTGGAAGGGTGAAAGGTTGAAATACTTCTACTACTATTTGAATGTGTTGCTTTAAGGAGTTTGACTATTCCCATTTTGCACTCTGGATGACTTTACTCAGGAGACTAGTGAGTCCCTGTTTCAGTGGCATAACTCACGTGAGCAAAGTTAAGGGTGTACTTAAATGCTTTAAATCACTAATCTACCAAAAATGTTAACAGGAAAACCAAGATTATAAAGCCAGCCCTAGTGCTCTTTGAAAAAAAACGACTTAAAAAAATGCACTTATTTCTGTTTATTTCCTTTCCTAAAACACAGATAGTTTTGCTTTTTCTCCACAATTTTATTAAACAATGATTCTCTGTTTCAGTCTCATTTGCATGTGCTACTCCAGTACAGATACTTTGTGTTGGTGAAACAGCCCTGTAATGTAACCCCTACGTACCATTATATTTTTTTAAAGGAATTAACATGAAAAAAAAGAGCTTTTACAATAATAAATACAAACTCTGTTCCTCTCTCCCCCTCCAACATATCCTTCTGTTGCTGTGGACAAATTATCCAAACTTAGCTGCACTTAGGGGCCAGGGGAAAAAAAGAAAAAGAAAGAAAGACCATCCCCCATCTCCAGGAATGTGCGCACATTCAAGGAAGACAAACATGATTTTGTCTTTTGAAAAATGTGAGCATGCCAAGTACTTCGGCTGAGGGAGAGAATCATGTGTACAGTACCCAGTTCACCTCTGCTTCTCTTATGGTCACTTTCTAAACGAGGCTCCCTATACTGCAACCAGTAAGAGAACTGTCCTCGTTTCCCAACACCAATATTTTAATATAACAAGCATATGTTCAGTACTGCATGTGCACGACGCTGAAACAGCAAACTACACATTGCAACAGGGTCTCAAAATTTAGGGAAGCAGTATACTTTTTCATCCTCAACACACCGGTTTGTTGTAACTACAGATAAAATAAGAAGGTATGTGTTTGTTTATATTCTAAGAAAAAATCTCAAACTGTGGTTCTTATATTCACTTGCTTCATTTTACAATTCTTACTTTGTCCCTCAGTGAAATGATATGCTCGGGCCTGCACATACAGAACTTTCTTACACTCTTCTGTTAAGTATTACAGATGCCTACAGGAATTGCCAGGATCCTGTGCTCAAGGTGACACATGCAGATTCTTGTCACACAGGGGACACTGACTTTGTCTGTGGTCCCAAGATGTCACTGACAAGGGTCTCAGCTGGGCCATATGTGAACAACTGAGGTTTGACTATTGCTCTGTTTCCTCTCTTTAGTACAACGCTCACAAAAAGGAGTCTAGAGGATAGTGTCGGCAGATCTATGCTTTAAAAATTATAGTTTTCTTTACCATGATGGTTGTTTTGTGGGCTCACCTTCTAAACAATAGAGGCAATTATTGCAGTGACATTTTAAGGGGATGCCCATCTGAAAAGACCTCTCCCTGCTAGCTGTAGAAGACTTTAAAAGTCAGAGAAACCAACCATTCTATTGCTCTTTAAATGTGGCTTAACCACATTCAGTAATGCCCTCATGGAAGTGCTATGGGGGTTCCCCAGCTTTCCTGATATGGTACCAGATGGCCAAAAGAAAGGCCCAACTCCAACTCACTCACCCTCCACACCCGGGTCTATACACGTGAGTCAGCTGAAACAGAAAGTGAGTGGTGCCAGGAAAAGCCTTAAGGGAACTTGCTCCTACCACCACCAAGGGCAAAAGCAGGGACTAGGCCTATCTGGTCCCACACTGCATGGGGAGCATCACTGCTCACACCCCATCCTCCTCCGCCGTCTCCCAGGCTCCGTTCAGCCACTGCCTCCTCACACGATTTCTAACATCTCAGTTCTTCATCAGCTGAAGGGGCTCTTTAAATGTTCCTAGAGAGCAGAAAATCATCTAAAACATTTTTATACTGAATCATATTGTCATATGAAGAGCTTTACAATTGCAGACCTATATTCTGAGTTGTGTATATACACATATATATTTTTTTTCTTTCTCATGATGAGAAAACCTGGCTACATGGCATATTTTACTGACTGTTGTTTTTGCTCCTTTGTAGTTTTCTTTTCATCTGTCAAGAGGTTACATGACAGAGTTTTTTGCCCTTGAATGTCATTTTGGTCTCACCTTTACTTCTGAGGAATATATGATTTTCTTTGTGCAAGAATCCAACACAAGACCTTCATGAAACTCGTGGAAAAAAACATTCCTAGCTTTATCCAAAAACAAAGTATTGCCATGCACACCTAGTTCAGTAAAGAACCAACTCCTGGCACCTCACCCCAGCTGCACTCTCCTGCAAGTTGGTGGGAGTTCATCCATGTCAAGCCTCAGAATGTGGGCCAAACCACAAATCCATCAAAGATAAGTCTTTAAAGAAACCTGAAACAAGAAATCTGCAGAACTGACCATGCTTAACCAGATTTAACTACTGCTTGCGTACTCTGCAAAACTTCAACACAATGTTATACTACATGTGTATTGACAGCAAACCGGTTATCTTCTGGTATCAAATGCTCATTGAACAAAGTTATGGTGGCAAAATTAAACAGTGGCATAATAAAATCACTAATGTTTTGTCAATCGATGGGCAGATCTTAAAATACATTTTAAAATCACTGTAGTAAAACCGGAGTGATTTTATAGACATCTTTGTACTAACTGAAATTTTCAATTTACTATGTAACTAGTACACTTTTAATGGTATACTATTACTTAAAACAAAACAGCTCTGGGGACACTATGATTAGACTCAGCAGACACAACAACCATCTCCAACCTAAAATGGGCACATCAGGACATCTGGAATCACAGGGCTTTTAAATATTGTTTCCATAGGAATGTATGTTTGTGAGAATCACCAAAGATTGAGAATCACCATAGAAACAGATAGATATAAGGTACAAAAGGATAGGACATAAGCCTTAGGGAGCTTGACCTTAGAGAAACCTGGAGAGAAAGTTTCCTCACACAGTGCTGGAGAAGAGACGTTTGAATTTCTAAATAAAAATTCTTCTTGTATAGGGGAGAGGGAGAGTCTATTTATTATTTACAAATAACAGGAATGTATCAAGACTATCTGGTTCTATCATCAGTTTCTCCTCCTCATGAAGCACTCTAGGGACTACCAAATTTAGCCTAATTGATCTCATCATAAATGACTGTTTTATTCCTCTTTGAATTTTTGATAGAATTTCTTTGTACCTCACTACAGACACTTCCTGATGTCACTGATTCACCACCTGTAAATTTGGGGTATTGACAAGTAAGGTAGAAGGGAATTGATGACCAAGTGTTGTGAAGTTGGAGGCTAGAAGCAAGCTGTGCATTTTAAGTATTTTCACAGTGTCTGTCTACCTGTGGATTTCCAAGCATTAAGTTAAACACTGCTGCTGTCAATATGGGCAGAGAGTTCTCCTGGCAACGAATCAACATGACAGTGGTAAGTGCCTTGAGGCTACAACAACATCACCACTGCTTGCCAGTACACAGCCTGTATCTAGGATTGATTGCTTTTCAAAATGGAAACCCCAGCCCTATCTCTGGGTGTAAGAGGACGCTAGGCAGAGCTTTTTCACTAAAATCATCTTAATCTTGATCTTTCGGAGTTTTATTCTCCTCTCCATCCCTCATAAAGCACCTGATGTTTATAGTTGTTTCTGTACATCACAAATACCAACACACACTAGAGCTGTCTGGGGAAAAAAAAAAAGGATTTTTTAATCTAGATTAGATTAATCTAATCTCTGCACAATGTGTGAAGTATTGGTTTTACATATGCTTTTTAGTCTGGACCAGCCTGAGGAATGACTTAGTATAAGCATATCCTGCAGCAGAACATGAAGTAGAGGACAAGAGTGTTGTTATAGTGAGAGGTCTCCATTTGCCTCTATTGCCTCCATTTGTTTCGACTTGGCTCCATGCAGAGTTACAAAGAGGAGCCCTTCAGCATTACAGGAGGGTAATTACAGGGAGTATTAAAATACTGGGAGTATTAACTGATGTTGTTAGCATGCCAGTCTGAAGCATAGTGCTCAAAAGCTTTTATCTGATTCTGGAATAACTCAGGTTTGCACTGAATGTTTGTTAAGGGCTTTTGTGAAATGCTTAGATGCTCTCAAACAGTTTATGGCACTCGTTTCCACATTGAAGCAATATCCCTCCCTCTTTAAAAAACAAAAAGAAAGCATCTTTAACAGAAAGAAACTTCTTGCACTGTTGAGTAAACCTACTAGATGAGCTGTGACTCCATAAAGTTTAGGAACTCATTTATTATGTTGCTAGATCAGAGGCTGCGTTTATTCACAGAGTGCAGCTCTAAAGCCCAGCTTTCATGAGGGCAGTGGGGAGGCTCCCTCTTCCTGCCTTCGCTCGAGAAGGTGAAGCTCAAGAAGATAATTAACCATGAAACAGTGAGGAGGCTTGCTGGGTAAGCACTAGTGTGAAAACAGTCACTCCTCACAAAAGAAGGGAAATTAGCTGGCTGGAAAAAAAAGGAAGTGTCAGCCGGGAAGACTGAAAGGACTGCCAGCATAAGTAGATAGCTCTATGCATCATTAATGTAATTTTTTTAACACTTAAACTTCACTGCTTTCTAAATTTAAATGCATTTAAATGTTATGTGTTAGGAGAGATTAATATGCCATTTTAAAATAATTTCTCTTAAAACTTTCCATTTTCACGTTTCACCAGTTTCAGTCACCCTTCCCACATATAAAAAATCACCAGCCTCTTAGTATTGTAGCCTTGTTTACAAAGCCAGTGTAAACAGAGCGCTCTTAAAAAGACTCAGTTTGCCCTTTGTATTTTACAAGCACATTATTTTACATTAATACAGATATTTTTATGAACAGAAAGTTTGTTTTGCTTTTACTGTTTCACAGGGTAAAGACTTAGGATGTGCGTTTCCTTTCAGAACTTCCTTCTACTCGAACAGTGTTCCCTGAAGCAGCCGCGTTTTTGGCAGAAATTCAGTTATATGGTATGCCAAAAGAAGTAGAATAAACAAACACTGCTTAATGCAGCTGGCTAGGTAATTTACATATTACTGCACACCAAACACGAAGACCTGAATATGGATTAGAGCTACAATCATGACACAAATGTCTTCCACAGAAAGAGAAATAAAATTCAGATCATTGCTAATGATTTACATGCTATTATTTAATGTATATTATGTTACCTCTGGTATACAAATGTCCACTCGTATTTAAATATTAAATCTAACTATTAAATTTTCTGTATTTTTTGCAGGAAGATTTTTAAAAACTTAAGTGGGTACACTTTTAGCAGTTTTTCTGTAGTGAAAACAGCATACCTAAATGGCCACATTCCAGTTTTTGGAAACAATGAAAGAAACGACAATGAAAATGCCCCAGGTATTCCTCAAAATTGTTTTGCTGTGCATAAAAATTTGTCATAGGCAGGCCTCCAAACCTGCAAGCTCGTGTGCTTGCAAAAAGCATCTGCTCTTTTGGGTGAGTTCAATAGGTAGTCAGCTGTGTCCCCTAACTCCTATAGGAGCCTAAAATAAAACAAAATACAATATAATACAATACAATAAAACACCTATTAATTGGTATGGAGGCTGCCACCCCCTATGACAGAAGCCGGCCTTTCAGAGTTGGAATTTAGTGCTCTTTAATTGACCTCTCCTCCATTAACTTGTCTAACCACACACTGAATCCCTTTGTACTTGTTACAAATGTTGTTCGCTCCACAACAACCTGCAGCAACAAGTTCCACAATTTAATTATGCGCTCCATGAAAACAGAATTCCCTTCTGATTGTTTTAAATCTCCTGCCTCATCATTTCATTGGGTACCTTTCACTGCTTCAATTAAGAGTGAATGAATGTACCTATTAATTTTTATTCTTTTTTTTTTTAAAAAAAATACTGTATACCTCAATTCTTGCAGCTGATGCAGCTCCCAGAACATCCCAGTATATGGGACAGTGAAATTTTGATTATATATATGCCTACTGAAGATCCTACCAAACATTTCCATAATGGTTGGAGTTTTGGGGTCCTACCATCCAAAACTGAAGACCCTTGTAGGGTAAGAATAAGTGCTGTACAACCTGCTAGAAAATAAGACTTACTCTCTTCACTCTAAAAATTGTTTTGCTTTAGCTCTCTTGAAACAATACATCAGGAAATTAGCTTTAATCATACTCACGCACTGCTCCTTGCAGAAATCGGACTATTACAGCTGCAGTGCAACAAGTCATTAAGTGCATTCAGTAATCACTGCTTTGTGATTCTTTTAACTCTCATTTTTTCAACATTGCTGGCCTGAGGAATGATGTTATGACTAGTGGATGTTAGGTATCTGAACAAAATACCAAATTCATCCTGTAAACTGAACACAATGCACAGCAATGAAAGCTGCTATCTGCCGAGCACTTTGCAATAGCTGGCCCTATATGGAGTTAGGTACATAAATGGGAACCAAGTTCTCTTGAAATCTGTCCTCTGTCTTTGAAAACAAAAACCTGGTCTTATTTTCTCTTTCATTTTTTAATGAGTTATCTTTGACATTTCACAAGAGACTGACAGTCCTTTCAGTAACTGCATGAATTGCCAATGTCAGATACCCCATTTGCTACTAAAACTACTCGTTCCTGATAATTCACTGGAAGATTTTATACATATTACAGTTCTAATGCACAGGTTTCTGGAGCAGGGAATGAATTGTTATCAAAGCTGTGGAAAAAGATTCATCCACGCTGCTTCAGCCATTATTTAATTTGAACAGACTGACAGCTATTTGGTGAAATCTATGCCACTATCCAGACCTAAATCTGCTGCTGCTATGTTGACTTTTTCCATCATAAAGTATAAAACACACATTTCTAAATTTTCTGTAATTCTGTAATTTCTGAATATTGCTGTCCTGGGACTGGAATATTTGCAGCTATTTGATGAAAATTTATTTTAAAAATACTGTGACTAGTTGATTCGCCAGTACACTAGTAATCTGAAAACACAAAGCAGTTAAGAAAGTTAGATATAGCACCAGTGAGGGTCAAATGGCCAAGAAGGCCAATGGGATCCTGGCCTGCATCAGAAGGAGCGTTGCCAGCAGGTCAAGGGAGGGGATCCTGCCCCTCTACTCAGCTCTGATGCTCTTGGGTGCAGTTCTGGGCTCCCCAGTACAAGAATGACATTGAGCTTCTAGAGTGTCCAGCGGAGAGCCACGAAGACGATAAAGGGACTTGAGCATTTGTCATAGGAGGAAAGACTAAGCGAGCTGGGCCTGTTTAGTCTGGAGAAAAGAAGGTTGAGAGAAGATTTCATTAACATGTTCAAGTATCTGAGGAGTGATTGTAGGGAGGATGGGACCAGGCTCTTCTCCGTGGAGGCCAGTGACAGGATGAGGGGTAACCAGGGGAAACACAGGAAGTTCCACCTCCATATGAGGAAGAACTTCTTTCATGTGAGGGTGACAGAGCCCTGGAACAGGCTGCCCAGAGAGGCTGTGGAGTCTCCTTCTCCGGAGCTCTTCAAAACTCGCCTGGATGCCACCCTGTCCCTTCCAACCCTAAGCATTCTGTGATTCTGTGAAATGCCATTACTCATGAGTGACATGCTGCGCCATTTTCATGATCATATGCCAAACTACAGAGCCATGTGATGAAGTGGCACTTCTGATGGACTTACAGTCTAAATCTTTGAGGGTTTGTAAACACCAAACGCTTACTAAAAAATACATATATAGACATATATCGGTAGATAAGTATTTCTAGTTTTCTATCAATTATGGAATTCCCTCACTCAACTCCAAAATGGTCCTAAACTGAAACACAGATTAGCCAACAACTAGCTGAGAAAGAGGACAAGTATGTTCCATGTGCGGGTGGACACAGAAGCTCTGCACACGCTGGAAAGGAAAGGCTCACAGCTTCTCCTGGCTAATGCAGCACCACTGCCTGGCCTTGAAGTTTCTTGAGATATTTCAGTTTGAAGTGCTTATAGAACTTTAAAATACTGAATCTTTATATATAACAGATTTAAATCTCCTTATGAATCTATATATTGAACAATTTAAGGCTGCATTAGCTTGAAAAGGAATACAGAAGAAATCCAAAGAAGTAATACTTTAAAAATGATTACTTTTTACTATAGGTTTTACTATAAGTTGCTGGTTGAATAGGCTACAGAAATGTTCTGAGAGGTTTCCATGTACTGAGATCCACAAGTTCATTCATAACCAATGCCATCCTCACTGGCAGAAAATATTGCCATATTTGGAAATTTCAATATAGAAAAAATGTTTGAAAAAATCAAAAGTGCTGAACTGCTCTTTCAGCTCTAGATAGTTTGCTTTATGAAGCAAGGATAAGCTGAACTACAAGAGGGTCCATGACAAATCTGCGCTAAGCAGGAAGACTTTCTTTTCAGGGCTTTTTCATTAACAGAAAAGAACAAAGGAGGAGGAAAAAAAACCCACACATTTTAAAAATCTTCAAATGTAACTCCCAGTATAAGAGTACCTTCTACTGATGTACAAAGATGACTGCAGACGCACACATATATGCAAGCAACTAAGTAAAAAGTGCCAAGCACAACATTTGCTCTTAAGCTTAACTGTGCCTGTTACAAAGTTGACTTGGACCTGGGACTCCACATGGAAAGTTTAGGAGTATGGACTTTCCATCCTCTCCAAAGGGATTGCTCAAACCTGCTACGGTTCAATGGGGATTATGAAATACTTAATCTCTGGACTCTGAATTAATCATTCGCCCCTTGCCTAATCCAGCTTGGTTCGTTAGTTGTAACTGAAAGATTTGTATCCTCTGGGGATGGAAAAGAGATTGTTAAGAAATTACTTACATATACCACATTTTCTTTCTATTCACTCTAAAACACTACTGCTGCATATGACCACTCAGGAAATTTTCTCAGGAATGTGAGATCTGGACTCTGCATATTGCCATTTCTCTGAGAAAATCACCAGAAATACAGGATTTATGGCAAGAATATGGGGAATATCATCTATCTGCCATTAAAGTTCAAGAAAAAAATAAGCATTCGTTATTTAAATAGCCTCTCTTATATCCAACAGACAATTTTTCCAGGTCTGAAATCAGGCACACAAGGCCACTTAGAAGCTGAAAAAAGACATGGCACCCCTTAAGATGGTTCAGTCTGGTGCTTCTCAACAACTGCTCAGCTGAGCCTTGTATATTCTATCTGAGAAGATTTCCTGGCCCGATTTCTTGCCCAGGTCTTTTTCAAGAGTACACCGATCTCAGAGAGCAACATACATCACAGGCCCTATAGTCCACCCGCTTAAAGACAAATGTATTTTAAGCAATTACTGAAGCCAGCAATTTTCAGTGTTGAAATAGAATGACTAGAATAAAATGACTGTGACAGAAACGAATATGTGCAATCAGGATTGTCCTGTCATACACTTTACTAGAGTGAGACCCAATATCAAAGCAGAAGTGACTTGTGATAGATAATGAAAAAAACAATTTGTAGTGGAT
Source organism: Tinamus guttatus (assembly GCF_000705375.1). The sequence continues at coordinate 2,684 of NW_010582407.1, read as the reverse complement.
TAAACATAAGTCATTAAATAATTACTTGTTAGGGCTGGCTCATGTAAGAGGCGTTCATCACTTTACAACACTCTGCGTACTCTCCTCAGCCAATTAACTTAATCTTTTATCAGCACTTCGTTGTATCAGGCACTTTTGATGAACTTCTAAATTCTTACGCAAGATTATTAGCTAGCTCCAATCTGACAAAATAATGTCTTGTGATTAAAATTAGAATCATTCAAAACTTAGTTTTTGTTTAGTGGAGCTTTCTAACAAAATGACTGAATAGTAATGCATACATTTGCCATATTTGTAAGTGTTTTTTTGTTTGTTTGTTTGCTTTAATTTTGTTTTTAAGCTCAGATCATGTATCAGTCCATGACTTGAAAAAATTTTGCATCATGAATTAAGCTCAGAGAAGTGAGGGGGAGACTTCAGTTAGCACCATTCCCTTTTCCAAAAGGCATTAGTTCCCTTTTCCAAAAGGCATCATAGAAGCAGATGAATAGAGAAAAGGGATAAAGATAGCACAGCAGAAGCAATATAGCATTTTAAAACAACATTTTTTCAAAGAGCATTATAAAGAAAGAAATCAAGAGGAATCTGGGAAAAATCCTAAGCAGTGCTTTAAGTAGCTCTTTCCTTTCTAAGGAACAAGAACCAAGAAACGAGCCTGTAGTAAAGAGGAGCTTTTTCTTTTCGTTTCGTTTCTTTTCTTTTTTCTTTTTTTAAGTGAGCTGTCTCACCATTGCAGATTTTCCCAAGTCCTTAAAACTCTAATTAAAATGTGGTAATTGGTTATGTTACCTCAATTACCATGATGCATGGACATTGATGCAAAGCGACACCAATTGCATCCCTTGGGTGTTATACCCCAAGGCCATCCCATTTATTGTGGCCTTATTATTTTCAATTATGGGGCTGGATGTGCTGCATACTTTCAAGCCAATACACATGGGGTTTTTGCTGCACATACAGTGTGGTGTACACACAGGATGACTCAGGAGAAAAAGAAAAATGAGAAAAAAATTGCATGAAGCATAGGAGTGAACTTAAATGATCAAAGGCATGAATATTTCAGACACTTTCAGGACCATGTGAGAATTACAGAACCTTAACTTGAATTATCTTAGCTCAAAATATCCATTTTAAAAGCATGATTAACACTGTCCTTTCAATAACTACCTCTCTCTGTTAAACAAGAAAAGACATTGTCTGCTCCATAAAACAGATCACCTCTCTCATTCAATGCAATCTGGAGAACAAGCAGGTTCTCTTGCCAGTGGTAAGGTAGGAATATAGACTTGTAATTTAAGAAATAAAACCCAATAGAACACATTGTTTTGGCACCCTGTCACCAACAGCAACACAACAGCTTTACGTTCTCCAATATTGATCAAACAGTCTTCGTGACAACAGCGGGAGCTGGTAGAGGATTCCTCACACTGAGGAGCGCTCAGTCCCACACTCAGTGCACTGCGGCTCCCTGTGCACAGACGTATCCGACATGGACAGCGCAACCCCAAACTGTCAGCATCTGTGGCTGCTGGAATAATCCACTGAGGCTCAGAGCATAAATTGGATTTGGTATGTCATTGGCTAAGCATAAGATAAAACAAACCCATAAAAAAAGCATATATTTCCAATCCGAGTTAGCTGTGGTAAACCTGTGATCAAGTCTGTCCAAAAACCTCCATTACATATCCAGAGTAATCTACATCCTCTAAAGAAAAATGCCTCAGGAGCTAAAGCTTCTCCAACTGTTGAGCAGGAATTTCAGACTGCAGCTTTGGGTTTAGTTAACCAAAGATTTCTGCTATTGCCAGACACATTCTTTTTTCTTTTAAGATGATTGCCAAAAGGATTTAATTAAGCAAACTGCAAGTCATCTGTGTAATTCTGAAGGTAAAATATAGTAGATAGATAACACTGTATCGGTCAACTTTGGAATGCTAAATTAGAGGTATAGGATTTGCCAAAAAAACACCACCACCAGCACCAACAAAAACAGACGGGGGAGATAAAAACCTCTTTTGCTAGAAGAAATTAAAAGTACATTTAATAAGACACAATACCCCATACTTTTAAAAACGCAATCCTGTTCTATTTTTTATTTTTTAACCTTGTAGGAATATCACATTCTTTATAGCTAGACGGATCAACTGAATCTAATCACATTTCATTCTTTTGGGGTGATTTTTGAGAATTTAAGTTTCTAGACACTTCTAGACATAAAAGTTTCTGGTTCATGAGAACAGCATCTTCTGTCAGGTGTTTGTGATACTCATTAATCTCTTGTTATTTGTAAATGAATGGTGCCTGCTATTTTGAAGATTGAAAAATACTATTGAAACCGCCCCCCCCCCAAAAAAAAAAAAAAAAAAAAAAAGGCAAACTGAAAGAAATCCAAAAGCTTTCTGTGGTCAGTTCTAGCATAACTTTGCAATGCTGTAACTGTTCCAAACAAATGACTGAATGTAATAAGGGAGAGAAGCAGGACAAAGGAAGATCCCTGGGCACAAATTCAGAAGAGAGAAGGTGCAAGTGACTCTTGCACTTCTCTAAGTTAATGTAACTAATTTGGGCTATCTTATTGGCTATCAGCAAATGAGATGCCATGATTGAGTCAGATGCCATCATGGTATAAAAACATCTAATTTGTTTTCATAAGTTACAGTATTTTGTGGGCAACCACACATAAA
>NW_010582406.1:309134-332778 GCF_000705375.1 Tinamus guttatus | reverse complement strand
AAAAAAAAAAAGTAGAGGTTTCTTTTGTCTTGTTAATTTTACTGGTTTCCCATATTCAGGGAGTCTTGCAATTTACAAACCAAGAAAACTAGAATTATCAAAAACAGTGCATGCTGAGTGAGTTCAGGTACCCTGTGAATCTGTACTGAAAAGGTTTTCACAGAGTAATATCTAGGGCTATATAAAGATACATGATAATTTACATATAAATAGTTTCTTTTTAAGAAAGAGGTTAGCTTTCACGAATTTGAGGAAAGATGCATGATGCAAATTATTTTCTGTTGACCTCTGAGCAAGCTCAGAAATGAAATTATGAAAAAGCACGGACATTTGGAAAGACATATTTCCATAAAGGACATAGGCAATTGTTGTTTAAGCAATGGGCATCAGTTTTATAACAGTGACAAGTAAAAATTCAGAGGCTTTTTTTGACTATATATTTTCCAGAAGTGAGATGAAGGCATTTAACTACTGGTAAAATTTGTAGTGCATGTGATTTCATTTGTTGTGAAGAAAGGATCATCCTTTTTTTAAATATATGACTATGTTTAATAGACACTTCTGTAGGGATTTCAACTGTGTCTCTGTATGACCTGCTATGCCAGCAAGAGCCCTGTATTCCTTCAGGAGTAAAGAAGCAATATCCAGACTAACAGACACATTATTTTTCTCACTGGAAGACATAACCTTTTCTGGCCTAACTTTAATAATATTTGCCCAGTCAAGTTAACCTCTTCCTGTACCACACTATAGGTTTGCTAAAAGAGAGAGGGAGAGAAAACGTTTTATATAATTGAAAACAAACAAAAAAAAAAAAAAAAAAACAACTTTTTTTGATCGCTTCCAGCACAGCTATTATGTCTCAGCTTCTAGGAAAAGCATTTCTCCCCACTCTGTCTCTTCTCAGAGCCATCTTCATACTTCAAAATGGCAATGGTTAAGGCTTGGAGAAATGCTGTATCCCTTTTGGGGAGACCAGAAGTTCAGTGCTTAGTGTAAGTGCTCAGCGCCTTAGCATCAGCAATTGGCACTTTTGCCATCTGATGATCGTTGAGAGAAAATGATGGCTTCCCTCAAGGTTCTTCTCTTCAGCAAGGGAAGAAAGCAGGCTCCAGTTCCAGAAAGCAAAGGTAGCCTGAGCATCCTTGCTGTTGGCAGCAGGGTCCTGAGGGAAAAGAACCAGCCAAGGCCATTACCTCAGGCACTCTCATCCTCATGCAATAGGAATAAGAAAGTCTCTGAAGTGTCTAATGCAATAACTTTAATAAAGTCTAATACAGATTTTAAAAGAAATACAGAACAACTTGAATAAGCAGCCCAAGTCAGGCATGGACATGGAAACAGGGGAGTTTTTAAGCTGCCATCCAGGTCAGCAGACAGTTCTGCCCATCAGATGCCTTCTGGTACCGCTTCTCTGCAATCCTTGCAAAGCACTTGCTGTCTCTTGCTGCTGCTGTTCCATATACCAATTCTTTATACCAATTTCTGGCTAGTAAGTAGCAGAGAAACATCAATCTTTCCAAAGACTGATCTAATCCTTCATTGGAAACAATATAATTTGTGCTAAGGATCAATAACTCAGTTTAGATGGATGATTCCTGTAGCTGGGTCTGCAATTAGACACCATTGCTCACCCCTTAAACTTTACAGCTTCTTTTAGCTTCGTAGTGACTCTGTAAGAGCATATTAATGAAAACCAGGGGCATAACCCTATCTTATATTGATAGTCCTAAATCAGCGGTCGAGATTAATAAAAATGCATATTTAAGAGCTAAGAGTTACTGTTCTACTTGTATTTTAAAAAAGAATTTTGCTAATTCTAGCTTTGAAGTGGAAATAGAAGTGCAGGTTTTATCCTGACCACAAGCTGCTCTCAACAGAGTACTTTTTAGGAGGGTTCAAAAATTCTCACCGGCAATGGTATTAATTTGGAAAAATGGCATATTTTTGCACAGATTCAGTCAGGAAAGGTAGGAATAGAATAGGCAGAGAATAATGTTTAATACAGTCCAAAGAAAAAACTAAGAATTCTGAGAAAGATTTTCAGATGGAGGTGGTGACTGGATAAAAAGACCTAGGCTGTAAGCAAAGAGATTTCCTTTGGTTTCTGAGCTCTACTGTGTTTGCAGAAGTAGGACTTCATTTTTCAGTAAATAAACAGCCTGTTGAAAGCAGCACTCATCATTACTTGTTTCTTTTGCCAACAGAAACAATCCCCCATCTGAGTATCCCTTTACTAAAAACAAAAAGTGCTAAATAAGTGCTTTCAGCGTGTGGCTTCTGAGTGGGAGTAAAATGAAAAAATCAGATCTCTTCCAAGACAGGGTTGTTATTTTCCCACAATATCTTCAACTAGCACTTCAGAAAATATTGTACTACAAGCACTCTGTTTTTTTTTCACTTGAAATTTGAGATCTGTCTATTATTATTTTTGCACACATCTAATTCCAAGCAGGTTCTGAATTACCTGCTCAGTTCTCCATTCTTTATTGCATAAATAGCATGCAGCATTTGCCAGTGTGTAGCCAGAATGGTCTTTCTGACATGACGGGAATGAATACTTACTCAGAGTACTAATCTCGGTGACTGTGCAGCAGACCTTTTATCCTTCTCTCCAAATCTATGAAGTCTGGAATCACTATTAAGGATAAGAGGTTTGATTTTTAGATCCTTTAAAGTCAGGTCAAACAATCAACACCTTGTAAAACCAAGATTAAACAGCAAGTGATAATGTTTAATACATGTTTTAAGCAATATAAATCTTGTACCCATCTTACTCCAAGGCCTTTTATATATATATATATTTACTTTCCCTAACATAATTGCTTTTGCAAACAATATTAAAAACATTAAAGCTAAGTTATATGCCTATATGATGCTTAACACTTCATTTCTTGGAGTACACTTTATGATTTCTGTCACTATAATAGCTAAGCATCTCATGGATTTGTTGTTCTGTTGCTAAGCCTTTCAAAGCTTCTCTGAGACAGTCTGAAATCTGATCATCCTCAGTTTTCTGATGAGGAGTTAAGGCATAAAGTTACATATGGATCTTTTGCAAGCAGATGTTATCTCACTCAGCCTGCAAACAGCTACTTCAGGGAGCTCTTTAGTTAATGATGTGCTTTGCTTCTGCAGAGTCTGCTAAACTAGAGTGTACGCAGACATCACTTGACTCTGCTTGCAGTAGATAGTGTGGTTGTGTCTTAAGTCAAATAGTCTTAGATCAAACAACAGCAAAGGAAATGTGAGACAAAACTAGGATTTCAGCCCTGAGCACCTTAATTTGAGGCCTCCATGTGAATCCCTAACATAATTTTTCTCTGGTGCTACTTAAAAGAAGACAGAAGTACTTATTTCAGAGTTATGCCAACATTGCATAACCTGTAGCGTCTTTTAGAATTGAGTAGTGGCGATATCATATGCTACCTCTAACCATACCTATGTGTGACAAAGGCTTGAGCCATGCCTTTTTCACAGTCAATACACATTGTGGAAATGGGGAGGAACTTGCTTTCCCTAGCAAGTAATTGCAATTCCACTCATTATATGTAGTACCAAATAACGCCTTCTCCAAAGACAATAAACTGAAAAGTAGTTGAAATAACATACGGAATTCCAGGATAGTTACAGCTTTCTGGCTTATCTGCTATTCAGACAAAATCACTAGTTATTAGCATTTCCTTAAACTTTTAAAACCACTGTTCCATACATGGACTGCCTAAGTGCTTCTGGTTTTGACCACACAGAGTCAGAGTTCCGGGCTTTTTGGCTTCTCATGATAGTGTGTCGGAGAGACTTAATACTGACAAATAGGTACCTTCAACAAGTACCACAAAACTTAATGTGATTATAAATGAAAGAGCTGTTTTTGCATGCTGTTTTGCACTAAGCATAAACTAAACAACAACAACAAAACTTAGAATTCAGGAATTAATCCATGCCTCTCTTTATTCCTGTTCATTTCTATTCTCTCTACATTTTGCTACTTAGCTGCTTTTGTTTTGGGGTGTATGTCTTTGGATGAACCAGCTGTTGCATCACAATTGCTGTTGATTTCTCCTAGGGTGTCACATGGTTGTAAAATCCTAATTGCATGTTTTTCACAGTTCTTGAAGCTAAATAATGAATTTTCCTTCTGCAAGTTCTCTGTATCTTTCTTACTTGCTGTGGCAACTTAACATCTTCCAACAAAAAAGGTACTAGAAATACTAGAAATTTAGTTGCATACCTGAGACATGTAAAAGGCCATTTTCTTGGCTGAGCTGCCATTGCCAGTTGGAGCACATTAGCTATGCTTGCAGAGAACATCTTTCAGTTTAGATTGATTTCAAAGGAATCTGGTCCTGCAATCCAAAATCACTCTGCAATTTAAAAGAAAACATGGAAAGTGCTCCAGAAGCGCATGCCTGGTCCAAACTACAACAGTTAATGTAGGTTTTGTCTCTGAAATATAAAGAAAAGGGTCAGCAGGCATATACACACTTTCTCTTTGTGGAACTCTACAAGGCTATAGCAAGTAATAATGATTTGGGTTGGCTGGAAGAGTAAGTGAGATCCACAGCTCACTTACTTAGGAGGTACACATGAGCATAAGGTATGGATGCCATGTGTTTGGGGTTATGCCAAAGGCTGGCTCAGGTAGCACTGTTGCATGGATAAGGGAGAGAATTCATTTGCCAAAGGGATTAGAAAGAAGAGGCAGTGATGCAGCGCTATTGAAAAATTAATTGTGACTAATTAGGAATACTGTTTTGAAATATTAAATTTTCTAAACTATGTTTTTCCTCACTTATATCCCTGAGCTACAAAAAGAGTGTTATGGGCTGGCTGTAAATTATTTTATGTATAAACAAATTGTGTGAAATATGTTTTGCGAAATAAGGACAATTAATTGTCAGGGTAAATGAAAAATATGTTAACAATATAAGAATTGAGGTAGAAAACTGGCTTTCTTGTATTCCATATCTCTCTTTTTGTCCTAGGCAGAGACCTTGTTTTTAATTGAGATTAATAATTAGTGGAATACACTCTAATAGTCTCCATTATAATTGATAGAGTTCTATTTCTTCTTTTCTGATAAGGGACATTTTTCTTTTATTAATTCAAGGAAAGATAATCAGACTGCAAAATAGTCTTTTGTGTGTGCAGAAGCCTCTACTGTTGCCAGTATTCCCAAACAATATATTCAAATTATCAATATATTCATGACTGGGAGTTTTTTTTTTCAGTGCTATGTAATGGAACATTTATGTACAAAAGGTTTGTGTAGGTAGCTTTTGTTGTGAAATAACTTTTGGTCATTTTCAATGTCAATCTGAAGGACTTAAATCTTCCTGTTTTTAGGGTATGAGCTTTCTTCTTAAAGATCTTCTTTAACTTTCCTCTCTGTTAATCTTATTGTTCTTTTTTTGTAGAAACTCACTTTTCTATTTATTAGAAATCCTCTAATTCCTAGACAAGCTTTATTAATGGACATATTTTTTATTACATCTACTTTATCCTTAAGCTTAAATAGTTCTCTTTTTTCCCTGCCTTTTCTCCTTATCCTCACATGTGCAAGAGAATAATCATAACTGTCCTCAACCCAACTTCCCGAATTTTGGGATAAGCATGACTTGCTCTTTCAGGGCACTGTGCTATTCTGGGTCCTCTGTTCCTTTGATTACTCTAATGGTCACTTTAAAATGACTGATGAGTTCCTTGATGATACACTTAATTTGTTTCTTTTCCAAATGCTGAGGAGACCACCATAAGTAACCTCAATCTATTCGCCGAATGTTTCTTCCATGGTCGTCCTTGCCTGTCCTTAGTTTAAAAGAAAAACAGATTCTCTAACTACTGAATAACACCTTAAAAAAATTATGTCTGTCATAACCTGTTGTTACAATCAAATGAACATCAAGAGGCAGCTGTGACTCACAGCTTCATGAAGCCCACTGGGGCTCTTAGCTTTTTGCCATCAAACCAGTAATTACTATAGTGGTTTTCCCAAATATAATTTCAGTATGATAAATTCCATCTTATTTTAAGCTAGGTCCAGCACATCACTTACTTGCCAGTTTGTTTCCCAAAGCTTTATCACCTACTCTGCTTTTCCAGCTCCAGGTACATGAGGAAAGTCCCTCAAAGTAAGAAGCAAAGTTGCTGCTTTTGTGTGGTATAGTGGCTCATGCTGCAAGACTGCCAAACCAGTTAGCACATGCCTACCTATCTTCCTCACCTCCCAGTTTGTCCTGCTATCTCTAGATGTATTTACCAGGAATGTTGTTGCCAGAATCAAACACCAAATCAAAAATGGTAATAGCATAAAATCAGTGTGTGGAACTGCCTGAGTTGCTTTTTCCTCCTTACAGAAGGGAATGCCTTAGAAGGAAGCTACCATAGTTGGAAAAGGTTTATAAAGTGCTTTTTGATCTCTGGAAGACAGTAAATGATGGCTAACTATTCTGTGTTTTCTTTTTGGACTAGCATCATGCATGATGATATGCTTATTCAGAAGGTAGCAGAAAAAAATCAGTACAATCTGAAGGCAAAATATTTTATAAATGCTCTAGGACTGATATAGATGAGAAATGACTATGCAAGGACAAAAATATTATTTTAGTAGCCTAATATTTCTTTTCTGTTCTGGATAATATGAATAATATGAAGCTCCAAAACCCTCTTAGAGGGGAGAATTTAGGAACAGTTGTCCGCTTAGCTCAGTTCAAGTTTTCTACTTTGAAAAATCTGGGTAGATTATGTATTCAAAATAGCTGAAGGATCTTCCTGGCAGCTATCCCAAACTTGGTGTTTCTTATACGCAGAGCGAACACTCCAAGTGCAATTCACCTGAACATGCAGGTTATAGATATCTTTATCCGTGCTAGTCACTGTAAGTATTATTACAGTCAATAAAGAGAAATAGGCACTTCAGGGTGCAATTTATACAGACTTAATATGCACTCCACATTTGGTCAAATGAACTGTATTCTAACAAGCACTATTTCTATTCAATGGCTGAAAAGGGACCCTACTGTGACCAATTTGAATACAGATGTCAGTACTGACAGCATCCAAAGTTAGGTGAGACGAATCCAAGTTTTTAAGTAATTAAGTCACAAATCAAATGGGTCAGAGGGCGTTGCATATCTCAGTCTGCTCTCCAACTGTCTTTGCCTTGCAGTATAAATCCGTGTGTTTAGTGAGCTGCATGGAGCAGGCACAAGTATCCACCCTTGTATTTTGTCAGTGAACTGGCACAAGCATAGGCTTTTACCCGTGCTCAGCTCCCTTCCGTACGCCACAATTTACCCTAAACATTTCTGACCATGAAGAATTCTGGTATCAAAAAAACAAAAAGAAGGCACAGGGGGGAGGAGTTTAACTGGATTTAGCTTTTTTCTTTTTAAAAAAAAAAAAAATTGTTTACAAGGTAGTCAGTGTAACCCGGAGTGCTCTATAATACAGAGCAGCTTAGCAAATTGCTCCTCCCCATCACACTCATTAGAAATTTCTCCAGAGGCAATTTAGAAGTGCTGTATTAGGCAAATAGATATTTAGAACCAGAAAGGAAGAGAGACTCGTAAGAGGTTAAGAACTCAATAAAAATGTAACATTCAGTCACCGAGTATAAATATTTAAAGTGCTGTTGATATTGATGAATGAAGAAAAATGGCTATCATGAAATAATGGATCTGCCAGAATTTCTGCCTACATATTTGTAGAAACAGTTTCTTGTGAACTTGGCGCATTTCTGAAGTGGAAAGCATTTTTGCATTTTTGGCCAAAATAGTGAGAAGAAGAATGTATGGCATATTGGCTTAACAGACAGTATTTTTAACATTATTTTCACTGAGGCAGGGATATATTTACAATTAAAGTTTACGGATATTTGCAAGTATAAGTAATAATAATTGAAACAGATGGCAACAGAAAGTAGTTATTTGTATTTTTAACACTCATAGATTTATTACTCTCTTGATCTTCTGTGAGAAGGATCTAGAAATATTCTACCTGATTGGTGTGTAGTTTTATGCACACTTCAATATTGCTATTGTTAACAATGTGTATAAAAATGTATAATATTTACTTTAAAAAATATGTATGTACCATATATGTACACAAATGTAAATGAGGGAATGAGATTAAAAAGAAGGCATAAAAAGAAGTAGAGTCATAGGGATCCGTAGATTATTTTGTGATTTCCCCAAAGATTTAGACCCGCATGTTCTTATTCCACTGGCTTCTTTAAAGGTGCAGTTGGTATGTCAGAAGCCATGCAGAGAATGAAATGAAAAAGAATTGACTTCTTTGATTTCTATGACTCATGCTACACAGTGTGTCACTTCCTCAGCTGTTTTGTGGTTTGGTTTTGTTTTCCTGTGGAAAGCTTCACATAGTGATTAGAAACTAGGCATTATTCCTCATACTTCATGGTGGTTTTCTTATGTCAGACACGTGCGATCTTTCTTTCAAGATGCCAGATCTCTGACTTCAAAAAAACAGTGTGAACGATCTTCTGGCTACAATTTGAAATAAAAATTTGCTTCTTATTTTTATGCTTTTCCATTTCCTTCTGTCTGTGCGTGCCTTGAACTTTGAAAAAGATTAGCAGACCTTCATAGAAAACTGTGCTGTACAGAAATCTCTTAATATTTGCAATTGTTACTGCATCCTAATTATACAAACATTTACCCATGGGTTTGACAGGAATTGTTGACTAAAATATGAGTTAGTTCTCACTGCACACTCGTAAATGGAAATCGTCTTTAGAGCTGGAACAGGTTTATAGCAAGCAGAAAATGTTAGCAAAAAATGCATTAATTCTGTGACCAGTCACAAGTCACGATCCAAATTTAAAAATGTATACAAAGTGTGCGTTGTTATGTATATTCCATTAGTGATCAAATGTGGAAAAAAAACAGTAAGATTGCTAAGGAAACTCCTAAGTGAGAGCATCTGCATGAAGGTATGCACATAATGTTTGCTTTTTCTTGGTGTTTTTTAATCACTGCCTGTATCCTATATCCAATATCTCCTCCTTTTTCCCAAACTTCTCAGGGTGTATGATAGCCGCTCTCCTACAGCACAAAAGTAGGACTCACCCCAGGAGTTTAGAAACGTGTTATTAGCAGTTTCCTGAAGTAGTGGATAAAATAATAATAATAATAAAAATAAAAATCGTTTCAGCTGTCAAGATCAATGTTTTATTAAACAAGGTAGAAAAGAAAAGGAAATGTTTTTCTGGACCCTTTCTTCAGAGAATCATATGACAGTTTATAACAGTGCAAGCATTCACACAGTTCATTTTCCAAACTGTCTAACTTGTGTTTAAAATTTTGGATAACAATCCTATAGTTACTTGTTATCATAACAAAACATTGCCCTTTTATAGTCCATTCCAGAATAGACATATAATTTGGGGAAAGTTATAGGGTTTTTTTTCCCCAAGTTATGTGTTTAATGGTTTAAGAAATCTCTGGTTCTGCTTTGGTTATTTGAATAGTCGAAGTTTTATCTATCTTTGCTGTATTACAAAGATGTGAACCTAAGGTGCTACATTGCTTAAGCATAAGCTCACTCAGCAATGGTGGGTTTGGTGATGGGTTCAGTGGATCAATGGGTTTTGATTCATCAGAATTTTCTCCAGCATTTGCTCAAATACCTGTAGTCAAAAAAAAAAAAAAAAAAAGCAATGTCAGAAAATTGTGCTAGCAAGAAGCATTGCCAAATGATAAAATTCTTTTACTTTGTGTGCAGATATGAGAGAAGAAGCAATTACTCCTACTTTAATTGTTTCATACATGAGTACAATGATGATGTTACTCATTCCACTTAGAGACTGAATGTAAAAATAACATCTACATGATACAGTCAGAGATTTCATTTTAAAGTAAACCTTAGCAATGTTAGATATATTAAAGCAATAAAGCAAGAGATTAAAGTTTCATAAACAGTAAGAGCTCATTGTTTTGTAAATGGGTGTATAATAACATCTTTGGAGCTCGAATGAAACCATAAAACTGAGTGGGTGCTTTAGTCTTTCAGCAAACTTTTGATTTATACTTTTAATCACTTGTTAGCATTTTTATAGCAATTAAACATCGAAAATGTGCCCCAGTCTTCTTGCTGCATTACTCATCCTTTATTGAACTGCTGTCATTTCTTTACAATGACAAGCAATTTCAAGGTGCAAAAAACAATCAAAGCCTGTGTGGATCTTGTTGCTACAGGTGTTTGTTATTAATGAATAAAAGTGATGGCTGTTGTTGGGAAGTGAGATTTATCTCTGTCTCTGTGTGTGTGAAGCAGACGGTGGTTGAGATATAAATGCACCTGCAGAGTTTTGAAAAGGGAATATTAAAAATTCCAGGTTGACATGACCAGTCAACAATCACGGAAAAGTCTTAGCTAGAGTTTATATCCATTTTGTGCAAATAACATGAAGGTTAATGTTAGGAAAAGGTTAACTAGGTTGGTGGAAGTGCTTTTAAAACTTACCATAGCTGCAAATAAAAAAAGAATATGTTGCGCTATGTGTTATGGTCCATCCATTACAGGCACCTGCTCACGTTCCATGAATTAAGGAAATTCTTATACCCAGGAATGCATTATTAACACAGGGTAACATAATGGGTGATAAATACTGTAACGATTCTAACAGAATGGAACATTCTTTATAAAATTGCCCACACGTATATTGCAGCAGCCATTGAAACCAATAGCAATGCTTAACATTGAGAAGCAGTTTTTGAAAATCCCCAATTACTTTGAAGTTCTCCAGCTATGTCTTATGACCAAAAGCCTTTTGCGCTGAGAGAGAGAGAGAAAGAAAGAGAGAGAATTCATTCAGGCTAACAAAAATATCCCTGGCCCCCCCATCATGTTATTGCTTCAGGGCTAACAGGAATAAAGAGTGCTAAGAACATATATTGTCATTGAACAAATCTCTTGACTCAAACTGCCATTTTTTACAAAGCCACTTCTGAGAGTAAAACAGCACCCTAGAGAAAACTGTTCCCAGGGAAAAAAAAAATAACAGCAGCAGAATTTCACTTCTTATTTCCCATTTCAATCTAGTTACTTGGAAATGTTATTCAGCCCTACGTACCCAATCTTGAGTGAGGGAAAAGTTATAAACTGGGAACATTTCAATGCTGATAAGATTCAGAACTCTTTTTGAACTGCTGATTTTCCTCAATGACATATATTTTTTTTCCTTTGCTTTTAATTTCAAACATAATTTTTAGCATTTATTGAATTTCACATTCATGTATTTTAAGTGCATTATTTTGGTCTACTACATAAATTAAAATTTGTGTCTGCTAATGTTTTCTTTCAAATACAATCAAATAAAATCAGCACAGCTCTGCAAATAAGCCTGACTAAAATAAATAAATAAATCACAGAATTAACTTCTCGATACAATGGGAGAAGACAGCAAATCCCAAAATAGCATAAACTTTGAATCTTGCCATTTTAGATGATTTTCCATCTACTTCTCACATCAGTCTGTCTATGTGTTGCTAAGGTATCCTTACTGTTTGGTATTTGTTTAAATACTTTTGGTATCATATTGTTTGTGTAAAGTGGAATGGCTAAATACAGTTTTGGGGCCGAATGTGAGATTTTTTGGCTTTCATTTGTTTAAACTACTAACATTGTTTGGATGTAGCTTTGTGGTGTAATTGTTTGCATTGAGCTCTGCTGACATTGTGGTGGGTTAGTAATGCAGATAATAACAGATGACAGTTCTTTTTGCGGAAGTTAAGAACTAGCTGATTAATTGTTATTATGTTACACTCTAGAGGAAACCTTGTAATTATACCACAAAAAATGCATTAACATAATGCTAAGGGTCTGATTTAATCCCACAAAGGCAAGAAAATTCAAAGTTAACGATGAAGAGCATGACATTTCATGTTTTAGTCCAAGTGCTGTTCATTGGAAAATAGCTTAGTCCGACTACTGCAGTTGTTTCTGTATGTGATTAGAACAGCTGAACTTAAATCAAATTAAGTCCTTTGATTTTTCTTTGTCTGTTCTTGCAGATCAGGCTTTACAGAAAGATTAGTAAATCCTCAGCACATACTTGTATTTGGAGCCAGATTTTGAGGTCTGCTCTTTGTTCCAGGTACCTAGTTCTGGCTTTAAACCAGAGGATGAGCTCCTCACCGCTTCTTTCATTTGAAAGTGTATCATTTATAGCCTATCAGACTAGTATTAGTACATTTATGTGGCAGATTTTGATTTTCACTAAAATGCTATTTCTTTATTCCTGTAATCCATCAGAAGAGGCACCTGGTTTAATTGAAGGAGTGCTTTACTCAGAGTTAAAATCTTCTGAGTTTTAATACCCACTCTATTTTTCCATGCAAATTTCTAATGATTTTTCTGATGTGACTTGCTTTCCCTTTCCCCCTCCTGCATCCCAATCCTGCACCCTGCGAGAATCGCAGCGCCTGGTGGCCGCCGGGGCTGTTCGTTGCCATACGGTGCTCTGCAGTAGCTGATTAGGAGCTTTGATAAACCTAAAAGGTCTTGATTTTTCATAGTTTCCTTTTGTGCGAGCAATCTGGGTAACACAGACCTTAATTCTCTATTCTCTAGCCTGTATGGTCCTGTGGCAATTTCATCGCCTGCTTTGCATCTGTCAAGGGTAGAAAATTAGACATAGGCTGATGGAGTTGACAGTGAAGTGGCAAAGACAGATGATTACCCAGAAAATGCACATCCTTTTTCAAAAAAAAAAAAGCTTAACTCATTAGATGTGGGCATCCTTTTGCTTCTTATGCCTCAAGGTTGCTTTCACATATATGTACAATAAAATAGTTTCCAAAGCTTAGTTCTGAAACCAGAGACAGAAACTGCTAAGTACCCAAGGAGATCTCAAGATGCATATGTAGTGAGGTATTTCTTTGGCATGTTTAAAAATATGTACTATAAAATCAGTTTCAAGTGCTTGTTACTAGAGAGGGCAGTAACAAAAAATAAACTAGGTATATTAAAGCTTTATGAAAACAGAAGTAGTTTCTGAAATGTTAGAACTCATTCAATTATGAAATTTAAACAATTTAAAAAGGACTCTGGGGATAGAATTTCAGTTCTAGAAAGAGACTTGTTTGTGACCTGCCACAGCTCAAACATTCAAAATGAGAATATATTTTTCATATAATTCTATGACTATAAAAGCAATACAAAATTATTTATTTTCCAGCTTCCAGGTTTCAAACTTAGTCCAATGTACATTTTGAATGCAAACAGCATTATCTCTTTACAACTGAGTTATCAAGCATATGCCTCAACCACAACATTTAAAACATGATATAGTCATCCCTATTTTGGGAAGCTCTAAGAATACTCTATCTGTAATGGGCACATTATTTCAAACTCTCATCTTTATAAATATAAAGGAAACAAGTTCTGTAAAAGCATTTTAACATTTTTAACATTTGTGAAACAACATAAATAAATATTTTTTTTTTCCAGCATGTCCTGAATCTACACATAAAATGTGCACGTGGCTACCTCTGGGCCTTCCTGGCTCCTTCTCTGTGCACTGCTTATTTTTACCTTTCTCCCAAATGGAGGTGAGATATTTCTACTCACTCTTTTTAATAATATTTCTCCTCTACAGCAGTATAGTTTTAGTTTTTTCAGTTTACTTTCTTGATTGGCAGAACTAGTTTGGCACTTCCAAATAGGTGCAGGCTACAGCCGTAGCTCTTGCAGGAGTTTGAGTCTCCTTTATTTGCTTAGAAGCCTATTTGGCATATGCAGCACAAAACCTGACATTTAGAGAAATCTTTTATGAGCACAGAGATATATCCCTGTTTCTGGATAGGTGACTTAATATTTGATTTGTAAACACTTTTGGAGAGTTGCACTTCACGAGCACATTAAACCCATCCCTTGTGAGATACAAATACCTTAACTTACAGCTGCAGAATATATTCCCCAGCTGGCTGTCATGAGGTAACGAGGAGTTTTGCTGCATGATCAAACACAAGTTTAAAACTCAAAGCATTCGAGATGCTTATCGTTATTGTCCTGCAAATGGTAAGAAAAGCCTTCCTACCATCCAAACACCAGCCACCTGAGGAACCCTTTTAGCTGAGCTGTCAGCTCATGGTGCACAAGCACCTGGTGGGTTTTGCTGAAAATCCCATCCCGAACTCTTCCCATTGCGGCCTACTTACCTGGAAACAGTTGGGACGGCTGCGCCAAAGCCAGTGCAGAAGGACACAAAAACTGCATTGGCAAATGATCTGTCAAGTGACCCGTGAACAAAATCGAGATTGAGTTGCCCTTTGAAATAAACCTATTTGAATTTTATTATCTGCCGAGCACCTTGTGTCTCTAATCTTGTGAAAGGTTAGTATTCCATCCATCAGCACGAGATTAGGGCTCCAGCCGACGTCGGTGCTTGACAATAACTGACTGCAGCGGTTGGGGCTGGAGCAAGAAGATTCATTCCCGTCAGCAGTTCAAAGCGAGAGTGGGTAAACAGACACGCAGGGAAGCAGCCTCACAATACAGACCACATATATTGCAGGGCAGGACAGCCAAAATCAAAGGACCAGAGTGTCAGCACAGATTTAAACCTTTTAACAACAATCCGAGTAAGGCAATGCTGGCTTAAGCCCATCCTTTTTTTCCTTTTTTTTTTTTCCTTTTCTCTTTTTAATCACTTTCTGTGTGTATATTGTCGAGCAAAAGTTAAGACTAAAACAATAAATGTTGGGGAAAAAAAAGCCTCCAGGGCTCATGATCAGATTAATGTCCCCCTGATACAACAGTATGCATACACAGAAGTGAAGAATTCAGACTCTGTGATGGTAAAAAAAAATAATGTGCTATTTTCATTAATTCACAAGTTCTCTCTCTGCTACCTCAGGTAAAAATAGTTTCTAATGCGTTGTGTCTTTTTTAAAACATACCTGACACTTTGCAAAAAAGCTTTACTGATCAGGCATAATGTTTTTCTCATACCCTTGTTTGCCTGAACTTTCTAAATTTCGTATTATGGTCTGCATTATATATGTGATTAAGTTATTAACAGTGGTGACTTTGTTTCTGATTTTTAAAACAGGGTCATGATTCACTTTTTCAGTGTTCTATAGTGATATCAGCTCTAACACTACTCATTGCTTCAAGAATATAGAATTAATCCAAAGGATTAAAATATATGTACATTTTTCTAATCCTCCAGTTCCTCCTGATGGATCTGGATTTGTGCCTCTGGCTTTTCCATTCATCCAAAGCAGCCCATGTATTTATGGTCTCACATTTGGCTTTGAAGGATAACAAGCAGCCCTTTGGAGCTGATGGCAGTGTATCAGTCAGCAGCAAAATAACATGCGACTGAAATTTTTATTTGCTGTCAAACTTCATAACATCACAAAGGAAAAAATTGAGGGTAGATCTGAGGTTTTCCAGAGGCAGAGGTATTTTATAACAGTAGAAATGGTTGTGTGCAAGGTAGGAATCAGTTTACCTCTTAAGTACTAGCAACAGCTTAGTCAGGGGTTTTTTGTTTGTTTTCTTTTGTTTTGTTTTTTTTTTATGTAAAACACAGTGCCAAAATAAATTGCAATTTACAATAGATTGAACTGGTGCTCAGCATGTAGGAAATCATGATTTTCGGCTATGACAGAGTAGATCAGATCCTGCCGGTGGATTGTACAGGCTTTTATGGTGCCTTCACAGAATCAGCAAAGCTATAAAGAAGAGAACAATTTTAAAGAAAAAATAGTTACCAACAACAATGAATAATTCTAATGTCCTATGAAATATTTCAGTTTAGATCTTGATGGTTCTTTGTACTCAACAGAAATGCTTTTCAGTACCTTCTGCAGTTCCATCTTCTGTTACTTAACTAATTTTTACTGCAATAAGAGACTTGCAAATAAACTATACATGAGTATGTAATGTTAATTACACTGTTTCGTGACTAATGATGGCTTGTGTGAAACACTATCTATTGGAATTAGCTTGACATTAAGCATAAAAATTGCAATCGAAATATGCCACATGTACACATTATGCACAGTTCTGAGTGAACATGTGGTCTATACAAGAGAGGAACATGTGACTAATAAAATAATGATTTTTCAATGGAAGAGGAGAATAAGTGGATGTGGAACTTCCTACATGCTGGATTGAATGAACAATATAATTTAATGCAAAACTCTAATATTAAAATTACTTCATGGGAACATATTTTTAATTATACGGTCTGTAAATGCTGAGGCACTTAGAGTATAAGACTACCTAGACTACATAAAATTATAATGTACTGATGATGTCTCTTATTATGCAAAACGAGCAGCGTAATTAGTGTCATCTAAAATGTAACATACCTCATTTTTGCATTTTTCACAAGTTAGCATTGTTTTAGTGTGAGTCCAAATGTCTTTCAACAATTATTTTGATTCTCACTCAAGTAAGTATGTTGTGTCAATTGAATCCAGAAGGTGCATTCTTTC
Source organism: Tinamus guttatus (assembly GCF_000705375.1). The sequence continues at coordinate 316,306 of NW_010582406.1, read as the reverse complement.
TTGTGAGATTTCTTTTCAAAGAAATCTCTTCCTTGACAGCTGCAGTGAGGTATCTTTACCTTATGGTGCCATATGTTGAACAATTCTCCCAGGTGAGTAAGTATATATGTGTTTGGAAACATAAATAAAGATGACCAAAAGTCAAAATAATCTCTTTTTGGAAGTTTACACTTTGCTATCTCAGCAGACAGATGAAGACTTTATACTCTCACAGCAATAAAACTCATGCTTATGTGTATATTAAACCAAATACTAGCAGTGATGCAGTCCAGTTGATATGAAGAGATGGGCTCCTGTGGTGCAGGAACTGAGGTTTACGTTTTAAAGCCTGTGTTGGACATCTGATGTGAATCATTCCTCCTCTCCCCACTAACTACATAAAAGGAGAGCTCAAGCAAGACTCCACACTGGGATTCTTCATGTTTGGAGGGAAGCGCAGTCGGGAGTACAGATCTCCCTACAGTTTGACAAAAGGGACTATCTGGGGGACTGTTCTTCTGTGAGTGTATTCACAGCTGATGGTTTCAATGGTATTGAGAGATCGTACTGGAGGAAACTCTGGAAACTCTTCTCATTTTCTGCCTTCTACTCAGTTGCCATTTTTTTTTTCTCTTCTATCTTCTTTCCCACTCTTTTCCTCTCTCCAGCTTTCACTTTCCTGTTTCACCTGTACTGCCTCTTTTGCACTTGTTTATCCTCCCTCATTTGAAAGGTTCTGCTGCATCATAGTGCAGGAAAAAAGTATAAGGGATCTTGTCAGTGTGGGTCAATCAGACCTTGTCAAAACATGCTGCTTAGGAGAACAGCAGGATCACATCTTATAGTGATGTCTCTCCGAGATGGGAAAATTTACATGGGAAGAACAGTCAGCAGGAGTTTCAGCTTAGATGTGACACAGTGTTAATATTACCCATTTTACAGAATTGAGAGTTCGGAAGTCCATAGAAACTACTGTCAAAAAAAAAAAAAAAAAAACAGCAATCAGGTCTCACAGTTCTTATGTAACTGCATCACTTCTCTTCAACAAAGGACCACAGCAAGAAGTAAAAGTTACTGCTTATTTGGTTAGAGAATCCCCACCTTCTGGGTTCACTGAAATATTTTTGTCATCACATCCAAAAGATTCAGCACCTAATCAGCAGAACCGCATAGAAACACAAAGTCTTTGATATCACACATACTCATTAAGATGGAAACATCTCATGGAACACAGCACCTGATTAATGGGAACAAGCAGTAAACGTGTCCTAGTTCAATTGAAGAGAAAGTAGATTATACTGCTTTAAATCTAATATAACCATAAATATATGCTAATCTTGCTAGGACAGTTTTCCAGTTCATGGTATCATATTTAACTTTTAAGCTTCCTTATGACCGGAAAACTTATTCAATAGTCATAGTTTTAGGAAGGAAAAAAAAAATTCTATCGAGATATAGCTGGTCAGATAAAACTAAATCAGACAGCAGCCCAACACAGTGAACTGGAGTCTGTTGAAGAAGATTGGTGTTGACATTAAAGCTATTCAGTCACAAACTTTGTTTTCTAACCCCTGAGCTTTGAAACATCAAGGTAGGAAGGACTACTGACTTTACAATTTTCCACCACCACTATGTGAAATGTAGATCCAGGATCTGAAAGTGAGACTGTTTTCTTCAAAAGCTGTAGATCTCTCTGTACAATCACACCTTGTTTGAAGTCAGGTGTGTTATCCTTATGGTTCACTATGGTTTTATACATTGCCTTTTTAAAAAATTCCTCACATCCAATGTCTAAAACCACTGTCTTTTCATAAAATTCATACTATTACCTTAGGAAAAACTGCAAAACTTCCTATATAACAAGCTGAAAACATTTGAGCTGACTTCTTGACATTTAAGTTAACTTTTTCGATTTTGCAATAGGAAAAGAAAGCTGGTTGTTACAATGAAGTTTGACAGTGTAGCTCAATTTATAGGTAAGAAATCCAATGATACCTCTGTATGGCAGTAACAAATAGTATTGATGTTTGTTGGGGAAAGCTCAGTAATCCAAAAGCTAAGAGGCAACTAGGGAATCAGCCTGGCCTTAAGGGGGCACGGAACTCCTTCAGGTGAGAGTATGGAGAAATGGGATATGCTCAAAAGTAATACATCCTTATCTTGGACGTCTTTTTATTTTTTCTCTCAGCAGAGTTAAACCATAACAGAAACTATTATTTGCATTCAGACGTCTCTCAAAAAACATCAATATGACTTCATTACCTTTTAAGCTAAGGACTTATATACAAAATTGATTTTATGTATATAATAATTTCAGTGGGAAGCTAAATGCTGAACTGCTTTTACAGCAGGTTTCTATTGGTTAGTTCAAATAGAAATCTCTGCATTTACTATAATGTGATCTGTAGCGAGTCTGACATGTTAGAGTATTTTTGAGCTAATATGCTGTTTTTTAATAAATACTAAAATGAGCTTGTTTCAAAGAGATGGAAAATTGAAATGAAATGAGAAGGAGAACTGCAATGTATTTACAGCAGTTATAAAATAAATATTAGTAACTTTGAAGGTCTTTCTTAACTCTCTGTACTTGCAAGTTTGACTTGAAAGTAGTTGCAATTCTCATTTTAAATGGGTAATGATGTGCCTCAGCCTGCACTGCTGGCTACATGTCTTTCCTTGGTGGCATGCAGCAACTGCACTTCCTACTGGGTACTTTGCCCTAATAGCTGTGATTGAGTAGCTGCTTTCAGAAAATACCCCCTTCTGGCTTGTGAGCTGAGACACCAGAGCATGTAGTTGCAATATGAATTTCAGCCTTTGAAGCCAAATAGGGCCCATGACCAGGTTTTTTCCTTCCTCAGTGACAGCTCTTCAAAGCAATCTATTATGTTTGAAAAGGGAGCAAAAAACCACTATTTTAAAGGAAGGAAAGGAGGAAGTTCTCTGCAGTGCTCATACCTGCCTAATTCCAGGCTGAGATTTCTGCCTCTGAATCGCTGTTCCAAAGTCTTGCTGTTGTCAGGTGGCAAAAAAATCCCTAATTGTAAAAGACAGAGAACATTTCGGTGTTCTCCACAGGCCATTTAGAGCCTCCTTCCACACTAATGAATCCTTCTCTTACTCAATTAATGCCATCTATTCAGTGGATAGGCATCAAGGCATCCAACTTGGTGCTACATTTCTTCCCAACAGCACATTGCCTGGCTTCTGAACACTGTGATTTTGAATCAGTTGCAAAAACTGCTCTCGTTGCAGTGTGCTTGTCAAAAAAGTACCTATTTTTTCTTCTTCCTCAGAATAAAAGTTGTTCTGGCTTAGATCAGTTTTATCTAGCTTGCTCCAGTGTGAATGAATGTGGACTTCTGGTCTACGTTGCACCTCCCAGTACTAAGATACCACAAACTTCTGGAAAGTCTAGAAGATCTGCTGTAAATTATAAGCATGGCAAAGAATTTTCATACAAAATGTTAGATGGTAAATCTCTTTAACTATTGAAGTGGATATTTAATAGCCTCTAGTGGTGTATAGGGGAAAACAGAACAGGCTCTGTATTTTAAAACAATTGTTGCCATAAGTCTTATAGTTTATATATTGATAATATCATTTTCATGAAAGCTTTAAATGTTTTCCAGAAGAAAATGTGGTGACTCATGAATTTTTCATGAGGCATTACACATTTTTATGAACATATGATGTAAAATTCATCACTTTGAAATTCAGAGATACCCATGAAATGTTACGTGCCTGTTTTGGTCATGGATGTTCATGGCAGTAGTACTGCTGTTGGCATCTAAATGTCCATTCATACATTTTCTAGAATGTGGCCTTCTGATGCCCTGTAACATTTTGCTTGCATTTTATGAGTACTTCACTTAGGGATTTTCCACTTGATAATGAAAGTAGAAGCTTCAGGTATAGTTATTAGTATATATATAAATTATGTGAAAAGCTATCTCATTGTCTTGTTTTTATTCCTAGCATTTTCTTTCTCTCCTATTACTGCAAATCTTATTAATTCTATAAGAGGATCTTGGGAATTTCAGGTTCCATATTTATTATGGAGACTACACCATTGTTACAAATAAAAAGGTGCAACATAACATGAATTAATATTTTAGAGAACAATAAATATTTCAGAAAAGTATATTTAATAGTGTATTTAATAATTTTCAAGAAAAACTCTCCATGCTTGTTTAAAAATTAGCACCCACCAGCAGGAAGCCTAGACTGTACTGGAGAATTACATGCATGCTTTGGGTGGTCGCAGTCAGTGAAGGAGGAAATAACCATGCCACCATGAACAGAGTTTTCCTCAAATTCTGATGAAAAATCCTATGTATGTGTGTGTGTATATATATATCTATATAAGTTCTGCAGAGCTTTGTGTGACGCTGCTATATTCTCTCAGGTAGGAGTTAGACTGCATGTCACAGGCACTAGATGCATCAAGATACAACCACCTCAGGTTCCACTGAGAAAGCTGAACCAAATATAAGGCGAATGAATGAAATTGGCTCTTAGTCTTTCTTGGCATAAATACTGTGCGTATCTGCTTGTTTTAGGGAATCAGATGACAACTATTTCCAGCTTTGTATTTTGCCTTATGCTCACATGTTGGTTTTGCTGAAATTACAGACATAATAGAAAATGAAGGGAACTTAGCAGGGCAGGAAACATCATAAAATATCCGCTCCAATATAATACAAATTTATTTTCCTAATAATTGTCTCTAGACAGTAGTTATTACACTGTGTCAAAAGCAGTTATTACATCATGTCATGCTGTAATTTTATCCCCAGTCCTGATCCACTGACATGTGATGACAACTAGTTGTCTCTTTGGAATTAGGTTAGCTCTCAGGTTGAATTAAATTATCACACTAGATTACCTGTGTTAAAATAGAGTGAGAAAGTCAGCATTCAGTTGAGAAGGAAGTGTGAGAGCTAACAAAGTCTTATTTTAATCTGAGAGAAACACCTACAATTCAATATAATCCTCTAAGCAATACATATCCTTTTTCTTTGCAAATGTGTTGTCTGATGACAGACAAAATGTTTATTAACAACTCAAAATTCATCTACAGAGACGTGCTATTAAGAATCTGACATCCTAAATTTACAAATAATATCAAAAAATAGAAACTATCTATCTGAAGTGATGTGCATTGACTGTAAACCCACCATTTAAGCCTATATTGAGCATGTAATAGTTTCAAATAGTAATCTTCTTTTCCTCTTTTCAGTTCTATGTATAGTGGTGTGCCTTAGACTATTCTTTTGAACTACCTCATAAGCACAATTAAACTGGCTTGCTGATGATCCTCTGGCTAACAAATGAAAGCTATATAAAAATATGTGTGCAGCATAAGACATACCCAGGGCATACTCTGACATATGACTGAATACCGTATAAAATTAGGCAAAAATATTTTCAGCATTAGTATTGCTCGAGACAGCTTTTTTTGGCAGCATTTTTTTTCCCCAAGATATATATTTTAAAACACTGCACGGTTCTCGCTTACATAGATTCTCCTCTTCCACCCTCGCTCTTGAGTGCCTTCCAGGAGCACATTAAGCAACATGATTAATGTCTGTCTCATCTTCGTTCTTCTACTTCTAGCTGAAATATTACATTATTTTTCAAAAGGCATCTGCAGGTTGATGAAATATGATCTTTGCAATGGGCATAAAGTCTTTAAATTACTGTGAAGACTATGGAAAAATTCAACCTTTGCAGAAGGAAGTACTGTTTCTCTTGATATGACTGGACAAGGGCCCAACCATGCCAGGACAGTCTGTGTATATGAGCAGAGCGAAGCAGGCTATCCTCTTGATGTAGGCTGCTTTCCTGACTGAAAAAGCGAGTGATCTTTCACAGCAGCGTTCATTTTGCTGAACAGGATTTGATTTTTTTTCCCAACTAATTAATGCAACATGAGAGCTCTTTTTCTCTTTGAAACTGAAACAGGTGTCCAATTTTGTAGTTGTTGCTGCTTTATTAACCTAATCCTGCAGAGGGTTACTGATGCGGTAACTGTCTTAAAGTACTGCCTGTTGTATCAAAGCATGCAGAAGAATAAAGGTCTAACTTTTAATGGTATAACACCTTATTCTAAGCAATAGCTTTCAAAGACTGGAGACCTAAGAGAAACTAAAAATTAACTGCTATTCAGAAGATGCCAATTTTTCCACAGCTAATCATATGTCTGGTGTCACATTTGGCCTAATATGACATTCAAGCTTTTATTGCTACTGGTAATGTCTATATTGCAATATATTTAAGATTGCAACCAGCTCAGGGCACATTGTGCTAGATGCTGTACAAGCATAGAATAAATGACTATTCCAGCCTAGAAAGTTTGGGTGGTTTCCAACAGACTGACTATGAGATTGCAAAATAATACCCCTACACAAAGAAATAACAGGCTAACAATCTCAGACCAGAGGAGCTGTCAGCCAACTCTTTATGCCACTGATTTATACAATGGCATAATCTTTTAAGATAAATAGTGGGATTTCCAGTATGGCTCTAGATTGGGAGGAGTGACCATTTGATTTGCTTACAGCAACCTCTTAATGTACAGAACCTCATGTGAGAGGACTGAGGGGCCTGGATTCACTAGTTTTATGGTTGCTTTTCACAGCTGTCATTCAATTGCACTGGGTTCGACTGCCAGACCTCAGTCCTAAAACAGGTTGTCTGACATGCGTTTGTCTTACAGACTGTGTGAATGTAGTGCCAGATGTATTCAACCACAGAGCCAGTATACACCACTTCTTACGAGAAGAAATGTTGAATGCATAAAATAATAATCAGGATGATTTGGATATCAAGGATCCCATCATATCAGAAATAGAGTTTTTTTTTTTTTTTCTCTCTCAAACTGCTTTATGGAATGCATGGATAATTTGGGGGGAAAAAAGAAGAAAAAAAAATCAACAGAAAATGTATACAGTATACTGTATGTTGTGGATCTCAAGTTATTCTTCTTGATAATGAAAGTATTTTTGTTTGTTTGTCTTCCAAAATGAGAAGAGCTGTAGTTTTAATGACAGTTTAGACATTGATACATTTCTTAGAATATATTTTCCCTTTAATAAGCACTTTGATGTACCAAATGTATTCTCAGTGTTGTGTGCATGCATTGTCATTATAACCCCTTTGCAGTTATCTAGGAGATCAAAGGCAGTAGC
>NW_010582406.1:261474-309093 GCF_000705375.1 Tinamus guttatus | reverse complement strand
AGCATGGTACGCATTGTTCATTGTACTCTGCTTTCCATCGATCACAGTTCCAAGTCCAAATTTCATGAATATGTTTCTCTTTGGGGTTCTTAAATCCCATTCTATCTATCTTCAGCATTACAGTGCTTCTGCATTTTCAGGAATCTCTATAACTGTGTAACAACTCCATATTGTTGCAGGGATGTTCACACTATAGCAGTTGCTGTGATTTTAAGTCAGGGTGTCCATTCAGTTGGCAAAATTGTGTCCTTGGGCAGTAAGCATGCATTTAGAATCTGGTGTCTTAGAGTTGGATGTATGATTATTTCTGCATCAGCATGGCTCATTAAAGGGTAATAAATATGTCTTCACTAAAGGCATTGCCATCTCTGCCTTACTGCCTGCAGTGCTCCATTTAAAGGCTACAACACCCATAAACTCTTTTTCCAAAGGAGATTTAAGGAGGTTGCTTGTGATGAGGGACCTGATGACAAGTGGACATTATAGGAAGACGGTGCCTTCTAAAATGTGAGGGAGGTCTGCCTGCTTTATCAAATATATTCAAAGAATTACTGTATCTGTTCAATGAATATCTAGAGAAAGCCTAAGCATCACATGGCACTTAAAAGATCATAATAGAAGATATCATTGCGCATTTTCACTGTCCTGAGAAAGATGACAGAGATTTCTGCTGTGGTTGGTATCCCATGGGCCAATTTCCAAAATCAACTCCATACGCCAAAAATTAAAAACAGCTTATGATGTGGGCCGAAGTAAATAAGAAGCACAGAAGCAGTTAAGTTTGACGTACATTTGAAGAAATACAAAGAGTACTCCACCAAGGCCAATGACTAGCACAAATGGGAATAAGTAGTCTGGCTATGACATGACTGGTGGATGATTCTGGAACAGTCCTTCAGTATAATATCAAATTATTGAAAATGCTAACGTTTTCTTAGTATGACCTAGACAAGCAATATTTCTAAAAGGAATTCTGCACATGTAGATTCATCTTTCTCTCAAATTTTCTTCGAGAATATTTAACAATAAGTAATCAATCAGACTTATTTCTTTGGCGTTCTACTTATGTAGATCAGCTTTCTGACACCACTGCTGTTCCAGTTATATCAGCATATTATAGGATTCACATTTAGCATACAAGATGTGGTACACAAGCTATCGAGGAATTTTGGAAGTGACTGGAATTGCTATTTTCAAATGATAAGTGAAGAAGTGGAACTATTCTCAGTGAAGTTCTTTTAGATGCATATTTAATATTTAGCATTCTAGGTTTCTAGGTATCTTTCTGCCTAGTCAGGGAATCCAGGATATTCCCTATTTTTCTTTACCTCTAAATAAAGCTATTTCCTATTCAAATAATTGGATTTTGCTAGTGAAGCGTAGTGACAACAACATGTTATGTCAGGTTTTTACTAACAGTTGTTTGGGAATACAATCAAAAAAAAAAAAAACCTTTGTGCCTAATTAATTATTTCTATTAACATCTGCTTATTTTCTCTGCAGAATTTTTCCGAGAACTTCTGGAGAATGCAGAAAAATCCCTAAATGACATGTTTGTACGGACGTATGGGATGCTATACATGCAGAACTCAGAAGTGTTCCAGGATCTCTTTACAGAACTGAAACGATATTATACAGGAGGCAATGTGAACTTGGAGGAAATGCTAAATGATTTCTGGGCTCGGCTACTGGAGAGGATGTTCCAGCTCATAAACCCCCAGTATCATTTCACTGAGGACTACTTGGAGTGTGTGAGCAAATACACAGACCAGCTGAAACCGTTTGGAGATGTCCCGAGAAAGCTGAAGGTTCAAGTGACTAGAGCTTTCATTGCTGCAAGGACCTTTGTTCAGGGGCTGACTGTAGGCAGAGAGGTTGCAAACAGAGTATCCAAGGTAATCTAAAATTAGGATATTTTTAACTTCAAATTTGTTTCCAATGTGTTTATTAGATATTTGAATTTTGTTTATGCACTACTTTTTTTTTTTTTTTTAGCATGTACTGGTACACTTATTCTAAGTTTATAAATAGGGACTACAGTTCTAATTCTTTTGGAGTCAGTATTAAGATAATACCGGAATATATCAATATACATCGCAATTCTATCACAATAGCAAACGTCATTAGCAATGCAAAAAAGGTTGCATATATAAAATGTGATTATTATGATCAGAATTTAAATGTTTCAAGTAAATTTATGCAGCTGTTTGTCAGGGCAGCACAGCCTGTGCAGTATTCATTCATCATTCAGTGGAGTGATGGATGTTGTTAGGAATGTCTAGTCATGCCTTTGATGAGGAAATAGACCACTTTGGCACCTCTGGAGCTTGAGCTTTCCCAAAGGACAGCTTGACTCTTATTTATTTGTTTTAATTATTTATCTATGCAAATATTTATGATGATTATAACCCTCAAGGGCTTCACATAATTAAAGCTGCATAAGAAAAAAAAATACACACACGCACAAAAAATAACCCATCTGGGTACCTGAAATGTGCCTGAATCACTTCTTATGTAATGCTTCAAAATCAGCTGTAGTTCTCTGAATTCCCATTCCAGCAAGTTTTGTGATTTAAGGATCTAGATCTATTTCATAGGCCTAATATGTAGTGCATTTGGAACTAGTTTTTATTCTGAAATTTGAAATGCTGAAGTGAGGGTCTGTATGAAATGCTGAAATACTTTCTTCTTGTCTATAGTTGCTTGGGTGATTTTGGGCTTGCCACTTGCAATAAGTTCCTATGTTTACAATCTAAGCCATTACTCTTCATCAGAAGGACTGTCTTTTTTGTTTCTTTTAAAACACAGAGAGAGGGCAAGGTGGAGGTAGAGCTGGTGTGTTGGACGGTAGTTTGCAATTCAAGCATGCAAGACAAGGAAAACCCAACAGCTAAACTTTTCTTACTATGCATGATGCATTATTTTGCAATTAAAAATTCAGAAGCTGTGGAGCCAGAGAGGCAGCTGAAGGGTCATTTTTCAGTTTAGCATTGGTGATCAAAATACATGATCTGGTTACCCAGTTCAAATTAAGTTCTCTTCCTCCCAGGTGCCTTCCTGGGCGATGGCATTGGGTTTCCTTTTATTTCTAGGATTGTTGATTCTTGCATTCCTTTCTGAACAGCAACATGGTATCAGCATGAAATCCCAGCCCACCTAGCCAGGTCGGTGGATGACAGGTTTGTTTAGCCTCTGAGTGCGTGGCGTGCATGTACCTGCCTCCCCAGACTTCCAGGGAAGGGCTTTGGAGTTCCCCCTTGGTCAGGCTGCAGGTGCAAATGCTCAGCTCTGAAATCACTCTCGTCAGTAGGCATCAAGTTTTGCTACAGTAACTGAATTTGTTTATAGGGATTAGGCTAGGTAAATAGGGATTAGGCTAGGTAATTTATGTAATAGATATGTTTTGTGTGAAACCCAAACAGAATAAGGTATGAAATGTAGGCTGAGATTATGCATTTTCTTTGCATGTACATAAATGCACAGAAAGTGCAGGTATCTTGCCTTTCCTTACCCAGGAAAGGTTTTTGTTCAGCCTGCTGGTTTTGGGCACACAAGCCCTTTGAAAAATAGATCCTTATCAGTAGATAACTAAATAGTCATATAATCCTATGATGAGAAATACTAGTTCGACAATCCTGAAGTGAGCTTTTTTTATAGTGATGCTTGAAGGTGATAACAATAGATCATTTTATATGGTAGTGCTTCTGATTTTTTAACTTGAAAGTAATCTTTTAAAATCTTTTAAGAGTTTCTGGTAGTTTGTGTGGTTGCAAACATAGGTTCTTTGCTTTAAATATTCATAAATATATTTTAAAGTAATACATTCCTGAGGATTAGATTTTTCTAGTATTCGTACCAGCTTTCTAGGTTTCTGGTTATTTATACCTGTGATGAAATCCAACTGTTTTGGATATTGATTAATTTAATAAAAGTTTCTTCCAAGCATCACAGGAAAGGGCTATGATGAAAACAAAGGAGGGATCTCCTTTACATGCATTGGTCTCTGAAATCCCGTTACATCTGATTGTGTGTATCCAGTTGGCAGGAATCTTGATATGCATGCTCAGTTTTTGCATAAAGTATGTGTAGGTGATGTGTTATAAATCTTGAACCTTTCAGGAACATTTCTACATATGTATAGGAGTCAATAAGGCTAGTTTGTCTTATGCAGAGCTTCCAAATTAGTAGTCCAGAATCCTTGTAGATATCCTGTGGCACTCCTACTCCACTTCCTGATGGGTTTCAGAAATGGTCCCACCTCAGCCATATGTCACATCTGCTGGGCCTATATGGTTGTTTCTGGCAATACAGTGACTAGCCCTAGGTGTTTACTTCTGTGAGAGTGGAGTATTTCTGTTGGATCTGTTGACAGTATTGATTACATTTCTGTTGAGTATATTGAATGTTGAGGTGCTGAGCTCACATGCAGATGCTTGCCTTCAGGCATCTAAATGTTGGCATCCACGTTCAGAGCTGAGTCTCACTAAAGTTATAGAAGAATCCTGTTATTTATAGTGCTTGAGTACTTGACTTCTCAAAATCAGTAATTTTCTTCCAGCTTATTTTTGTAAGTATGTAAAATATCAACATATACAAGCTAATGTAGTAATATTTTATAGAAAGATGAGTGCATCAGCACATCCAAGCATTGTGCTTATATTGAAATGTTCATTTCATGTTGCATAAAATATAAAGCACATATACCTGCTCATTTTAGAAATATATATGATTGTGTGTAAGTAATAATATTTTTGAATTTGAATTCGGAAGTATTTTTGAATACTTCCCAATTGCAATTTAGTCTTAGCAATGTAAAGCTTCTTCTTTCCAATCATGCTACCTGGCTAGAGAAATTTGTCAATTATATTATAAATGCTAATTCTAATGAATAAAATCAGAACTCTGATTCAAAAAAGAAAATACATATGAAGTAGAATGGTGTGCGATTAGCATGTTTTAGAGTTGAGACAAACTGGAGTGAGTCTAGGAGAGGGCTGCCAGGATGATCGGGGCTGGAATGTTTTCCCTGTGAGGAGAGCTGAAGGACCAGGGCTTGTTTGGCCTTTTGGCCTGGAGAAGGAATGATTTATGGGAATGTAACAGCAGCCCTGTAGGCATCGTCAAGAAGTTGGATCAAAATTCTTCACAGTGGGGCAGGAAGAGAGAAGAATAGACAATGGAATCTGAATTGAAACTTTTGAGGTTCAGACTGGATATATGGAGACACTTTTCACAGTCAGAAGAGTAAAGCAGAGAAATAAGATCCCCAGAGAGACTGTACAGGCTCTGTCCTTGGAGGTTTTCAAGACCCATATGGACAGAGCCCTGAGCAAACTGTCTGACCTCAGAGCTGACCTTGCTTTGAGCAGTAGGTTGGACTAGAGACCTCATGAAGTCGCTTCCAAACTGAATTATCCTATGACCCTATTAAAATATTAATGAAATTCTACTTAAATGTGGAAAGTGCTTTGATGGTAAGACTGACTTTAGTATTAAAATATATGTGGATATATTCATATGCACAGCAAATGGTAAAAAGTGCTGGTTTTAGAGACTGTGTCATATATAGCATGGTGAGGCAAATGCAAAGAACCCTAACTGACCCCAAATACGCAAAATTAATAAATAGCCTGTGAATGTGATTACTCTGATATCCACATTTTCCTACTTGTACAATAAATGCTTATTTTTGCATTGGTGTAGCTACTAAAGAGCGTAACAAATGCTCTGTATATAGTATAAAGAGCTTTTCTTTAAACATCATTTCGAATAGACTACAGTCATTCTTTAAAATTAGCACATAACTTTACCACAAGAAAACAGGCAGGTAAATATTCTTTTCTTGCTGTTTTGAAAGTCATCAGATTCAGTGTGTGTTTCATCTTCATAGTACTCTAATATCAAAATAATCTGCAACAGGAACAGCGTCTCTGTGTAAGCCAAGGCAAATAAAAAAAAAAAAAGGAAAGAAAAAAAAGAGATAAAATGAAAGGAATCTCACTGAAGTTCTTTTACAGAAATCCTAGTTCGTTGCCTGCACTTGTTGGGAACAGGTGGGGCTTTCTTAGGTGCAACATCCACAAGTTCAAAAGATTTTGTACTTTCTGTGTGTGGACTTGTTGTCTCACTAACCTGTCTCTGCCAAAGGCTACTCTTTAGAGCACAGTTCAGTCCCCATCCTAAACAGAGTGAAAAAGAGACTTATTAAAGAGAAAACTGACAGCAATGTCTGTAACTTTATGTAATGTTTTATTTCTGTCAGGCAAACAGATGTAGTTGCATTGCATCTAGCTGAAGATGTGTGGTTTTATTTGAACGGAATCTTTATAATCTCAAGTTACATTTTTTAAGATTTCTTTTAATAATGTGTTAAAAAAAATGGACAGTCTGTGTTTATTAAGGGCGTGTTCTATCTCCACCCCATACAAGATATTTCCATTGACTTGAGTAGGCGCCAGCTCACTAACTTCTATATATGTTCTGTAAAGTTATTTATGCATAGAAACAAGTAATAGTGTGTTTTAAAGTGAGAAAAGTGAAACCTATATATTCATAAATTTATAACCTAAGAACTACCATTTTGGGCACACTAAATATCAGTTTAGTAGATTTCCACCTCAGTGTCTTGAAGCTTATCAGTCAGTAGGAGAGCTGAGCTTCTCCTCCAATTCTTAAGCTGTTTTATAGACTTCAAGTTTATGGACTTTATGGGCTACAGGAAATAATTGGTAGATTTTTCCACCAGCCTGTTTTTCTAGTAATTTGTCAGATCCTAAAAGCCTGTAGAATAGACTTTTTGGCTTTCTTACTATTTTAGGCTAAAAAGTGCCATTTTTTTCCCATAAAATATAGCATATTTAAAGGTCAATGCTTTTACATTAATTTTGTGTTTCTCAACTTTTTCCCTGAGAAAAAAAAAATCTGCCCAGCTGTTAATTAGTATATCATGCTAAACCAAAGAAATTCCTGAAAATTCCTGCCACTTGTGGTTTCCAATAGTGTGATAGAAATGGCATATGAATATTTCCTGAGTTCATCTCTCCCTATGGCTGAGCTCTCTAGACTTTACAAGTAGATATTGTTAAGTAATTCCCACAGATGCTTGACAAAACATTCCAAGTGATCATTATGCTCTCTTGGAACTCTCACAGCTTGTTGGAAAATATAAACAGCAAAAAATATGGGGAAGATAAAGCAATTCAAATCAATTAAGTGATTAATTAAGGGAGAAGCTTTATGACTTTCCACAAGCTTATGATTCCTGGAATGCCTTCCTCAGCAAAACCCAATTATGGCAATTTTAAAGATTATTGTACAAGATAATTTTTTCCTTAGGTAAGAGACAGGTCTGAAAAAAATAGCAAATAGATATGAAAAAAGATAGCACCCAAAAAAAGATTCAGATTAAAAACCAGTGCTCCTTTAGAAGTCTAAATCTCTAACCATGTGCAATTTTCCAAAAATGAACTATTAGTTGGTAGACACAGTATGGTTTTCCTAACAGAGTATATCACCTCAGGAAGTTGCATTCCACCTAAACAGATTTTTTTCTCCAAGTATTTTATTTTCATGCATTTTTAACTGAAAGCTGTGAAAAATGGAGAAACAACCAACCAGCCAACCAAACACATACTCTTATGTTTTGTGAGCATGACTTCACAGGGATGATTTGTGCTGATTTGCTATTTCAATCAGCACAAATTCACAATGAGAATGTATGAACTGTTAAAAAGAAATGTGATTAATGTGACTTTTATTTTATCCAAAAATACTGTTATTATGGAGCTGTCCCTACTCTAGTATATATATATACTATATATATATATATATATATATACTCTACTATAACTTTAATCCAAGGAAGACAGTTACAACTTCATTGGCTTTTTGCACTGAATCTGGCTCCCTGGGAACACCAAATGAGTGCAGATTTCCTCGTCTCTTTTGGGATAGCTCTAGAGTATTAGTTAATGTTTGTCAGTTTTGCTTTTTTGTTAGGTTTTCTGAATATAGTAGTTTTTCTCCTGATGTATACTGGGATAAGTACAGAGAGAATTATTTTTACTTTGAATTTGCTTTTTATGCATGCCAATTTATGATACCAGACACCAAAATAGCTTTTATTCAAGAAGGAAAGTGGTGGTGAAGCTTAGCTCAGGGGTATTATTAGGAGCAGTTAGTGATTTTATTATTGGCGTAAACATCAAAGATGTTTGATACAGCAACTAGGAACTTATTTCATTAGTGTGTTTAGATATTAATTATGATCCTTTGCAAAATAAAAAAGGTGGTTACAATACTTTTCTCACTACCTGACACTGGCCTCTTGATTCTGTCTTTTCTTAAAACCAATTAAAACCATCTTTCTTCTGAGTATTATTAAATTATGTTCATATCAGACTTCTTATTAAGAATCTGATGATATATGGACAAAGTGAAACAAATTCAGTAACACAGTTATAAGGTTAAACCCAAGATTAGTAGTGAAAAGTAGTCTCTAGTAATTGCCCATGATTACTTCTACTCACAGAAAGCCAGGTTGCTGCTTTTTAAACACACTGAATCAATATTCTCACAAACTCTGCTTTTCATGGTCTATAAATAAACATTTGACAATTCGTGAGAGCTACAGATAAAGGTCAATATTGAATGTCACACTGATTCAGAATGTAATTACAGCAGGGAGGGGGGACATATATGACATGCTGATAAGTCAGGTAATTAAGAGCCAAAACGAATAGTTCTTTAATGCTGGAAAATGTGATTTGCAGCGTGTGATAGATAAAGAGCTACGTGTACTGTATACATTAACTGCATGGGCCAAAAAGATCTGTCTTGTTAAAGTCACAGAGGGAAAGCAGAACTAAAAAGGACAAGAGTTTTCACTGTACTTCAATCCTTAGTTCAAACTGATAGTTTAGGAGCAGCACAGCTGAGCAAGCACAGCTTTTATGGCTGCTTCTGTGTTTATTATTTGAAGGCTTTTTGTCATTTGTTCTTTGAGTTTTAATTGAGTTAAAGTATCTTTCCAAGAATGGATCATAGCACTGTGTGAATGGGCTGTGTTTTGGGGTTTTTTTTTTTTTTGTCTCTTGTGCTCACAGGGTGTTTCCCAGGCAGGGATTGTAGGGACTGTCCAGCCAGGGACTTTTTAGTGTGCAGAGCCTTCTGTGGCATAAAACAGAACCCGCAAAGAGAATGGCATCTGCGCTGGAGTACTTTGGGATAAAAGTAGCTTGTGAATCTCTAGCTCTGAAAACAATCTCTCTGCTTAACATGGAAGGAAAAGGGGCATAAATCAATGTAGTTTCTATGCAGGTATTTCACAGGAAAAGGAAAGAGCATAAAATGGATGCCTTTTAGATGTCCCAGACTTAATGAAGGCTGACTGATCCTTTTACCGCTTTATATGGTCCCAGTGAAACATCAGATCTGGAAGGACAGCTTAGGAGAAAACACCAAAGATGAAACAGGGACTCCAAAGCTGCTAAATCATTAGATTATTTTCAGAAGGAGAAAGGCAGTAGGATATTTGCAAAAGCTGTGTAGTAGCTATTTGAATTATCACGTATAATGCAGCCTGGCCTTTCTGTATCTAATGTTCTTACGTTTCATTCCGCTAGCTTTGCTTTGAGTTTAATAACTTGAGTTTAACTGAGGCTTACTGTCTAAAAGACATTTAGATTTGCTTACCTTAAGTAGATCTGCCAACCAGGCATATTACTGAGTATGGACTAGTTTACATTTTCAGTAGTCCTGTCTTCCAGGTGGGTTATTTGTATCAGTCACAAGCAAAGAGAAACCTTCAGCCTAGCACACTAACTCCTCCTGCCCAATTTATGCTTTATTTTATCCCTACAGCATGGAAAATGCCTTTTAGTTCATGTAAACATGAAACATCTAAGTATGCACTAAGAACAAAAACCATTTTAAGAGTGTCATTGGACACTTTTCTAACACATTATTGAAGTAATTATTCATATCAAATCTCTCTGTAGGACTTCCAGGAACCACACTTCACACACAACCCTTCAAAGTTTTTGTAGAAATTACTTTTCTCAACTAGAATAGATGTTGATATGACACTGGCAAAAATTAAAAGTGAAATGTAGAACTTTTTCAGAGGAATTTCCAAAGCACAGAGCCTTAATGCATGTCATGATACACAGCCAAGTTATGATAAAAAACAATGGTGAAGACCCACAGCTCATCTCATTTGTGTTCTTCTTGCTGACATTGTTAGATTTAGGCCTCCTCTATAATTAATCTTAGGGCAGGTTTTACAGTTTTGCTGTTTTAGCAGAGGAGAGTGAAAGAAAATTCAGAAGAAGCAAATGGAGATATGAAGGAGATTAAAAAATCTAGAGGTTAAGCAGTGCAAGGAGATCTATATTATCTTGCAACGTGCTGACTTTTTAGAATGACTGCAGTTATAGATTATCTTCATCCTGTTTTGAAGGCAGCTTGTGGAAGCATTTCTTTTTTCCAAACATGATTTGATAAAAGCAATTCATCTATTCTCATATGAGCCAGCAGGTTTCTACAGAAAACATTATTCAAGGAAATATCTGATTTACCTAAAACTTATCAAGAATATTAATTGGAACTTAAATGCATATCTATTTGAGGCATTATATTCAGCAAAGTCATCAGCAACACACTGAAAGAATCAGATCTCTCTGAGACTTTAAAATAATGAAACAGTTGGAATCAGCTATGTTGATCTCAGTTATTCAGTGGTCAATGACAGATGGCTGCATTGTCCTCTCAGGTACTGCATCAAAAATCTATATCTCAACAAAATAAAAATTATATTTATAGGAATGTATTCTAAAATGGAGCATTGTCTTATCAGTAATACACAGTTCTGGTTATCTATAAAATTTTAAATTTATCCTCTAGCATCAGATTCTTCTAGGAGTTTTTTATACCATAAGCCTTCTAATTTATTTACATATATTTTTCTGAGAGGATACCTGAAGATAGTAACATGATGGTGTTAGTCAATTCACTGTGTATAATATTAATGTAATTTTGTCAGAAGGGGACCACACTTTGCACACTTGTGCAAAGGACAGCCTGAGCCAGAAAAGCAGTTTTCATCTAATCTGTGTGTGAGTGTTGAATATACACACTTTTTCTTCAGATAACTGGTGGCCAGTTTAACTGTTGCTTGGGGATTCAAGACATCTTAAGGCACACTGCCGTCTTTAGTCCTCCATATCTTAAGGAAAATTGCAAGGGGGTAATCTACTACCATGTAGAGCATAGGTAAAGAGAACTAAAGGGTATTGGAATCTCCTGGAGGAATCTACCTATCCATCAAGTATAAAATGTACTTTTGCAGCAGGTAGATGTCTTTCATCATCACACATCTGTTCTTAAAGAACAGTTCACATCAATTTTTTAAGAAAAAGGTATAAAAAGTTGACCGCAGGACAATCTTCTATCCCAGTTCTCAAAACTAAAATAAATCTCTTAATTCTGTGCAACTATTTTATTGTTATACAATTCATTGTATCTAAACATTTGACATTCAAAAGTTATATAGAATGTACCAACTGAAATTGAATGCAATTCAACTTTTCACTTAAATCTAATTGCATCTTATGCCCATATCATGCTTTCAGTTTAATTCCCAAGAGTGTTTCTGAGAAAAATGTCTTCCAGACTTAGTCTAGTACTGAAGCTGCATGAATGCATATTTAGCTGCATACTGCATATTTTTGTATAGACTGATTATCTATATACTAGTTCAATCTCTATCTCCCTCCCCCTTCTCCCACTTTCTCTCCTGACTCAGTGAGACTCAGCCATTGAATTCAGTCTGAATATGATAATGGTTGGATAGCCCAGATCTGTGTAAAATCAAACACAAAACAGTTTGCTTGTTAAAGCAAACACTTTTACAGCAAACCTAAAGAACTTACTGAAGTTACATACTCCTGAGGAAATTTGAGTGAAATGGCAGACATTTTCAGTCAAGAAATGTCCATTTAAAGGCACAGGAATACTACTACTAGTTACCATAGGTAAAATTTATATAGTCTATATAGGCTATATATAGGTACATATTTCTAGTTAACTGCATATAACATCATCGTCAGTAAAAACTTCCCCATATTTTAGTTTAAACACACTGTAAAAGTTTAATAAAATTCTGAAACATATAGTATCAACTGCCACCAGAGATATGCTCCTAAGGACAATGTGCCCTGTGGTAATTAATTTCAAACAGAAAACAGAAAATGAAGAGGAACATGAAACAATCCACTGCTCCATCTGACTTCATCAATTCTTCCTTACTCTGAGTAGTGAGAAAACTGACTACCAGAGCTTATTAACTCTTTAAGGACCGTTAGAGCTATAACAAAGGCACTGTAAAGAGTATTTCTATGAACATGTAGAGACATGCGTCATTTTACCTTTTCCTCTCAGTTATTTTTTTTATTTGTAAGAAAATTTATTACTCCATGAGCTAAAATGTTCTGTTACCCAACTTCCGAACAATATCTGTAGAATGACAACACAAAACATTATTCAAAAGAAGTGTTGTCAGAGGATAAAGCTTTGCTAGAGACTGAACTTTTTAAAGTTTTGAACATTTCTCTTTTATCATCCCATCCACAGAGATTCAGTGCTACAAGGACGTTCCCTTAGGCAATATCAATACAGCGTGGAGGTTTATGAGCCAAGATACACATCAAAAAGAATTTTAATAAGGCTTGACAGATATATTGCATTAATAGTGCTGATGTAGTGAGGTAGGACCTACGCAGTGGGGTGTGGAAAGTACTAACATATTCTTATTGTTGGCTAAGATAGGACATAGAACAGACTGTCACTTGGTGGAGAAAAAGAAATGTATTAAGAAAATGTGCTGAATTATTTCCTCTGCTCATGATCAAAATTGTTTTCCTATGGAAAAAAAAATATTGCTCTCTACTAGGAGGAGTATGTCTTTATCAAGGAAAGATTAGAGCTCCATAAAATGAATAAGCTTATTGCTTATTCAACTAAGGACCCAACTGTACATTTTTTCCCTTGTCCTCTCTGCATACAAGTGCATGTACACGTGTGCACCTGCATGCACACACACACAAACATTCACACTTTCACAGAGCATTGCAGTTGCAACTAAAAAAATGTGAGAAACCACCTTTTTCTACTTAAGAGTTGAATCAGACTGTCTTTATATGCACCAAATCATAGTGGACGAGGTCTAGCTACCTACATCTATGCTCAGATATACCTCAACATAAAAAGGGGAAGAGAGGAAAGGAGTTTACACTCTGTGTGTACATTCTGTGTGTACTCACAATATCACTGAAAGTAGCGTACAGATTTTGCTAATCATCATGTTCATAGTAACTATCTATCATTACAGTCTAGTATCTATTTCCTGGTCTATAGGAAACAATATGCATATAGATCCTAGAAAACACTCTTAGATCCAGTATCTTTGCTGGTAATCTTATTTCACAGGAAACATTCAATCAACAGGGATGCAGAACTATAGAATATTTTCTATCCCATGTAGATTTAACTTCTTTAGCTGTGGTTTTGTCTTTTCCAGGCAAGACAAAAGGGCTGCTGAGAGTCACTTGTCCTTTGCTATTTTTTATCAAAACAGGAACACAAGTCTGCTGTGTTGTCAAGTTGATATCTTTTACATCCACTAAAAACGAGAATAAAAAAAATGCATTGCAATGGAGCCATGTCCCGCTATTATGATTTTATCTGCATGTATTAGCAGCATGCTCAGAAAAGCCTCACAGGTAAAATGTTACCTAAATACTCTAAGATATTCAAACATAATACGGTGCTTAACATGCAAGTGACAAATGGGCAGGCATGCAAAGAAGAATGGAAATACTGGTAGCTGAAAATGTTCAGGAATATGATTATTGGTAAGAGAAATTATGGGTTTATAGTACAGCAAATATTAAATATGCTAAGAGTTGCTAAAAAGCAGAATGCTTGATGTGGAAAAACAGTAGAGGAAAGATATTCCTGGAAACTAAGATCTAAGAAACTAAGTAATATTTAATAATAAGAAATTCACATTGCCTAGGTAATTTACCACTTATCTGAGGTAACACAGTTAAAAGTAGAGTGACTTGATCCTCCTCCTATAATTCCTGGAGAAAAACGTGCCTCTAGGCGAAATTCATATATTCAGTAGGTTAAATCATGTGCTGGAGCTGACAGTCTTTCTCCAGGGACAACAGAAGGAACCACTCATGGCCATTCAGTAAAGATTAAAACTACTACAGGGAAAAACTGCCTGAACTACATATAATGTGGACATCCCAGGAACTTAAAGAAACTTGCTTCAATTAACAAAACCATTCTTACCAACATTTATCATATTTTCCTTCCTTCTCGTTCAACTGAGGAAAATATATCCATTTATTCTATTTTGAATATATATTTTAAATTAATTTCCATTTAATATATTTAAATTACTTTTAAACTGTTACCATGATTTGCAGGCTGGAAGACTCTGAATAAAATAGAAACAGGAAGTATAGTTTAAGTTAAAAGGGAATAGTAATAAAAATAATAAATAAATTAAAAAGCTAGTCTCAGAAATATGAGGTTTCTCAGTGTTAGTTCTCTCTTTCCTGCATCACAAATTCCTGTCATTGAAGGTACAGTAATGTAAAATTTGCATCAAGGAAGACAAAAATGGTTATGTTTAGAGTGGAACAAAGCCATTTTCAGTGGATATTATTAGAGAAGTCAAGAACAGTGATGATTGATATACTTCTTAAGAGCCCAAAAGGTTACCTTTGGCCTAACCAAATTTACTCTTCATTTATTTGGATTAGTTATTTCTAACTAAAACGTCTGATTAGACTCACAGTTGTAGTTTCTTATTGCATGATCTGTAGTCATCCAGATATACAAATTCTCATTAATCAGACATTAACTTTACAGGTGATGGATAAAGATTAAATTAAGAGAGAATCATCTTTAATTTCCTTGAGATATATGTAGGGTTCATTACTTCATAACTCATTTCTTCTGAAGTCACACTAAAAAAAAGTGGGACTTATGCTGAAATGAAAAATGTCCATTTTAATCTGAAGCGCCATGTTTATGTAGATTATTAGTTACTAGAATATGGAAACCTTATAAATTAAAGAGCAGATGACATGGCAAAAGAGGAAAGAAACTCTCTGCTTTTGTAGAATTCAGTTGCTACGCGTGCATAAAATGTATTACAATTTGATTTTCTTTAGCAATCATTAGAGAAAACTGCCATTGCAACATAACTAAAAATGTTATATCTAAGAAACTTGGAGCTGTTGGTTAGAACCTTCTTAGACAAGCAATGCCTGATGGTAGCAAACTCAGCCTACTTGTTTAAATTTCTGTCAGCGTTAATATTATTGATTTACTGTTTTCTCCAAGATACAAATCTATATCCCAGTGCAACCAATTTTGCTGTGATTGCTGTCAAAAGTATGGTGGCATTTCCTGATTTTTTTGCATGAGGTAAACATGAGGATTTTGAGCAGTTACCTCAGATGAAATGATGGTCAGAGAGCTTTAAGAGGAAAAATTTGAAAAGCTCATCTCTCTCTCTTTCTTGTGAATAGAATGAATCAGAAACAGACATTGGCAGGTATCAACAATAGGGCATCCAAGAACCGCTACTGTCAATATTCCTGTATTACAGTTTACAGCTACTGGATACGAAAACAGCAGTAATTTCAAGAGAGAGTAAAGCTGAGCTATCTATTTCTTTACACATCATCAGATATTTAAAGTAAATATTGCCACTAAATTGCATTTCCTTTGTGTCTAGATTCCATTTAGCCTGGTAGATTTGCCTTTCATCAAATTGGAAGGAGAAATTTTGGATTTTTTTTTTTTTTTTTTCCTTTGGAACCATAATTTTCATATTTTTTTTAATAAGTTCATCGATTACTGTTTTTTTCCCTGTACCTTTTTGATACAGAGCATGAAATGAACCTGGGAAAGGAGTTACTGCCTCAGTAAATACAAATGACTATTTTCGGGATGTGCCTGAGCATTTTAATGGGTCTTAAAACATGTGGTTTAGCTAATGAGAGAATTGGCTTCAGATTATTCCATAAATTATATCTTCTAGTGTAGTCAGAAAGGTATAAACTGATTTACTGTGAGAGAAATCTTTTCTGCCTCAGGAAGCTGTGGAAATGGTAGGCTGCATAGTTTGAGCACACAGTTCACTAAATTCAAAGGAGAATTTTAGTTGAAACTAATAGCCTGTGTTAGCCTGGGCATACTACAAAAGGAGAAAGAACTGTCTGGTCATTCAGTCTGCTCTGCACCACTTATCAGTCACCTTACTTCATGATGTGGGGCTCTTAAGAGTACTTGCTCAAGTGTTTTATCAACCTGATTTTATACATGTCCAGTAATAGTGTTGCAACAACATACTCAAGGAACTGTAACTTTACATTTTAATAGTCTAATTGACTGTAATTTTGTGTTAAGAATTACTTCCTAGAGCTAATTAAGCAAATTCTTAATTTTTTGTTTCCATATCAGGAAAAAATGCATCCTTGCTTCTCTTATGCATGTCACACAAGTTTTAGTGTATATTCTTCATCAGAGAAAAAAATGTTTCAGAAGCCTTACTAACTAAAAAGTTAAGGATGTTAGATGAAAGCTGACCTTTACCGACTTATTTATTTTCACAGAGATTTATTCAGAATTACATTTCTCTGAACATGGAGGCCCCTTGGGTTAGTGCAACTAATCTGGCTCATTAAGCAAGAGTGTTACTTTCTTGAACAGAATTTCAGATGATCCCAACTTTAGGTTTCTATCAAGGTAACTGAGCTTTGAAATGCATTGGCTACAAGCTTCTTCAATAAGCAATGAAACGAGATAAGCATATCCAGAAAGCAATTCCTGTCTTCAGCTACTTGAAGTGACCTCAAGAGGTTGACCTGTTTCTTCACTGGCTCTAGTGGAGAGACTAAATTTTAGTAAGAAGGTGTTCCTGATTTAGATTCCTTGGTTAAATACATGAAGTAAGGCTAGGGAAAAAATCCAACCTATTGAATTAATATACAGTTCTAGATTTTGTAAAGATTAAGTTAAAGATGGTCAGGATTTTATCATAGATTATTCTAAATGTAGGCTGCTCCTGTTTAATTAACTAACTTAAATACAATTGTTAATGACATTTTATCCAGTATTTGTTAATTAGTCATTGTGGCTATGACTTTTGAAGGACTGCACAAAGACAATGATTTTCTGTAGAAATCATCTACTTTAAAGGCAACAAATGTACAATCTTAATACAGTTCAACACTTGGATGTACTAACAGAGCTGACTGAATAATAAAAATCAGTTCATCAAATATTTTTGAGTAAAAGTTGACCAATCTCAAGGAAGTATTATTTTGAAATCCTCAGAGCTTTGTGAATTGCAAACGAGGTATAGTTAATCTTGGTATTATGAGAAACTTGTTAGTTGGTCAGCTGAAAAATCAGAAGACCCAAACAGATGGCTATCTCATTAGACATAAAATTGTCCAGTTTAAAATATGCAATCTGTGGAAAGCAATAACTCAGTGGTAAACATCGTTCCTTAAATTCTGTTCTAAAATACTTCTGAATAAGTAAGGCATCAGCAAAAATGGAAATTGGTCAGCATTAAAGAAACATTTTAAAAAAATCCTGAATTTCCTAATCTGTACAGTTTACAATATTTCATCAGATAAACTATTTAGAGGCATGACATAGAATGCTTAGATACTTAGATATTATGCTACCATAAATCTCGTAAAGGAACATATTTTCTGTTTTTGTCATGTTCTGCATCTCATATTCTCCAGCATTCCAGTAAAATTAAACCTTAATTAATTGCTGCTTTTTTTTAAGGAAAGTCTTACTGACTTAACCAAATTTAAGTGGCTTACTGACTAGGAGTACAGTCACTGCCAAATGAGTAAAGTGCAAACGTATAAATCATGTATTCTAAATTAGAAGTTGGAGCAATGCCTTCAGAAAATTCATGAATTAAGTCTAAGATGGATCAAGTCTAAGACATGGCTGGTCTCAGGATCACTTCTTCATCACTTGTTGCTCTTCGATTTTGTTTATTTTTACCTCTGGATTTTGATGCCTTTGTAGCTAACATTCCACAATTAGTTCAGAGGTTTCTATACCACTTACTTTAGGAGCATGAGTATGTAGCATTCTTAGAGTACAATTCATATCTGTGCAATTTATGAGTTTAAATTGGTAGAAAAGCTTTTAAAACAGAATTTTAAAGAGTTGTATTAAGAGTTATGTAAGTACATTTAAGGATACATAACTCTGTTTAGCATAAAAAATCATGACCACCAAGAACGAGTGAGATGACTAAGGCATGAATAAAAAACTGGTCTTTGTGAAATGCTACCTGACATTGCATAAAGGCCACAGTATGTCCTTTTGACTAGCTCAGCTTTCTCAAGGTAAAAATGAGAGAGGAATCTTGGGCTCCATTATTTTAACTTGCCTGTACTTAAGATAGTTTTCTCCCCTCCCATCTATGTTGTATGAGTACTTTCCACTTTGGTGCACATGCAGAACACCTCTGCTCATAAAGGGTAGCTCTGTGTTACCTACAGCAATTTAGTATTTCTCTGGCAGAGTCAAGTGTCTGAAACCACAATGTCATCTGTTCCTTCTATTGTTCGCATCTCTGATTTTGGCTTGGGCATTTGGCACTTATGTGACACTCTCTCAAAAACAATGCCCTTCATGCAGATGAGATGGCCTTGGCAGAATAATATCATCTATCTACCTAAGCCCAGTCTTGACTGGCAGCTGTGTCCTGGAAAATTGGCATATTACTTTGCAAGGGGCACGTTGCCATCCATAGACAATCAGGAGCTTCGGCAGCAAAACGGTCACAAATGAATATCAGCTGCTAGTGCTCAAGAACTGATTCCAAGTTGTTGGGGTTGGCTAAAAGCATGAGGTCTTTATTCTCTTTACTGCTAAATACAGAAGTCTCTACTGTGCACAGCCTACTCTCTTGTTTCACGTAAGTAAAAATCTAAATTGCAGAGTAATCTTCCATTCAATATTTACAGATGTCTGTGCTGCCTGGTGAAAGATGATGGTATGCACATTTCAGGTCTATATATTGAAAAATCAGAAAATGTGTTAAACAGGTCAGCTTTAATGTCTCATCTTATCCAAGCTGCTGAGAAGCAGTTTGTGATCATAGTGAAATAAAACATTAAGGGGTTAATAAATGTTTCAGACCTGTGCATTTTCAGAATAAAAGATGGTAAATAAATAGGTGATCTGCATCTTTACCTGTAGTAACAGGTACAGACAATACTTTCTTAATCAAGAAATCAGATAATGTATAATATTATTATTATATTGTGTAAAATAACACAATAAAAAGCATATATTAAGCAAACAACTAACATTTTAAAATATGGCTTTGATGAAAATAATATCCCTGAAGCCACTCTGAATTATTAAAAAAAAAAACTTTAAATTAGTAAACTTGAATATTAAAATAGCTTGAATTTCGTTCCTATGAAGTTGATGTTGTCTACCTTGACTTCAGCAAGGCTTTCAACACCATCTCCCATAACATCCTCGTGGGGAAGCTGAGGAAGTATGAATTAGATGAGTGGACAGTGAGGTGCATTGAGAACTGGCTGGATGGCAGAGCTCAGAGAGTGATGATAAATGAGGACGAGTCTAGTTGGAGGCCTATGGCCAGTGGTGTCCCTCAGGGGTCAATACTGGGCCCAGTGCTGTTCAATTTGTTCATCAATGACTTGGATGAGGGGACAGAGAGGACCCTGAGCAAGTTTGCGGATGATACCAAACTGGGAGGAGTAGCTGCCACTCCAGAGAGCTGTGCTGCCATTCAGAGGGACCTAGACAGGATGGAGAGTTGGGCAGAGCGGAAACTCATGAGGTTCAACAATGACAAGTCCTGCACCTGGAGAGGAATAACCCCAGGCACTAGTACACATGACAGGTTGACCTGCTGGAAAGCAGCTCTGTAGAAAGAGATTTGGGAGCCAGCAATGTGCCCTTGTGGCCTAGGTGGCCAGTAGGATCCTGGCCTGCATTAGGAGGAGTGTTGCCAGCAAGTCGAGGGAGGGGATCCTGCCCTTCTACTCAGCTCTGGTGAGGCTGCACCTGGAGTATTGTGTGCAGTTCTGGGCTCCCCAGTACAAGAGAGGTGTGAAGCTTCTTGAGAGAGTCCAGCACAGAGCGATTTAAGTGACTAGAGCATCTGTCCTATAAGGAAAGACTAAGCAAGCTGGGCCTGTTTATCCTGGAGAAGAGAAGATTGAGAGGGGATCTGATCAATACATTCAAATATCCGAGGGGAGAATGTAAGGAGGATGGAGCCAAATGCTTCTTGGTGGTGTCCTGCTGGACAAGGGGAAATGGGTCTAACTTAAAACGCAGGCAGCTCCCTCTCCATATGAGGGAGCTCTCCTGTGAGAGTGACAGAGCTCTGGAACAGGCTGCCCAGAGAGGTTGTGGACTCTCCTTATCTGGAGATCTTCCAAACCCACCTGGATGCCACCCTGTGCCAGGTGCTCTAGGTGTCCCTGCTTGATAGGGGGATTGGACTAGATGATCTCTAGAGGACCCTTCCAACCTCAAACATTCTGTTATTCTGTGATTCTGTAACAATTCAGTGGACCAAGGACCAAACCATATAGTTCTAGATTGAGTCCACCACTTCATTTGTAGTGAAGAGAGGGATGTTGCACTCAACAGCTCTGGAGACAGAGAAGCAGGAATTAGTTGTCCCATAATTCTGTGAAGTTTGCAGTGCTGAGAGTGAAAAATACTGATCTTGAATTTTTATTACCAGACAAATATGACTCTTAATGCGTGTATCTAGCTAGAATGTTAATAACATGAGGACATTTCCGTATATTTCATTTTCATATTAGAAGTGAAATTTGATTTATCTCACAGTTTTTAGGACCATTTTATTTGACCTTTTCTAAACATTACCACCATTAAGCAGTGGATTTATCCCAGGGCAGCTGACAAAGGCTCTTTTCCCTGTAATATTGTATTTGCTAGAAACCATGAAAAACAAAATTGTTATTAAATTATTGGTGTCATACATTTAGTTATATTATGAAATTTGAGGGTACGGGAATTCAGGCTTCAGCAATTTAAGATGAGTGTTTTCAAAAATAGCTTCATCAGTAGATGGAGGTGTCTGAGTTTATGCTCCTTTGTTTTAGAGATTTGGCCCATATTACTAATCCTACAAGGTGAAATCAGCATCAGCAGTGACATTCCTTATTTGCCAAGGTTTTGGAGGGAGCAAATATAGTGTGAATGGCAGGGAGGGGAGTGGGCAGAGGGGACGACGTGGGAATGAGATAGTGAGGGGTTACTTATTCCACAGGCTAATGAGAGGAACGGGGAGGTTAAGCTTTCTATTCTCCAAGCATAATAAATCCAACTCTGCCTGAGCCACGGAGCTGCTTCTTGAAGAGAGATGTCAGGTCTATAAGCAGTCCAGGAAATGTTTAAACCGGGTTAAAGTTTGGACTGATTGTGTTTTCCAAACTGTCTTGGCACAGAAAGGATTACAGATGACATTTATTTTACCTTTTGAAGGGAAAGCTGAAATTCTTCACATATTTCTTGACTGCTGTGTGGATGGCCTTTTTGCTACCATGAATTTTCAATCTCTCTAAGACTGACTAACTGTACATAAAATAATAATATGGGAGAACATCCCGTTCAGAACAAAGAAACTATAAAATGATCCAGATGCAGCTGCATCTCAGAATTACTTCATACACTTACTGCTAAATGTGTTGCAAATACTGTTGACTCCTCCTGAAAGCAATTCTTGTTTGCCGTGCACTAATCCTATTTGTATGCAGTGGTTATGTAATTTCTTTTTTATAAGACTTTTTTTCCCCTGGCAAATTGGGCTTTTATACAGAAGATCTTGATGATATTATGATTCATAGGAGGTACTAATATATTACACACAAAGGCATGACAATTATGCAAAATAGCATTACAAATCTCAGGTGAGTATCTGAGATTTTCAAATAGCTTAAAAGAAACAGAAAAATCTTTTAATAAACTTTTAAACTGAATATAAAACTAGAAAGCATATTTTACTGGTCTATCTGATGAGGGCTCTCTGTGTTTGGTATTTGTTGGTCTGCTATTGTTACCTGTCTAAGCTTTGTACATTAATTCTGACTCCCTCAAAATACCTAAGAGCTTTAAATGTGTGTCACTAAATGCAAACTTAGAACACCCTTGCTCAGTCAGGGTCATGAGCTCCACAGATAAAATGTGGCACATATATTGAATTTACACAAGTTTTGTTAATACTTTTGCAAAGTGAATTGGGAGTGCTCTAGCAGAGAACATCAGTGACTAACCACAGACTTTTTCCTGCTATGTTTATGTATTATTTCTCCAGTGACATACAGCTTTCAGCACAAGAATACAGGCCAACATACTTATCAGAATTAATATTAAAGTAATTATTGCCCAGAGAATACCTTCATGTTCATCCTCATAGCAGCATTAGTCAGGATTAAATGTAAAATGCAGTATTATCTAGGTTATTTTAAAAGAAAAAAAGGATTGCTAAGGCTATTTTTTTCCTGTTTTCTATACAAGCAACGGTCCTTTTTTGAGACTAATAGATTCTACAATTGGGAGTAATGTGTTATTTTCACTAAACTGTTTTAAAAAAAAAAGATGTTTGAGTTATATAGAGATGTTTTGGTAAAATTAAATTATTTTAATTTTTGAAAAAGTGGAATATCTCTAATGCAAGCTGTTATTCTTTCATTGCAATCACTAAATTAAGATTCACTTTTGCATATTACAGAGATGTCATTAAGGCTAAGAGTTTTAAAAGCAGCTAGAGATTTGGGAAGTTCAGTTTGAGACACGCTAGAGAACTGGGAATTTCTACATTCTGCAACTATTGAGTGGTTTCTAAAAAAATTCAGCTCTGAAATGCTGGTCTCTGAAAAGTCATTTGGGCACCTGGATACACTAATTACTTTTCAAAATCTTGGCTAATTAGAAAGAGGACACCTCAGATATTGCCCTAAATTACTTGCTTGATGGAGGTAATTTTTCCAGAATGGATAAATCTTACTCCAGGAAACTCAGGGCCTTTACATTGAGACTGATGATCTATATTTATTTTAATAGCCTTTGGGAGCTGACCTGCCTCATGGTTTGGGGAACCATCATGTCTTCGTCCTTATTTTGAAATCATTTGTCTGTTTATAGTCTCACAGCTTGTTTGCTTTTTTTTTTCCCTAGAGCTGCTTGGCAGGAGTGGAGAATATGGTGCTTTGGCTACCAGCAGCTTGGTGATTAGACAGGGAAGATCTGAGGGGAAAAAATAGTTTTTACAAATTTTCCTTTATGGCTTGTTCTTCTTTTTTAGCAAATAAAAAAACAGTGTAATCGTGGCTTTTGCATGCATATATGGGGAATAATACCCGCAGTAAGCTGATAGGAGAAGCTTGCTTTACGTTGACAAAGATACATGATATTTCCCTGGCTGGAAGCTGAAACTGGGCAAATTCAGGGTGCACTCAGTAC
The DNA here is from genome assembly GCF_000705375.1 of Tinamus guttatus. Next base: position 285,489 of record NW_010582406.1, on the reverse strand, counting down.
ACATATTTTTAATTGTGAAGGTAATAATCTGTAGAAACAGCTGAAAAATGTTTGGATGGTCTCCCTAACACTAGAAATTTTAACAGTTAAATTGGATATTTTTCATAAACTTCTGCGCTATTTTTAACCTAGCTATCTGACTTGGAGAAGGAGTTAGTTCCAAGAAGACTTATTAACTGTGCTTTGCTAGCCTTTAGACTAGCTGATTTTAACGCCCCCCTCTGGATTTAATGTCCCTCTCCCAATGTAAAAAGGGGGGAAAAATAAAAAAAAAAAAAAAAAAAAAAAAAAAAAAACCTGCTCTAATAAGGTTAAGTGAAAACTTAGCTTCATCTTGAGCACCCAAATAAGACAGCATAGAACAGATTAATCAAGGGAGACTGTTCTTGGAGTTTATTGTCTTTTGTCTTGTGCTCAGGGGAACTGAAGGAACCTACAAAGTAATTTAGCAGTGTGAATTAGTAGAGGCTGTGTGCCCTACTTGAGCTACTTGATGTTATTATTAATGATAATAATATAATAATCATATTAATCTGTAAGACTGTAATATGCCCTCTGTCCTAGTCTTCAGATGCCATTATTGGATGTTTTCAAACACTGATATCCCCTACCCTGACTGTATGTGTTAAGGGACAAACCTCCCTCCGCTGTATCTGTATCACTCGACCCACTAATTACAGTAGGAGACACCAAGGCCTGGCAAAGCCAAGCCTATCCCTTATGTTATTTCTTGTTCAGGGAAATTGTTTCCCAACCAGGTTAAATGGATGTTCTCAGCTGTGTACAGGTCCCGTTAAAGAGAGAATCTCTTCCCAGTGTTTTCCAGAAGGCAAAACAAGCAAAGTATGCCTCTTTAATTGCAAAGAATGCATTATAAAAATATAGATTTTTTGAGTTTGATGTGACTATCACTTGATTTATAAATTAGAAAAACTTCTCAACCTCTTTCAATTCATTCAGTTTAGCTCAGCCTTTCTCCTCTTTTAACAGTTTTATTTCTAATCTGGGATGTCTTTATTCAAATCCCTCTCCCCTTTAGTGGGACTAGTTCATAACCTCTCCTTAGAAAAATATGGCCTCAGTACTTACTTAAAAGAAACTGTGTTTTTAACACAGTTAAAATTGTTTGACTTAAAAAGACAATTTAATGAGATACAACTATTTCCTTATTCTCACAATGTTGGGTAGACAAACTGCATGTTGAACTTGTGAAGATAAAAGTGGTTAGGGGACGAACAAGGCTAGAAAAATGTCACCATGTTGTGCAGGTTAGTTTAGAAGATATCTTGAATATGTATGTACCATTGCTGATAATGCAAAGCATGGGTTTTTGAATCAGGGGAACAATTTGTTATTTATGAATGTCAGCATATCCAAATAATTTGAATATCATTAATGACACTAAGATTTAAACAAGCAGCAACATAGATCTATGTCCCAACACCCTTATGAGCATTTAAATAGCTGATGTCATCCTCAGTACTTCAGAAAATCAGCTCGCTTTTTTCAGCACCAATAATAATACAGGAGATTTGAACAAGGCATTCGTTATTAAAAATCTTGACTAGGATATTAAAATTACTTATGTAGATGGCATTTTCAAACACATCTGAATATTTATGCAGTGTAATCTGTACAGTATAGAATGATCTTGTATCATGTTGAACATCTTGTATTTGCTTCTGAGTAGGAAGAATTTAAAATTTTTGATGTTCATATCCTTATTACTCCAAAAAGTATATCATAATAAATGATGAACATATTTGGGTTGTTCGCTGAGAAGCAGAGAGGCTTTCTCCTGTTGAAAGCAAGAGCAAGGCAGAGATAAGAATCTGTGGAAACTGTAGACACTGAATTATCTTATATTTGAAAATACTCAATAATCACTTGTGTGCAGGTTTCAAATGCCTTTGTGAATGCTCTACACACAATGCAAAACAGTATCTTCAGCTCTCAGCTCTTTATAGAAGAGAATAAAGGGATCAAAATTGTTGAAAAATGTGCAGTTGGCTTTGAAACAATTACTTCTCTACCCTTTTAAAAGCTAATATGTTTGAAAAGTCGTTAAATATTAGCCAAAGAAGAATTCAGATGTTTCTCATTGGCTGTTTCTTCTGTTAATCCAAAGAGAAACAAGATAAGAAAATGTTAAATAGGTAACTATGTTTAAGTAACCAGCTACTGTAATTTCAGAAATATATATATATATATACATTTATATATATATATATAAAAGAAATATATATATCAGGGTACATTGTTAAGTAAGAGAAGGGGCACTTGTTGATTTGAGGGAAATCCCTAGCTCCATCCATCATTTTGTGATAAAATTTACGCATTTCTGGTCTGCGCAATTCATGAGGCTTCAGGTTTTCTTGGACTGGCTGCAAACTATCGAGGCTCATGATTATGAAGAATGTCTCTGAAAAGTATCAGAATGTGCTGTTATCGTGTCCTCTGCAGGAAAAAAAGCATATCAGATAGCTCTCAGAGCTGCAAAATTCAACTGTATTGTTTCTTACTGAGATGCAGCAAATCTCCTTATTTATCCTTGGGTTCTTTCACTCCCAAGCTTTCTATGGACAGGAGATTTAGTCCAGAAGCATATTTTTTCGTGTCTCTACATACATCCTCATATTTGAAGGAAGGTTCAGCTTTGGGTTGTGTTCTTATCAAGTAGCAATGCATCCCAAGTAGGCTGGGAGGCAGAAAGCAGCAGATCCACCATGTTGTAGCTACCATTAGTAACCGTGACTTTTCAGATCAGATCCAAAAGGTTTTGTGGCTCCAGATGGCTTATTTGTAACTGTTTGGGTTTGGGAACTGTTCTTGATCAGTAGGTTGCTGGTTAGCTCACATGAGGATGTGGGAACTGCACCTCTGCACAGGGGCTCTGGTGTCAACTAGGGTGCAGTAAAATCAGTTCCAAGACAAGTCTGACTATGTCCATCCATTCCTAGGTGTTAGGTTTGGGCAGCGGTCTCAGACTGGAGAAGGTGCAATTAACCTTCCAAGAAGAAATCAATAACACTCTTGTAGCCAGACTCTTAGCTGGGAAATGATGGAGAAGAGGTGAGACTTCTTGACCATGGTGTGTCTCAGAGCTCAGTGTGGTTAGCAGGCTCATCTTGGTGACTCCAGAAACAGTGGTTTAAGATCTTATCAACTAAACAATGCTCATGCTGTCATTAAGCCCAGGTAGTTGTGTAGCAGTGGCTCACTATCAATATACAGAGACAAATAACACTATATGTGGTCTTATATGTGTATATAAATAGAGTTATCTTTGCTATAACACAGTAATAGCCTAATTGCCTTTTATTTTCACATAGGATCTTTCTCCCTTCTGTAATCATTTTATTATTTTCTTGCTACCTACCCCTATCTTTCATGATTTTTATTTCATCTTGTGTGAGTCCTTTCTGGCACTGCATCCTCTAAGAGTACCCTTCACACCAACCATACTCTCATCCTTATCTCCACATCAGTTTTTCACCAGTGTTGTTCAACTGTTATTTACTCTGCATTCTGTATTCTTCCTCCTTGACTCTGATTGCAAACCCTCTGCTTGCACCTGTAGAATACTTCAGAGAGTAGCTTTCGCACTGCCAGTAGGCTTTCTCAGGTATTTTTCCAACATTTTTCCTTCAACACTGCGGTTATTCCATATTCCTAGAGTGCTTCCTTGCTCATGTTTCTGGTACTTGTCTGTTATGATATTTCCCATCTCCACCTAAGATTCTCCACCATCCATCAGCTCTTTTCTTTCTGTCTGGCTATAAATCGTTAGTGCCTTTATACCAAATAGGTATCAACATGGTCTGTGGGTTGTGGACAAGTCTTAAATTCAGTAACATATCCTTCCTCTGTTTTCGTTCTGCTATGTGTACCTTTGGCATTATCCTTCAATCATTCATTTTTGAAAGCTATAAATATTATTATTTTTCTACTGTATATACTTTTATTGTTGGAAGTTTTATTATTTGTATTTTTTTCTCCTGGACTTTTCAAGTCCCATGGCAAGACCTTGCCAAAAAGTGCTGCATTCACCTCTTAATTGCAAACAGTAGAAATAGCTTAGTATTACTTTTCTGTGTCTTCACCCTAGAAGTTCAAACCTCATCTGAAATACGTTTTTTTTCCTATAATTTCTTTTTTTAAATAGAAATTCTAAAATTAAAATTTCTATTTCTAATTACTTCTACTGTCCTCATTGATCATTTTGTACAAACGTTTTGAGAGGGACTGTTAGGAGTTGTGTTGACAATGCCTCTGCTATTTGCATATTAATTTCTAGCATTTTTTTGTTTTAAGATTAACAAGACTGAAGCTACTATATTTCACTCAGAAGAATAAGAAAGATTTATTTATTTATTTTACAAAACTATTTTTACAGTAACGGTGTGAAACATTTGGTGGCCTCACATTGTCATGTTCTGTCTTTCATCACTGGGAGAAATGGCAAGTAACATAGTATTGCCATCCCATTATTTCTTCCTCCTACAAAACATCTATTACTACCGTAGGTGGCAGCTAACAGTGTTTGTCCCACTTTATGTCGATTAAAGTAGTGGGAGGAAATCAGCTACCCTGGGTAGCTGCTGTATATATAGTCTCTTTCTCTATTACACCAGTGAGTGGGTGGCACCTGAAATTATGATATGCTTTTTTCTCTGTTTGAAGGTCAATGGAACTGCCTGATTATTGGATAATGTCCTTGTCCACTGGCTTTATATACTTCACAATTCCTTTTCTCTGAAGGAAAGAAAATCAACAGTAAATTGTCTTTTTAAAAATCTTTTTGATGAAGAACAGTAAATTATTCAAGCAAAGTTCTACCACTTTTAATTAAATTACAAATGCTGCTTGCAAAGCAGATATATCCTGTACAGAAATGGCAGAATCCGAAGCATTATGGGCAGAATGAGAAATATTCCAGGGTTATTGTGACTCAATTAAAATAGACCTTTTAGTAAACAATAATAGATAAAACAAAGAAATCATGAAAGGAAGTTTTCCAGGGATAAAACTAGAAGCCAAAATAGCCATAGTTAACATTTGAGGATATTACTTGCTAGAAATTATGAATTCCTAATTTATAACCTTAAAAATATCTGTTACTTAAATATGAGAGCAAAAATGATTTTCTTCCTAGTAAAATGCAAGAAATCAGAAAATAGTTTGTCCTCCTCTATTTAGAATTGCTTTTGAGCTTTGAAATTGTTTTGTGTCATTTGAACAATAAAAATATGTGATGACACTGGAGATATTCTCAAAAATTAACAAGTTATTACATGCATCCCCATGCAATATGTAATATCCTGATTCCAACATCAGGAATGGTACATAAAACATTTATTCATATTAAAATATACCTAATGAAATGCTTATATTAATATTTTAACCTTTTAATGATATATTTCTATATGTAATTTAACAATTAAAACAAGTTTTTCTTTATTCATCTAAATTAAACTATTTCTATTTCATTATTATGTATCAGTGATTTCTTCCTTCAAAAGTTGCAAAAGTAGAGGAACACTTGTAAAAATATAATTAAACTATAATAAAGGGTCAAGCAACTCCAACTTTTATATCTAAAGTTAGAAGGAACCTAAAATATTCTTACATTCTTTGTTTGCTCTTCAGAAGTACTGAAAACTTGTCACCATAGGTGATCATAGAAGATGGTGGTCGAGCATTTTTGAAAAGCAGGACATATTTGTTTAGGGGAGCAAGTACAGGTTTAGCATCTGTCTTTTGCCATCTAGGCAAATGTAGAACCAAACAATTTTTTGCAGAATCTCATTAGAGGTTTCCTATTTGCTCTTGATCTTTTCCATTTCTGACTGTTTTTCTTCCTGTAGATGTCTAGCTTTCAAATATTGTGGTTCTTATCCTGGGAATGACAGAGTAGTTCTCTTGATCTTGAGCTTGGTGGTAATTTTAGGTCTACATCTGTCTATATTTGATAGAATCATATCTTCCATGGTACCTGGGACATGGTCAATGTCCACCCAGATGTCACATTCAATGAATGGCATGGAGGTGCTCCTTGTCTCTTTCCAAGGGAGTGAATGCAGGAAGGAGAACACAGAAGCAAGGATGGGGACACAGCCTGATCCTCCTTCCCACAATGTGATGTCCACAAGTGTCAATAAACTTTTTAAAATAAGTTTTTTGTCACTGCATATTCCCATTTCCAAACATTCATATTTCCATTTACCGAACATTCAAAATTTCTGTAATGTGGATGGGGAGGGTGGTTCTCACAAACTTTTGAAGAATTTTGTGCATTTTTTAGCTGAAATAATGTGTTGATTGGATTTTGTGTTATGACATCTGGAATACTATCCCCCAGCTGTATACTTGAAACCGTTGTTCATTTGGCATCAAAATTAAGCAAAGCAAGTTCACTCATTTACATATTTTGCATATTTATAACAATACCATTTTTCTGTATCAGTGAAAATGTGGGTGCTGGTCCACTGCAGATGTAGATCAGCCCAGCTCCATTAATTTTGAAGGACGCGATGTGATTTAGACCAGCTGGGATTCTGGCCTGCTGTGTCTAGCAGGACTTTACTGTGAACACCTTCCTGAAGCCAGGAAAGGTGATGATGTCTGAAATTCAGAGAAACTTTCTGAATCTTCTCTTAAATAGCTTCCATACAACAAGACTAATTTCAAATCTGTTGAAATTTAAAGCTGAAAGAGGTGAGATAAAGTAAAAGCAGCGGCAGAACCATGAAAGTAGCCTGCACATTATTTCTAGCAGAGATATTAGGATTAAGATTCTCTGTAATGAGAAAAGCAGTCACAGTACCTGAAGTTACACTGCTGTGGGCACCACAGTGGTAGAAGAGCACCTCCAGGAAGCATTTCTGCTGGAGTGTGATTTCTTGATCTGCTTTTAAGCTTGCCCTGCAACTGGACAATCTCCCTTAGTTTTAACCAAAGTGAAAACACAGTTGGGCAAGAACATCATCTCCCGGAAAACAATGAATTTTTCACACTCCACGGAATAACATAAATAAAGAAAATCCACACCAGGCACCAGAGATTACCCAGTGGAGTCAGTGACTAACAGAAGTAAAGGAGGGGGCTGTAGTTAAAAACACCAGCTCTGGAAAACATAGCCTCGGGGGATATTATCTGAGAGACAAGCTGGGTAGTTTCCAGAGGGTAGTGAGGTGCATAATCTCAGCTAGTGACTGCGAGGACCCATGTTATTCCCATGAGCTGCTAAAGCCAGGGTATTCTGGCAGCATCTAAGGAGGGAATCAAGCATGGTACCAGAAAAGACCTTGAAGCATGTTGTGAGGGACAGCAGTGCTCCCCAGAGACCCTCCTTCCCTTCTAGAAAGGATAATTTTCTTCGTAGCACTCAAGGCCCAGATCTGGCTATGTTCCTGTGTTACTTGGGTTTCCTTGAAGGACTTGCCAGCTGCTTATTTAGGGCAAATTAAAACCTGCTTCATGATATCAGAGCTGCAAACAAAGTGGTATCACAGCACTTCTTGGAAAAGCTTGGTACAGTTAATGGCACTACACAAGCTATGTTGAAACTGTTAAATGAAGCAGCCCCAGAATGGCAACCAGCTTGGGTCTGCACAGCGCAGGCTAAGGCTAAGGGGAGGAAATCCATCCTGCAGGCACTACTTGGAGCCAGCCAAAGCACACCTAGAGAGTGAGCTAGAAGGCAGCAGTTGTGTGGTGCAGAGTCTAGAGCTCCAGACCATGTCCTGTCACTGTGCTTAGACTCTCTCCATATTTGTAATGCTCTGTGTGTGCATGTTTGTGTGTGTGTGTGGGGGGGAGGTTGTTTGTATATATGCATGCGTGTGTCTATTAGGAAGTTTAGTTATATGGTTTTCAACAGCAGAAATCTGTTAGGTTAAATAGAAGGAAGTATTGAGTTACTGGCATAGCTATTTGATATGATAATAGATTTAAATGTTGTTTTATAAGGGAACATTATTAACTTTAAAATCTCACTTGTGTCTGAAAGCACTGCTGTTGTTTCAAGGCATACATAAAGTTACTGTTTCCGCAAGGTATTAGAGGCTGAGCTATTTGATCTCTTTCTCTGTTTATTTAATGTTTTTGACAGCATTTCACATGTGGTGGGTTTCCTCAACCAGTTAGTATCACCTATAGCTGTAGAGATCTTGTTGAAAACAAAGAGAAAAATCATTCTCGGGGGAAAATTTGGTTGGCTTGCTTTCTTTGCAACCCGTCCAGGATCCAGGAATATTTTTAAATGTGGCTCAAAATGTAAGCACGAAACAACTGAGGAAAATTATGCTATTCATATGCTTTAAAAAACAGCATTTTTGTAAAGTGCTTCACTAGCTCGGGCCCACCGCCAGGGCAATTTATGGGCAGATGTAGTCCTTGAAACTACTTTTAACTCATCTTGCAAAACTGATTCAATTTTAATTTGATAATCTGTCTTTAATGGTGCTTATTGTACAGTTGGTGCTGGTTAATAGGGATGTTCAATTCGTTGCCAGGAAGCGGTTTCATGTAAGGTATTTAATGGATATTTCAGACCTCATGCCAGATATTATGGATAGCTGAGAATTTATTATTGCTTTCATATATGCAACACTGTCTTGAATAACATCTTTAAAATTTAAAGAATGTTATATTATTTTTCAAATATGTGAAGATATCACAACTGCAAACAGGGCTAATATGACACATTTAACAGGGCCTTTTACATTTCCTCCCTTTTTACAAATGGAGATGTGCATGGCTCTGCAATTATATCTTCTGATCCTTATTGTGTGGTGGAAGGGGATATTTACATTTTCAGTAATTAAGTGCCTTTTAAAAAATAAGCTTCAGGAAATACTTGCCTTTGCAAGAAGTGACCTTCAGTCTACATTAGAAAGCAAATGAAATTTTGGTCCTCCAAGGATGGACTGTAGTTTTGAAATGGTACTGTCTCCAAACAGCAAGGTTTGATACCTGGTTTGAAACAGTAAATGTTAAAACTACATAGCAAAGGAGACAAGTGATTCTGAGAAGAAGATGCACTGAAGCTTGTGTTTTTCTTGAAACACTGAGGTCTGGCTACAGTCTATACTTTTCCAAGAGAACCTTTATTATATTCTCAGGGGTGGCACTTTTTACTTTCCTCACTCTCTTCTTCAGCAACATTTCTCATTGGTTTCCATCTGTCTATTTTATTTTTAATTGGCCATTTATAAAAAGACTGCCAACACTTCTTAACATCAGCAGGTCAAGAAAATAGAATGCTTTTTTAATTATTATTTTATTTTCTCCATAATTTTATCTATCCTGTTGAATTTTTGGCCCAGCACAAGCCAAGCCCTTTGTGCATGAATATGACTCTGTTACTTGTAAGTGGAACAACTGCAGTTTGTCAACCAATTAGTTGCAAGCAATTTGTTCAGTAAGACTGTGGGAGGAATGACCATGAAGTGAATGAGTTGGGTAGAAGGGAGCAGTGGCTGTAATGGGAACTGGCTGTGAATTACTTCACTGTGAACAAAAAGGCTTCTGCTAATCTGTTCGGATAAAAGAGCAAAGCAGTCTGCTTGCAAAAGCCACTTCTTAGTGGTTTATTCCCCCCTTATTTTCCCTTCCTTTCTTTTTTTTTTTTGGAAAGGGAGTTCGGATCTCAGGGACTGTTTGCCCTCCTTGGCTTTAGTTAATGTCTCTATTTTTATCTCTATTACATAAATAATTGACAAGTCCCAAGAGTCCAGGATAGTTAAGAAGGGCATTGAATTACTTCTCAGTTTCAGTTTGGCTGCAAAATAATAATAATAAAAAAAGTGATGCTTCATTAGCTACACAGCAGTTAAAGCACTGTTAGACAAAATAAGAACTTAGTGTTGCATGATCAACTTATATAATAAAATGGAGGGAAAATAGGAAACACATTTTATTAATTTGTTATTTAAATGCCACTTCTTAAAAGGCTGCTTGCTTCAGTAGGTCCAAAATATAATCTACAAGTTATGTTCATTTTATTGCATTAAGCTGCCTAGAGCAATAACACCTAACAGCTGAAGGAAAATGTGTTGTCAAGCAAATAGTGAAAGAGGGAATTAAAGCGAACACCTGTGTCTTGTTATTAGAAATCATACCCATGCTGGACTTGTAATAGGCTAAATAATACAAATTTAGCTAGAAGTAACAAAGCAGATGGAAACATGTGCATGTTGTGTGTGGTGACAGTTATTGGATGGTAGAATCTGTCTCTGGTTTTCCTCTCAGTAAACATTATTTGCATACTAGTTTTCATTCTCTTTGTCTTTAACTCTTTTAAAGCACTTATGCATGATAAAGATATCATTGTGCTAGCAGATTCATACAGTGAGACCGTATGTAAATGCACAGGTACAGATGGGATCCATGTAAAGGTCCACGCAGCAATGCAATGAATACACTGATGGGCAAACAAAACAGCGGAAAACAAAACATTAAAACTGCCTTAAATGTACTGTTTTCCCAGTAAGTGAAAAACTCAGAAAAAAGCGTGTGGAAATACCAGAACCGTCAAGACAAGAAACAGTGGCATCAAATGCAGCCATATCACTGCATTCAGAAAACAAAGCCAAAGCTTATAAACATTGGCATGAGGGAGTTTCATGCTCCCTGCCTGTAGGTACCTATAGTGAAGGTAGTCGGCATGCAGGAGAGCTCTCCTCTCCAAGGCAGCACAGCTGAAAGAACTGGGAAGCAGTTCAGCTGGTGAGATGTCAGGACCTGTTTTCGTGTGAGATCAACAGTCACAAGTGTTTTACATAATCCTTTCCCTGACCACAGTTTTCTTGGAGAAAGGAAAGAAACCCAAAAGCAACAATAAAAACAGATGATATATATGAAACATGCATGACCTGAAAATTATATATACTGCTCCTTATAAGATGAATTTGAGCAAAGTTTCTGCAAAGCAGTAATCTTAAAAAGTGTTCCCTCTTCAAAATAAAGGAAATCAAATAAAGGAAGCCAGCACAGTAAATCATTTATATTTGAATTTTCTATTTCCTGCTTCAGAAAAGTAATTTTAAATATATTTCCTTCTTTCATCTGAAAGGAGTCTTCTGTACTTTGTCAGCAACCTGTGATAGTTGTACACTGTACACATTGATCCAGAATAGCTCTGCAATACTCTCTACTGCAGGCAGATACTAAACAAAACTTTGAAGTAGATGAATTTGAAAATATAGAACATGGGATTTTGAAAACAGAAATATTCTTGGAGTTCTTACTGACATGTATTATGCATTTTGAGATATTGAAGTGTTCAAAGAGGATATCTGGAGTGTACTTGTTTCCTGTACAAGCCAGCAATGGTTCTAAACTGCTATTTTGCTTCACACTGGTGCTTCCAGTGCTTTGCTATCTCTGGTGCTTCCAACCAAAATATTAGCTATTTCACCTGACAAATCGTGGATTTATTTTTCTGATATGAAGAAGTCTTCCTCAGATTGTGTATGCAAACCATATATGACTTGGTGCATTGGTGCTGCAGATTTTTTTTTTTTTGTAACTTTTAACATAGGTATAATGGCTTCAGGCATTATTGTTGTACTGTCGTTTGCATAAATCCAGGATTCTTTTTAAAAATCTCTTGGTATAGCTGTTGCAGTGATGTCTTTCAGAGGATACAGAGGTCACATTTTGTTGAACTTAGCGGGCTTGTGTTGTTTTTGTGGATGGCTATAGGACTTGCTGTTAAGAAATTCTTTCTATATAAGAATTCTTTATATATATAAATTCTTATATATAAGAGGAGATGTATTGCTGAAACTTTTTTTTTTGTTTAGATTCTAGGACTGTCCTTCATTCTACTGAGTTTATTAATAAGGAAGCAAAAATCTTACATCTTGTATTCTTCCTCCAGCTATTGAGCTTCTTATATAATAAAAAGGAAACATACTATTAATGAAATAACATTCCTTAATGTATTATTCACCAACCTCTAGGGTTCAATGCTGTTTTTTACTGTCACACTTTTCCTATATTCATTATTTAATGTTCCACAAAATTTCAAATAAAGCAGGTCATTTAGGTGGCAGATCAGAAAAGAAAGAACATGGATTAGCAATTGAATCTTTTTTTTCTTTTTTTTCTTTATCTTTATTTGTGTATGTGTTTTACCTCCAAATTTGCAGAAGTACTTCAAAGAGTAATTCTCTCTTTTCTCCTAATACCTTCCATAGCAGGTTTCTTTAACATAAAATGAATCTATTGCATTCTCATGTATTTTTCATTATTTGGAAGATAGCCATGGTCTTATTCCATCTTTAGGCTCAGAGACCATGTCTTCATTTTCATATCTTCTTTTCCTTACATTTCCAGGATATTAATACCTTCTCTTTTACCCTTTGCTGATATATTGTCTGTTGCCATCTTTCTGTGCCACACAGTGCATGGTATTGAGAGATACTACATTTGAGGCCATGTGAACATTTTTTAAATCTTTGGTGGGAACCAACCTGGTGAAACTGTGGAAGGTAGGTACACTATAGAAATGGAAAATAATAATAATAATAATGGTAAAGCAAGGTAGTGTTCTCTAATTCAGTAAAGCTTATTGTTAAAAAGGAGAAATTGGTGCTTTCTGTGTTTCATAGTCTGTGTTTCAGACTATTTTCATGTGATGGAACCCAGGCTTCCTCTTGCCCCAGTGTCTCCAGTGATGGCACTGACCAATTTTGCCTCGTATAGAAACTTTTCTCTAGATCTTGATCCTTTGACTACAGCTGGGCTGTGCTCACTTAAATCAGTAATAACCTACCTTTACATTTCACTTCTTTAAGGACTTCAGTCCTTAAAGCTCCATGACATGTTGAATAAGCCAAGTAGCTCTTGCTCTGGCCACTAGTATGGCATATTTTGTTCAGACAAGACCTCCAAGATGTTTCTTTGTCATGGTAAAACCTAAAACTCTTTCCACTGTGTCCTCTGGCTGAAGATGCCATGTTTCTTTGTATTCAGAAAAGCCCAGGGCAGAATGCCATTTCTTATCCACTTTCTCACTGCTTCCGCCTGCTCCCACTCTTATTTTTTTGTTGTTCGTATATTTTTAGCCTCGTAGGAAATAAAAAAAAGACTCAACGTGTGGCCCATGTAAGCCCCAGAAGTTCCAAAAGCAGAAGATGAATGCACAAAACTGTCCATGCATTACCCAAATACGACGGTTTAAAAGCTCTTGAATAAAAATGAGCCTGATTTTGTAGGATCCAACTCGTGATTTCTGAATGCTCTTGCTTGGCAAGGCAGCAGTGGAAGCACCTGCAGTGGCACAAATGCCTTCTATGGAGCAAGTGTCCTGACAGCTTCTCCCCATGTGCAATGCATCCTGCAAATGCTCCTTGGGGATTCCTGCCAGGTACACCTCAATGTATTTCATTTTTCAGGTGAGTCCCAGAGCAAGTTATCCTAATAAGGATTCTCAGAATGGGTATTTGGGAAGGACAACATTAGAACATAATGATGGATATTGTGGTGGATATGTTAATACTTAATTAGCTAACCTACTTATAGGCATCTCTATAGCACTCATTACCAGAGCAGCTGTGATCTGATTATATCAGCAATCTGAACTTTATCAAATCATTAACTTATGGCATTAACAGTTTGGGAAGAGAATCATAACAAAAAATGGCTGGCATTACGGATGTTGTAATGCATGGCATAGCACAGTGGCAGCTGATAATTAACCATGCAATTAATCCTTATTAAGGCTAATACCTGTACGTTTGTCAGCCATGGAACATTTTTGTTTTGAATAACATAATGTTTAGGACATGATACTCTGGATTAAACATATTCTCCTGAGAGGAACTTTAAAAGATACGAGCAGTCTTGTGTTCTTCTCAAAACACAATAACAATGTGTGTAACAATGTACTTTGTGACATGGTTACATAAAACAGCAAGGCCCCTGCTTGACAATGACACATAGAATAGGTGCCAAAAAATATGTGCTTAGTGATCTGTGAAAGAACTCCCATAGCCAGGTGGGACTCTGGTGTTCCTGAAAACTAAAACATGGCCCACTTCATTGCTATAATTTAGAAAATCAGGAAAGACAGGAATCAGAAAAAAAGGAAAAAGCACATTTTATACTCTATCGGCCACTATGAAAAACTTGTATTTTCCTATGCTGATTGATAACTTGCTGCGTTGACACATTGGAACTGTGCTGAGTCCCTATGCACAGCACTGTTGGTGTTAGGAAGGGCAGAAGTCTGGATTGAATATATTTTGAAATGGCCTGTGTAGTCAGTTATTGAAGGATATATATTTTTTCGCATTCACTGGAATCGAATGCCCTCATTTAGGGTTACAGATTGACATCATTGAAAGGAGGTAGGTTGAGTCAGCTTTCTTTTAACATGCCTTAAATGAAACGTACTGCCTTTGAAAGGGTGTTAGACTGACAGCAGGAGAAGCTGAAGTCATTTGTTTATCCACAAAGCAGGTTCTGTGAAATCAGTGTCAAGATGCTTTTGTTAATATATATATCCAGTGCTTTTTTTTTCTCTTTTTTTTTTTAAACTTGGAAGGCAAGCTCTTTAAAGTGAGCAGAGTTTTTCAGCCTTGTGACCCATAAACTGTTGGTCATTCAAGTGCAATCTGCACCAGTCTGCACCTGTATTTTTCTTTCTGAAACAAATGAGGCTGATTCATTGAACTGAGACCGTCAGCTCATTTTATGTGCGCCCCCAAACAAGCTTTGCTCACAAATGACATGAGGAGAAAAGAGAACACTGTGAGGGTAAAAGTTTCAATATTCTCTATTGGTGTCTTTCATCAGAGCCAATATTTTTCATGTTGTCCCATTTGTTACCTTTGTGAAAGAATAATCTGAAAAATAGGACAATATGATTGTTAGCGTATTCCCAGTCTACATCCATGGCCACTTCTTTTTCATTTAATTTTTATTACCTAGACTTAATCCTGAAAGAGGCTGCCTTTCTTGCTGTTGCTTCCCAAATAATATTAGGTATCTTGCACCTAGGCAGGCTCTTTTCCTTGCCTGCACAAAGAAGGTAGCAGATTGGTCCTGATCGTGTTTGGTCCACGCCCTACTGAAAAGAAAGCTTCTCAGATACCTGAGATAAGCAGACCTTTTTGGTAGGTAAGTGTGGAAGATATTGACATTTTTTATTACCTCATTTGATTTTCTGCTTTGCCGATTAAGATTTCAGATTTTCACAATTATATTTGTTGCATTCAGTAAATATTTTGTGAATGCTCTTTAGTTTAAATGAACCAAATGAACTTGCTACTCAATGCACATTGTGTTGTTTGCAAGCGCACTGGCAAGTTTTTGTAATTGATTGATTTAAACACACATTTTGAAGAAAATCTTAATTACCGTGATCCAATAAAAATGTTAATAAGAGACTAATATATTAGAAGTCAATGTAGACTTACTGATTTCAATAAGGTAATGCAAATGATTTAATGTTTTCTGACTTGAGACTAGAGTGGATTTCTACTATGGCATTATCCATTGGACTGAGATACATTCTCCATATTTACATTAATTTTGAGAATAAGATTACCTTTGTTGAATAAGTTTGTGGGGAATGAACAGCAATTCCACATGCCTATGCAAACACTGTCTGAATGAATCTCCTTGAGAACATACTATCCTGGTATTGATAGCCATTTTGCTTTTGCTAGAATATTTTATGCGGATGGAAAAAATGATGTCACTGCCCAAATTGGATCTGTGCTTTTTGTTCAGAGTGTACAAAGAAGTGATTTTGCTGTTTCTTCCCCTAAAGTAAAAGCTAAGTCTCCAGGCTTCCTTTATGCTACTAATACCTACCAGCTCTGCTCATTTGAGGCACATTACTAAATTCAGGAAATGTGAGGAAAAATATTTAAGAAGGGAGAAAGGAGGTAGATAACCTGAAAGACAGTTTCTTAGTTATGTTCATCTGCCATAAATCTGAAGGGAAAAAATACAAATGCTTAGACAGAATTTTTCTGTTTACACCAGTGAAACTGAGACTGGACCTCTTGAGGATTTGTTCTTAGTTAAAAAACACCCAAACTCATCTTTCAATATCACTAGAGACAGAAGATTGGATTCTTCCAGTGTGTCCAGTTCCAGCCTCAGTCTGGAGGACATTTTGTGCAGTCTTGTTGTCATCAGGAGGATTAAACAGTTCCTTTTAGTTGACAGGCTCAAGTAATTTAAGTAAGTTAAGTAATTTAATGATTTAAGTCCAAATGAAAGATGTCTTGAACACACAATAGGAATGAAATATTTGCGGCCCTCTTGCCTCCCATATATGCTCATCAAAAGATGGCTCTAAGGGACATTCTTGGAAAAGTAAGTGCCCTCCTATATCTGTTTGAGTTTTGACTCTTTCATGAAAGCCCCATGCTTTCATACTGATAGCTTCAAATTCCATTCGCTTTAAAGCTGTAATTGGAAGAATGTTTACTTAATAAAACCCCGTCATTATGCGATTGGTTTATCTGTAGTTTCTATTCCAAAGAAGTGAGATGAATCATCTTAGAGAGTGCATGACTGCTGAGGGGGTAGATTCTCTTGAAAGATGCCATGATACAAGGAATATTGTGTACCCTTACATGGCAACAAGGATTGTGGGTTTGTTTTTCTTCTAGCACTTGCATTTCTGTTGTTAGTTTGCCATCTTTCCCAGGTGCCACTGCAGAAATGAGCATTTTGTGGATGAAGTAAAAAAAGAAAAGCTATCATCATTGTGATGGCACAGAACTCCAAAAATATACGAACGAAATAAATGGCAAAATCTTATCTTTGTTCAAATGCCAAATTCTAGCCAAAGAAATTAATTGCACCTTGAAAAGAGTCCTGTCAGAATTGCTTTGCAATCAAATCAGAATTCATACTTTGGGAGGGCCTGTTAGTCTACTGCCACTCATGCGCGTCCCAAGTAAGCCAGTGTCTAAACATTTCATATATTGGGCGATTTGTCAGATTCTGAAGATGACACCATAATTCCCATAACATATTTTTATACTGTGTACTGTTTTCTGCACCTTATTCAGCACCTTGCTTTCTGCATACAAATAAGTTCCCCTATTAAATGCTTCAGTGAAGTGCTTTTCACCTTATTTGCAAATAACTCCAGAGCAAGAGAGCGGTGAGGGAACGGGATGCTATTTTCAGTAACTTGGAACTAGCAAAAATACAAGAATCTAGGTTTTTTCAGGCAAACCAATTTCCTTTCATGTTCTGTGAATACTAGTTTTATAGGCAAAATGGAATATCCCAAATAGTAGATGGGAGTGGACAACCCCTTAAAACTGTGATGGAAGTGTTTTCCTGAACTGGGCGGGAATGGATACATCTTAACCATGTAGCAAGGCTTCCTGTATTTGGTATTTGGTCTTTTGATTGATTCTCAAACATTCATTTAGGTGAAATATGTCCTTAAAAGACAGTTCAGTGCTCAAGTGAGTGGAGCACAATTAGAGCACATTTCAATGTCTGTTGCAGGTGTCTTTTTGATTTTGATACAGTTCTTTTATTTATGAAATAAGAAGCCACATTTTAGAGATAAAAGCAGAGTTGCATTAAAATTTCTTAACATTTACGCTGGCAACTTAACCTTCTGCCTTTGTGCACAGCACTCATAGGACTTAACGCACACCTTTTTCCTCAATCTATTAGCTAAGATTAGAAAAAAAATATATATATTATTCTTTGGATTGTGGGAATACTTATCTTCAAGACTACAGCAAAAGTATAGGAAGAAATTCGTATTGCTCAAGGTGAGAAGAATTGTTCTCTGAAATTGAACGAATTCATGTTTTTCCTAAACAAAATTTTCTTCCTGCATTCCTGTATCAGAAACTGTGAGGAGAATTAGTTGCTAGGAACATATAAGCCTATATGAAGTGTTGTGGTACTATTTTGTGGATTTAAAAAATGGAACATCCAATTGGGTTATATATTTGGTATAAAACAGATGGCAATCATATTAAAACCTTTTACATTATCTCAAGAAATACATTACATTTGGAAACAAGTCTGCAGGTGCAATTATAAAAGACTCAGAGCACTTGCAGAAAAACACACACTGCAAACCAGAAGAGTGTAAGATTAATATTGTTCCCATATGGGAGGGTCAAAAAATTCTGAAGTTCAGCTGAGTTTAAATATTCTATTTGTGCTAACTTCTGTATTTAACTCCCCCCCCCTAAAAAACGTCTTTAAGAACCATGGTCTAGCAAAATGTAAATACGTTTATCCAGGATGCAAATTATTATAGTGCATGTTACTATGGAAATCACTCGAGAAAAGAAGTATAAAATTACAAGGTATGAGGCATAAAATTACAGCTTTCTTTCAGAAATTGAACAAGTTGTTATGAAAACCTTCACGGGAATTAGTGAAATTGAAATATTTAAAAGAACAAAGTAAGAGAAAGCATGGATCTACTTATTTAGGTAATTCCACAAAGTATGGAGATCTCAATGACTGAGTTACTGTTTTTGGTGAAAGAAAAAATTGGACATCTTATATATACTTAAAACTGATGAAAGTTCTTGTGAGTCCTCAGCAGTGAATCTTAGGATTTTAGTAGGGTGGTAAGGCTTAATCTTTTCAAATTCAGTGTCATAGTGTCATAACAGGCTGTAAGAGTCAAATTGTTTGCCATTTTATGCTTTAATACTAAGTATCCTTAGAAAATGTAGGAGTGTGGGAACCAATGAGTAGTATAAGGAAGTGAGACATCTGAAATGAAGACCTGTCATTCTGATATCCAAATTTCTGAGAAGGGAATTTGAGGAAAAATAAAAGCAAAAAAGAAGACTGAGAAGGAATTATAAAATCATGGAATGGTGAAAGTAAAGGAAGTAAAACAAGAGGAAAATAAAACATAAAGTTTCACTGAGAGGCATATCAAGTCTTAACTTCTCATTTCCACAATGGTCATTTGTAGTCTTCATGGGATTTTGATCCTTTTATTCAGTGTACTGTCTCTGTGCCAGTTCTCTTTCATGGTTGTTCAAATATTTCAGGGATGTTTTTCTTCATTTTTCTTACTCTCTCTTTTCACATTTGTCATCTGCTTTCTAAAATAGAAAAAAAAAAAGTGTCTCCTAAGGGTATTTCTTCACTTGTTTTTAAGTATTCTGCTAATGGTTTTAAGTGTTCTAAGAATGTTTTCTTAGGAGCTCTGACAATCAAATCAAATTGTTTCAGTGCCTCGTTATGTACCACATTTCCAGCATACTTTCATCCTGGATGTTTTTTCGAGTCTAGTTTTCTACTATTTCCAGCATTACATTGCTTTCTCTGTTCAGGCTAGGCCAATACTATGATCTTTCCAGTCTTGCTGATTTTAACGAGGAATTAAGATGACAGTGTCAACCTTCCTTCTCCAAGAGCCACATACTGAAAACGTTCAAGCCTGTTCGCTGTTAAGGGCACAGTCAAGCACCATGAACACAGACTGCTTACCATGGTTTGACGCGAAATATTGATCCAGATGCATTTCCAAAGCCAAAATTCTTATGGTATCCTACCCCAACACTGCAACGGGGACTAGTGTTGAGTAGGTCAGCTCTTTGGGGCCCAGTAAGACCAGTCCCAGCACCATCAGAAGTCCTCAGCTGATCACTGGTATTGGATCCACAGATATAGGTACAGCTTCCCCACCAGTGTGATCAGACGATGCATTTCAAGTGCTTTGGTGAGCACGTATGTAGAACTTTGTATTTTGGCCACAGTTTTGTCAGTTTACAATACAACTTGGCCACACAGAAATTTGATTTAACTGAAGTAACCTTTAGTTAAACCAAGACACGGATTTTTTTTTTTTATCAGGGAAGAAGAATGTCCACACACACACACAGAGACTGACAGTAACTCAGCTGAAGTAGCAACTTGATACAATTCCTTGTTTTAAAAGCAATTTATTTTGCATTCCATTCAACTTTCCTCTAGTCTTAAATGGAAACAGGCTTAGTTTAGCCAGAAGATATCAATTTATGTACTTTGATCACTAAATTCATCCATCTGACTTCTTTATTTTTAAATCATAAACTGAAGTAGTGCAAATTTCTTGGGAGGACAAAATGGGAGTCAAGGTGAGAATGAATTCTAAGGCACTTGAGGAAGAAATAACAAAATCTAGGTATTAAAAACATAGGAAGGGAAACTCAACATAGATGAGTGGTGTACTTTACATTCAAAGGAGAGATGAAAGCACTGTGAATTTAAATTAGTGTAATGACCTACAGAAGCTAAATCAAGGTCTTTGTAATTATTCAGCCCTAGCAACCATACAGTGTTCAGGTTTTGTTTTATTTAGAGTTCCAGTTAAGCCTGAGCACTAGGAGAAGTCATTTCATCCCTCCTCTAAGAGGAAGCACAGAAAAGCACTTCGTTTGTCTGAGCAGCGCTTGCTGCAGTGCTCCTAGTTGTGGGGCTGGGCAATAGAGCTGACCCATTTTCTTTCTTTTTCCTTTTTTACCTCTTTCTCTGTTTCCCATCCTTTCCTGTTCCCCTTCCCCTTCTTTTCCTTACTAGATAACTCTGCTCAGTTCTCGCTGTTTATTTATTTCTTCTGATGAGCTTCTTACCCCACCCCCAGCTTTTCTTTTTCATCAAGCATGAAAACTTCAACTCTTCAGGAATCTGAAGCAGATTAACAAGAAAGGCCACACTCACTCATGATATCAGAAGTCTGTTAAGTCATGTTTACAGTCTTGCATATTCTTCATAAGCCTCTTGATGCTCTGAAGCTTAGTTTACAAAGTTTAAATGGGTATGATTGGAAATACTGAAAATCAGACTTTTGAATGTTTCAAAGAGGATAATTTGTTGTTTCTTAAGGTTCGTCTTTGAAAATAGAACTAGTATTTTAAATGAAGCCAAATGAATCAGACTGTTGTGAAAACATATTTATACTTACTTTCCTGTAAAGCTGAAGAATGCAAATACATTTAGCACTGAAACTTAGAAACTTCTTGACTGTGAAAAAAGTTTCCCAAGTAAATTTTATCCCTGGAAAACCATTCCATGATTAATAACCCTAAGGGTCACAATACTCAAATTAGCACATTAAACCTATTTGGAAATGACATTTACACTATTTGTACATGCAATAAAATTCTGAATTAGTTGTAATCTCTCAGGAAAAAAAAAGATATAAATGTCACTGTGGGCAGTTCAGTGAAGACATCTGTTTGGTGCACACCTACAGCCAAAGGGAAAATGTTATATGCTTTTTATTTTGGTGGATGCTTTGCCTAAGAGAGAATGACAGGAGCAGGCTCCAGGTGCTGAGTGCCTCATCATTAGCCCCGGTAAGGGGGAGGATATGAGTCTTGATGACCCATTGTTTTGTCCCAGTGTGACAATTTCTGTGTTCCCATGATGAAAGGAACAAAATCTTATATGCAAGGAGGAACAAAGAGATCTGTAGATAATAGCCAATTAGTGGATCAAAGGCTAATTAGGTAAGTTCTAAAATAAAGTTTTGAAGGTGATCCAGGCAGCTAAGCAGGGAATTGTCAAATGAGAGGATAATGATACTCTATACTGTTCAGGAAAGGGCAGCCAAAGAACTCAATGATGCCTCAAAGGGTAAGGGAAGGAATATTTTAAAATAAATATACAAAAAAAAATTCTAAAATGAATTATTGTGGAAATTACTACTGGAATAACTGGTCCAGCAGACAAAACAGTTAGTGAGATTGATGTATTCTATTTTTAAAAACAGTTTATATTCTGCTATTTGTTTCTTATATAAAATATGCATATACACAGACACACACAAAGTCACATATACAGCATTCTGTTAGTTATTTTGAAGTATACTACTAGAGACTGAGTTTACTTCCGAATTTATAGATATATGATTGCATAATATTTAGAGTTGTTCTGTTCATACAGGAAGATAGCTTGCAGTTTGATTTATTCAGTTTTTACAGGATCTTACTTATTTAATGACAATTTATCTCTGGAGGTGTATGGATTTTGAAAGAAGGGAAAGAATGACGGATGATTACCCTGTGTGCAAATGTAAACATTAAACTGATACAAAAGTTGTTCGAAGCAAATAATGCATAAATCAGTCAGGAAACTATGGGAAGAGTTCCTATGTGTATGTGCTGCCTACCCTTCCACCTCCTGCCAGCGAACACTGGGATGCACTGTGGGAACCAGTTCTCACCACTGCCATCTAACACTCAGTCTTCCTTGGTGGAGAGGACGCGCTTGTGAGGATGTCCGGGTAGCCGGATTGTGGAGCGGTTCCACCTGGATGTGGAGCTTTTGTATCTCCCCTACAAGATCACTCCTCAGACAGAGTTGCTTTGTGATCATGCAGTCACCCAGGCAATGGTGCCAGCATGACGGGAATGACGGGATCTGACACCAAGGCAGCACTGCAGCTTTTCTCCTGGGTGTGATGGCTGCTGGCAGACAATGAAGTGTCACTTTTATGTGTCCTCTCTCCCTCACCTCCTGAATTTACAAACCATTTTCTTCTGCATTCTGATTCCTCATTCCTGCGTGCAGCCAGTATTTGGGTTTTCAGAGAGTAATCCACCCTGTAAGAAGCAAATAACAGAATATATAATATTTATGAGCTATTATAGTCTGGCTCCCAGAGCCACCGTGTGAATAAATGTCCTCCATGGTTCAGTGCTACAGCATAAACAACTATACCATATGCTAGCTTAAATGTGAACATTCCTCAGCTCTCCACCAAACAAATTGCCAGAGATACCAGATTAGCTGAATTACATTCAAACATGCTGAGTGTTTCCTTCACCAGGTATTTTCTTCCAAAAACTGTAAACATTTTTAATGTTTGTAAAATAGAGTTTGCGAACCCAATCTTTGTTGTTTTGTTTTGTGTGTTACAGCACTATTAAGTTCACTCCTTATTAAAGAGCATGTTGCATTGTACAGTGTATTAAATCACTGTTCTTTTCAGGCAAGGGCAACATTTAGTGTTGTGACACCGTGGTAACCACGGACAAAGTTTTCAAATTGTTCCCCTCTGTGTTTTTTTAAAAGAGTGGCTAAAGTACAGCATATAGATGGAGTGTTCCTATGCAGTGGTTTTCAGTTTGAACATAAAAAACGTTTTGTCATCAAGGTAACTGTACTGAGCTCTGTGCTCAGCAAATTTCCCATGCTCTGACATAAACCCATCACAGACACTATCATGCCTAAAAGAACTCAACTTCTGATCACTAAGAGCAGACTTCATCTTGTTTTGCTATAATAATCTGGAAATTACACATTTAGTAGGCTATGGCACCTCTAAAGGAAATTCAGTTAATCCTAAAATAGGTGTCTAATGGAGAGAGGTGGAAAAGAATTGCCCTCTGGGACCATGTGTCTCTTAGAGGGCTTAAGTTATCTGAGGTGAAACACATTTCTCACAGTTAACTGCATCTTTTCATGTAAAATGTTCTTCTGTTGTCAACTGGAAAGAACAAAAAATAACATATACTTGGAAAAGAGAGAGCAACTGTACTTTCTGACAGTGAGTTAAAATATAGTAACTAGGGACGAGGCAATGCAAGTTATACTGTACTTTATTTTTTTTAAATGTTGCCACATTTTTTACACTTTAATTGTACTGTGTTGCATTTATTGTATATTTCTCATGATGTGAACTACAGAGGTTTCTTAGGGTGACTCTATATATTTTTAAGTGAAACAGATGATGCACATTTCTAACTAACATTCCTGTTGTTTTTTGCCCTGCATCATTTGAGCTTTCTATGTATAGAAAGTAAATAATGTCATACCAGTACTTGAAAACTGATGGGGTTTTGCTCTGGTTAACAATTGTGAAGGTTCTGCTTTTTTAATTGGAAAGCTGTAGTTTGTATTTTCTGTATGTCTTTAGACAGCAATCATGTTCATGACTGTTGCTTTTTTTTTTTCCACTCCTTTTTTTGCTACATATTATTATTATACTATTATCCATTTGGAGGTTATTTTCCTGAATTCCAGATACTAGGTAGTGTGTAACTCATGAGA
>NW_010582406.1:153167-258621 GCF_000705375.1 Tinamus guttatus | reverse complement strand
AGATTTTCTTGTTGTTGATTTGACTTTTGGATTTCATTTTTTTAATGAAAGGCATTCAGAGCAATTGCTCTTCTGCTTGGATTTTGTTGTTGTTCAATTTTGGGCAGAACACAGAAGGCAATAAGGAAAGGCTTTATACAACAAAGAGAAACAATATTTTCCCATGAATACAAAGCAGAATCATCTCTGCAAAACCTATAATCATGATAGCCAAAGATGCATAAGTTTTTCTGGGTGCATGTCGCTCAGTTTGAGCTATGGATTTCCAGACATGCGGTCAAAGGGGAAGAGATAAGGGGTAAACCTTACTTTAACAGAATATTTAATATATCACGATTACTGACTGTCCGTTAAAGAAAAAGAGAGGAATATGCAAGAGAAGCAGAAAGGAACATATATAAAAGCTCGGAAGTAGATAAGTACTAAGCTATTCCTTCCATCATTGCAGGAGGGAGGGCTTTT
This sequence comes from Tinamus guttatus, assembly GCF_000705375.1. The sequence continues at coordinate 258,159 of NW_010582406.1, read as the reverse complement.
TTTTTTTTTTTTTTTTTTTTTTTTTAACCTTACTGCTTTCAAATTTTCCTAGTGGTTTTGCTGTCACATGAGTTTTACTCGTATTTGTTTTTAATTATTATTAATTGCACAGTTAACTGAATCCCCCTCAGTGTCCCCAGTTAACTTCCCCAGTTCCCCAAGGATCCCACATTTTTGACTGCAAGAGGCTACTGGAGCTGAATGACAGGAGAAAGAAGTCTGTCATTTCGCCCAGAGGCACTTCCTGATCACAACAGGCACATTTTCCTCTTTGATGTGGGTTACATATGTTCTTCAGCACTAGCGCTTCTCCAGGACTTTCTTTCCTAACACTTGCTAGGGCTCAGGTGTGCAGTATGCTGATGCCATACTCCAGAGATAGGGTTGTTTAACTTAATCCTCCTATGCTAAAACATGAGTGTTCCTTGCCAGATGTTCAAATCATTGACTTGAAACATTTTAGAGAACCTCACAAATGCATTTTTTCCCTCCTCAAATATTAGCATCTCTTTTATTTAAAATTAGTGACAAGCAGTTTATAAAAATAGTGACTCCTCCTGTTTCTAGTCATTAATTACTCAAGTTCCCTCCACTTATTTTATCTTTCAGTCTAAAGGAGCTCTGATCCCTCAGTGACGTAAGGGAGCACCGAAACATAGGACTGTTGTTATAAGATCCATAGTTTTCAGCATGCAGAATTGTGTTCTGTTCAGATAAGCGAGTGTCTTCGTCCTCCTAGCAGATCTTTGTATCCAGAAAACTCTTCAGCACTCAGTGCGTTAATTGGTGACAACTACCTTTTTGCAGTTTAATTTTCTTCAACTTTGAGGAAATGGCATTCAGTAAACACATATCTGGGAACCTGAATGTGTATAGTACATGCCTTATGCCCTAGGGCCAATAAAATTTTGGTATGGGTCCCATAAGGATGCTTTTAAACAGTCTTTCCAACTGGTCTCTAGTCTCAGTAAATGTCAGTTTTGCTTTTATATTAAAAGTTATCAGTGTAGATAAGCATTTGCTCTGCTTTCATATTTCCATATTTAAAAGATCAGTGTAGAGTTGGAAAGTCAAAAAGATTGAATCACTTTGACGTTGCCATGCTCTAGAGAATCAGACCTCCAGACGTAGACTCAAAGCTATTTTCTCAGATGCCTCAGATGTAACCCATCATATCACTGCTGTCCTGGGGGGGAAAAAAAGGAGGGGAATGGGTGAGGGGGAAAGGGAAAGGGAAAGGGAAAGGGAAAGGGAAAGGGAAAGGGAAAGGGAAAGGGAAAGGGAAAGGGAAAGGGAAAGGGAAAGGGAAAGGGAAAGGAAGGGAAGGGAAGGGAAGGGAAGGGAAGGGAAGGGGTGGGGTTATTTTGCCAATATTAGAACAGTTTCACCTAGTGCAATTTACCCAGTAGGGTATCTGCATGCAGACTCTAACAGTTCAAGGGCTAAATTATTTTCTTACGAGAAAATACTCTCATTCTTTTATAACAGATATCACTATATCATGTGTTGTTTATTGTTAAACAAAACAGCAAAGCTGGTATTCTGTCCTACTCTATCTCAGCTGCACAGTTCATAAGGGGAAATTTCTAACATTTACCCTTATCGCCAGATTTTGAAAAATAATTTTCCTTAGAATATTAGGTGGTAATAAAAAGAAAGTCACGCCATGACTGCAAGCAGACAAAGCTGATTCAAAATCTTCAAGAATGCAGAAGGTGCTATATTGCAGAATACCTGTCATCTAATGAGACAAAAAGCTACCCTGGATAAGACAATAGGCACCAGCCGTACCAGAGGAGATGTGAGGATAGAGAGAGTCTCTAGGGGCTTTAGCTCATCCATTAACATTGCTCCTTGCACGGATCCTCTTTCGCTGCCCCTGCTCTAGAGGGATGTACCACAGACCTTGTGCAGGCTAATTCACAGTGTTCCTTCCTGCAGCTCCTTATACCCTGGGGCATAGAAAATCATATCTGTTTCAGGCAAATGTATATTCCATTTTCTTTTTCTGAAAATGTTACCATTTCTTACCAATGCCCCTAGAAAAGGAAGTGTGCAGACTTAAGTTCCGCTTTAATCTGTGGCATTTGGACCTTATGCAGGTGATAATCATTCCATTAGTGAATTTCTCAACAATGTTAAATGTCCAGTCATCAGGATCCCCTTTAAGGCTATTTGTAGACCCCTTGGACCAAGAATGCTGAAATTCTCTTGTACCTGTCATAACTCATAGTTATTCTTTCCAGATCAGATGTTCTCCAGGGTCAGAGCAGAGCGAATTGATTTCTTTTTTTTTCTTGTACTTTAGCAAACTAGGAGCCTGGATTTGCTTCTGAGCTTGACCTTTCAGAAAAAAGAATTGACTGTCCTCATTAGTGATTGTAGGATTTTCTTAACTGACATGGATCAGCCAGGTCAAGAGGTGAGAGATACGAAGGCATACAGAAACAAATGAGAATCAGATATCACACGAGGCTGCTTTTCTCTGCTCCTGTACTTTGAACACAGGAATCAGTCAGCAGAGAGTCTCTGCTGTGCATAGAGCTGCCAAATTCTGAGGCTATGCCCTTTTTATTAAACTAAACATGGGAAATATGAGAAAGCAGGGAATCCAGAATCACTTTAGTTGCTGACTTGTTTTGCCAGCTTGGATACGGTAATGTCACCTAATACGTGCTTTAAATAGTTCACTTATTCGATTATATGTTTGGATAGTCCATCACGTTTCCAGGTAAGTGAATTGTGATTATTCTTCCCATTTGTCAAAGTCAAAATATCTTTTCTCATGTATTGTAAATACATGATAAGATAGTGGCTACCTAGTAAATGGTCACTGTGGGCTATCTGGGTAGGATAAAGTAAAAGCAAGTGGAAACTTGCACTGCGCAGTGAAGCCTGAAGCAGAGGCTGACAAACTGGGTACATCCCAGTGAGCCCTGGAGCCAGGAACAACGCAGGGTGCCGGAGTCGCACCCCGGCAGCATTGCCCCACAGAAAGCAGAGTTCATTTGAGAGGAAAAGTAAGGAAAATTCTATCTGTGTTTATTTCAGAGCCTGATAGATAACATTTTCCGTATGTCTATAAAACAAATATCTCTTCCGACTTGGCTAGTCATTAATTTGTTGATGCCTCTATATACAACTCCAGAATAGATGGAGCTGATTCTCCATAATATTCTCCTTATCATTCTCTGACGAAAGATTTAGGCATATCTTTCCATTTCATTTGTTTCTCTTGGTGCTAATAAAGTACATCTTTTCCTTACTCTCTTTGCATCTCAGACAAACAGTAAGCAGCAATAAGAGGAGGGAAAGAAAGAAGACAACCCAAATGGCATTGATCATTTTGTGCCTATGGACACATGAGCTTCTGGCAGGTCTAATTACAGCAGAGTACAGTGGAAAAAAAAAAAACACAGAAGATACTAGTCCAATCTGGGGAAAAAGATAGAATTACAGAAATACCCTCCTACCACCCTTGCACACACAAAAGGAAAGCGTAACACAAAACCACTATGATTCCCATATCAAAAACTCATCCCTTCGATCTTTCAGTGGATATGAGGAGGTAGTAAACAAAATCCAATGAATCAAAGTGAGTGGCAGATTTCAAAGAAATCCAGCAGAGCTTCTTCATAGTTGCTGTCAATAAACTAAAACATTACTTTCATGAGAATCTGTTTATGAAACATTTTACTCTTACGAATGTTCACAGAAGTTTGTATAGCATTGAATAAGTGACATAGCTAAACATCCAAGAAATATAAAGAATAAATAGTAATAAATCAGATATATAAATGGTGATGGAAGAGCATTCCTCAAAGAAGCTCAAAGTTTTTTGAGCTTATAAGGGCTTAACTCATGGATAAAGAAATAAAGTATAACTATTTAATTTGACTATTTTCATTTTTCAGATTAGAATATCACATTCAAATTTCCTAAAGGACATTTCTTTCCTCTCAGGATTCATATTTTTTTTCAGTTCACCTATTTCTATGTACTTTCCAGTCCAGACTTTTATGTTTGCTTCTTGTTTTCTATAATCTCTCTGCATTTTCTTTTTCTTCTTGGTTTTTTTTTCCCCAAATTATCCCATCTTTATATTGTACTTTCAATTTTGATGATCCTTGTTTATACATCTCCCGACTTTTTTAGGAAGATATCTATTATACATCTACCAAGGATATGTTACTTTAGATAGAGATCTAGAGATAGAAATCAGACCATTTAACTCTCTCACATACGGCAATACTACAATTCTCTCCAATATTAGTCCTAGAATATATATGATGATCATATTGGAAGCTTCTAACTCATCTCTGATCCATCAGTTGATCCCGTGATCACACCAGTGCTGACTTATATGTGTTCAGTAAACGTCATGAACCATCTGACAGGTTCCTCTGGCTGTGATAAAAAAGGAAAAAGCTTTCTCTTCCTCTCTGCCAACCCAGCACTCATATGATCACTGGACAAACTGGTGGGACACAAATGAAACAAAACTGCCCACAAAAGCTTCAAGGTGACAATCAAAAAAAAATTTCATCAGAATGTTTCTCACTACCACAATTTAACCCAACACCTATAAGTAGGAAAAGAGAGACTGTCATGATCTACAAAAGTAAGTAGGCAGCGAAGAGTTTGCGCTTATTTCTGAAGATTTCCTTCACAGTTAAGAACTTAAATGTATTTTGCTTAGGAAACAAATCTGATTATGAGAATGCTTGTGATCATATATGCATCCTACAGGGCATGTAAGGAAGAGGTGCTTTCAAGCTGATCACTTTTTTCTTAAGTCATGAGGGCATAAGAGTCAATGAATATTTAATTCATTTTTATATTTGCTTATTTCACCCAACTGCATTTCTAGATATTATGTTTGAGAAGAGGCTGAGATAACTGTGTCACTTCAGCATTAAGAAGAGAGGGCTTTGCCGAGGTCTTAGATAAGAGGAGAGGGTGGGATGGAGCCAGGCCATTTTCAAAGATGCACAGTACAACAATAGCCAACAAACACAAGTTGCAGCATGGGAAATTCCAATTAGATTTCTGGAAAAAAAAATACCTTAAGGGAGGTTAAACAGGGCAGCTCTGCAATCTCCATCCTTGTAAACTTTCAAAATTTGATGGGAAACCTGCTATGGTTGGTCCTGCTCTGAGCAGGCAGTTGGACAAGGTGACCTCTGGAGACTCTTTTCAACTTAAATTATCTTACGGGTCTGTGGCTGGATGAAATATAATCATGTTACCCAGAAGGAATGTGCACTGTGACTTGGAAAGCTGTGACCTGGAAATTCAAGTGATAGTTTAGAAAACAGGTGTTATATATGGAGTCTGTCTGTACTCTCTTTTGAATTGGTAAAATAGATTTACAGATCCTGATCCTGATTCTGAAAAAAAGAAAAAGAACAGCAATAAAACAAAAAAATGGCTAATGTATTTCAAGAAATAGCTGGATAAATTATGCACTTAGAATGAAAATGTTACCTCCATTGAGTAACATCCATCCATCCAGTCTGTGACATTACATTTGCATCAAGAACTTTTCAGTTCTCTGGGCAATATTTTATAGCTATCAGTTATACTTCTGGCATAGTTCATTCAGCCAGAGATAGTTAAAGAAGCTGGATTTCAGAAACATCACTGTATTAGTTGGGGGATGTGGAAGTATACTAATTTGGGCTTGGCTTAGAGGTGCTCTTGTAAGTTGGATAGGTCACATATGGCTGCTGTGTGATTATCTTCAGAGCACTGCAGTTACTCTTTCTGTACATAAACAACCATTTAATACACTGTAATGCAACTGTGCAGTTTATGTACTAACTCCTTTAAAACTTTAAGTATTTAGCATACAGAAAAAATGAGGGTAGGTAGCTTGCCAGTAAAGCCAGAAGTCACTGAATGTGTTTGGTACTGTTGCAAAGCAGTCACAAAAGATCTAGTGCAATACATAGCAGACACTGTTAGCTGGATTTCTCTAGAACCGTAATGACATTTTTATGTAGTCCCTGTTGTATGATTCTCACAGGAGAGTGAGAATAGTGATAGCTACTCTGCCCTTCATGTAGAAGTGAACAGAGCTCAAAAACTGGCATTTGGTATTTTTTTTGTGCCTCTTAACATAGGCTGTTTTTGAACTGCGTCTGCAACGGCCGAGGAGTGTTATTGTTGTAATGGCAGAAGTGTTGTACTTTAACTCTTTGCTGGCATTTCAAAGACTCAAAATCTACTTGCGGTGGTTCAGCTTTGTCCAGAGCTGATTCCAGTGTGTTGAGCTTGGCACCACAGGGTTTGGGCTGACTCTGCCTCCTTCATGAGCATGTGGGCTCAGCAATCAAGCTTGCAAACCCTTCCTCTCCTTCCACTGTGTCACTCATCTCATCCCAAAATAGATGTTTCCAATACAAAAATGAGCATTGACACATGGTTGCCTTGGCCTTTCCGTTTATGTAAAATGAACCTAAAATGACTATGGATTGACTGTGAGTGAACCTAAGTCCTTGCATAGACATGTTCTCTGCAGACATCAAAAATGAGGAGCAATAGTCTCCTACAAAAGGAAAATAAATAGCTAAATGGCTAATCAACACTAGGAACATCATATAAACATTGCTATGTCAAGTAGCCTATTTTGATCCACAAAGCAAACCAAAAGGCAGGGGAGACTGGAATAAAACTAAGGAAGTAAACAGTAAAAAGTGATATATATCACAGACTCCACAGACCACACAGAATGACAGGAATAAAAAATAAAGTAGAAGAGCACCCAACTTAGATTTATATCTTGCAATCCAAGGAAATACGAGCAGGTTGTAGAGCTGTTTGATACAAATTTTCCTAACTGTCTCATATGTTTTAATCATATCTTGTTTTGGAAAATGTTATGTCTCACATGCAAATAAAACAGATACTTTTTTAATTAGCTACAATCACTTTAATTGAATGAGAACAAGAAGAAAAAAAGACTGAGGAAATGAATCGGTCTGGCATAGCTTGGGCTGTACGTTGTCACTGTTGTGCTTCAGTCTAGACTCAGCCCAAAACTGAGCAAAGGCTGCTCCTAATGCCATGGACACGTAAAGCCATGTAACAGTCGCCACATTTCAGGCAACCACGGGGAAGAATCAGGTTCCAAAGAACTGGTGCAAAGCGTTACAATTTTCATGCAAAGAAGACACAAGCAGAAGTGACTCTCCATTGCGCTTTGGTTGGGGTGCTGGGAGTGTGCACTTGTGAGTACTGGAAACCAAAAAAGGCACTTAGTCCTTAAGCATCCTTCCATTTCAGTGAGATCCCTTTTTCTGAAATGTTCTTTATGCATTATACATCGTCAGTACTATTTTTGTTTAGGCACATCAGGAATCATCCCACAGTGATTAAAAATCATTATTCCATTAACTTTCATGCCTAAAAAGAATTAATGACTCCATGAATCATAATTAAGGCTTCTACTTCTTTTGGCAAGCAGAAAGCCAGACATTCAACAGACCTTCTTGTTATCTATTTTGGCTGTTGTAACGCTTCATTTTTCATCTCGTTCTCATGCTAACTGAGATCTCTGGGCTCTTCCTTAATGTTTCTTTGCTGTGCTGTTAAATTGTTCAGTAGCAGAGCAAAACTGAAGGAGAAGCTGGCTACAGGATAACTTTGGACATTTTTCTAGTATTTTATTGAGAAACTTTTATTGGAAAATTTAGGGAAAAAAAAGATGAAGACTGTTTGTTTGTTTGTTTTAATGAAAGGTTGGAAAATCTTTCTTATATTTTAACTAATAACAAAAATCATATTTTACCCACTGTTGCCTTGCTATTTCTCCCCACTAGTTCATCAAATATGTTTGTTAACAAAGGTGATAGTTATGCTCAAAGAAAAGAAGTGCTGCCACTTGCGTGACAGTGAACAGGGAGTCAATAAACATATGGCAGTCTTCCAAGTTTATCGACTGAAAATATTCTCAGTTCTAATTCCATGCATTTACATGAATTAGATGAATCATCATGTGATTATCATTCATCTTTCTTGAAAAATTTTCTTTAAAATATTTTCAGGAAAATTAGCTATGTTGGATGTGGTGACATTCCTGCAAGCTTGTGGAACAGTGCATGTGCATTCTGTTAATTAAAAAAAAAAAAAAGGTAATAGTTTTGTTGTTGCTGTTGTTGTTGTCATTGACAACTGAGACAACATTTCCTTTCTAAGGAGCATTAACATATTCAGAGAAGTCAGTGCAATTTAGCAATCCAGGGAAGTGGCTGATGAATATTAACATGTAAAATTACTTGATTTGACAAAAATCAGAAATACTTCAGAAACTAACTAATGTAACAGCCCAGTTTGCACAGAGCTAAGTCCTGTGGTGATGTTTTCTTCTTGAAATTTGATTCTTCTTTCATTTTCAGTTACTGCTGATTATAGTCTGCATCTTCCTCAATTTTTTCTGGTGATCCCAAAGATCTTAGCATTCTTTATTCTGGTAATACAACACTCAGCATAATAAAGGCCACAATCTGGATTTGTTTGTAAAAAGTAGTGCCATGCTTCTAAAACAATGATGATAGAAACCACAGTGACTGAAGTTAAAAGATCTCTTATGTGAAGAAGGCATTAAGTAGATGCATAGTACAGATCAATGTGCACTTGGGAATTCTACATTTTTTCAATTGCAACATAGTTTTGTTTCTAAGCAGAAAAAATACTATGCATATGTATATATAATTAAAATTGTGATTATATAGTACTTATATAAAATAGTCATAATGAGACTCTGGTGATGCCAATGGCAGAGATGGAGTTTCTTCCCTGAAGCATTTTTTTCTTGTGGCATCCTGGAATCACTTTTCTTCTCAATGTAACAATACGGAGTTAACCATCTTCTTACTACATTTTTGCCAACACAGCAAACCAAGCATTTTTTTTCATTTATTGGGATGTATTTGTTATTGATAACAGAATTCAGATGTGACTGTATACCCAAACAGAATGATTCATTTTCATAGAAACAAATATTAAGATTTTTGCTTTCTGAACCAGTTTTCACAGTGCATAAATTTTAATTTTCAAGGAACATGTGTTTAGGACACTAAGAAGACTTTTATTTGATACATTATCCTTTATTTATATATCTGAAAAAAGGAAGCCAGTGTTTCAGTACCTCCTAATGAAAACTGGGAAAGATGGATTTTAAAACATAAATAGCTTTGGTTGTATTTGTCAGTATCTAAAAGATGCTCCTTTGAAGGTCATCCTGCCCTCCTTGGGTCTTTGGGCAACTTTGTCTCTCTGCTAGAAAGTAAGAATATCCCCTGTACTACAGCTCTTTGGATAGAAAACACTTATTTTTTTCCCAAATAGCAGCACAAAGTATGCTCCTATGAGCATACTTTTTTTTTTTTTTTTTTACTGAAGAAGGGATTGCAGGTTAGCCGCATCTCATCTGTTTTGCTGTTACAAATCCTATTTTCACATTTGTTCTGGAGGACTGTTGAAAGAACTGCTTGTTAAACAGCTATCCTTTTTTGTTGTTGTTTTAGTTGGTGGGGATGCAGGCTTCTTTCCGCAGTGCTCTAAGATGTGAATACCAATTATTTGTGTTCTTTTTTTCCCACATGTCCAGAGTAACAAACTCACTCTGTCTAGTCAACTACGAATTTACAGGCCTACCTTTGTAGCACCACAGTGAGAATTGTCCATGTCCAGGGTGATGTTCAAAGATGTCCATAACTCTTAAACTCTAGTTTAGGGTTTTTACAGAGGCATTCAAAACTTTGCCCATTATTCTTAGCTCCCAAGGGAAAAAACAAACACCCAAACCAACAAAAACATCAAAAGAGCATTTAATTCCCTTGCTATCTGACACTACTTGTACTGGTTCATCAAGCTAAACAAGTGCTGCCAATATGTAGAAAAATTTCTGCTGTGCGGAGGTATACTCCAGTCACAATATGACTTCCCACGATGTTTGGATTTTGTCCTGTGCCTATTTATCATTGACATCTATTATCATTTTGGTGGCAAGATGCCACAAGGTTTGACATCTTCATCCCTCTTTTTGCTCTTCCCAGCCTTATAAAAATGTTTATAGGGATTCTCGGTGAAAATGTCCAGTGTGGAAGTTTGGCATTAGAATACTTGCATATTTGGTTTATCATCCAATGTTGCAGCTGAGAGGGGTTTTCCAGCAGTAACTTGAATAAATACTATGAGCAGCAGGTTCCACTGTCTTTCCCGTGGGGACAGAAAAATGTTGTAGAAAACCTACCCTGTGTATTCCTACAAGCTGTTATTCAGAAGGGAACAATACACTCTAAATTCTTTGGAAGATATAACAAGGCCACAAAACAGAAATGAATAGTGGGAAGTTGAAAGATTCCCCCCTCCAACAAGCTTTTTTTTTCCCCCACCCCCTGTAAACTAGAACGTTTTATAAGTTTCATCACAGTAGCTTTCAGCAAACATGATTTCTTGCCAAAGGCACAGGAAGATTAACCAAGTATATCCAACTGCTCAACCAATAACTCATCTGAAAAAGCGTCTAAAGAGCAAATTGTAAGCTTCACAAATGCAATCAGTTTATCAAGGTCAGATAAGGACAAGAGCCTGAATGGATATGATTCAGGATAAAAATTGAATAGATACTGATACTATATGATTAGAACAAAAATGAGGCCACCTGCTGAATCACAGGGGTGAAATATCACATTCTGCAAAAATGCACTGTCACTAGAGCATACACAGACTGAAATCCCTGCTGATGATGAGAAATTAGCTTTGTAGTCAACAAATTTATCACTGGTTTGCTTTCACAAATGTACAGTGGAATTGCTGGTAAGATTAAAAGGAAATTTGCAGTGCAGAAATGAAGAGCTTTTATTAGAATTCTGGATCATGTGGGAGAAATATGTAGCAAGCCTCTGCCAATGACCTCGGGTGTAATCATCATTAGTGATGGGGCAGGATGGCATCTGCTGGGAAGCCAGCACCTGGCAGGTGAAATATGGGTATCTTCTATATCGTTGAGGACAATATTTTAATGGAAAAACACTGCATAACTAAAATAAAGACAGCAAATTAAATCACCATATAATGGTGATTTAATCTTGAAAGTGAAAAACAACAGCTAAGGAGAGGACAATTCTCTACATAATGTGAGGGGGAAAAAAAAAAAAGGAAATCACAGGGAAATGGTACATCATGGAATGAAACCTGAAAAGAAAAAACGTGTCATGGCAAATGTGCCATTCAGTAGCAAAAGAAAGCAATAAACAGGCCAAGGCAATTTCAAAGAATTGCTGGTCTTTGCAAATCTCAACAGTTGAAATCAACCATTCATTTTGTTGTCACTTCTTTCTTTATAATTTATTATAACTGATGGCTTAGTATTCCCTAAATAAAGGTCCCTATATGTAGGTAACATGTTCACTCAAGAGCTGATTGTCCCTCAGTACTGATGCAGATGGACACTTCCGAGGTTGCTTTGCAGTAGCTGTGTTCATTTACATGAGTCTTTAGGATTTCAGGGGTCAAAAATCACATTTCTTAGCTTTCCCAAAACATGAAACATGAGCCAGCTTTATGAATCCTTCTCTGAGAGGTTTTTTTTTTTTTTTTTTTTTTTTTTTTTTTTGGTCTTTCTGCAATTCAGAGTTTGTAAAGAGACAAGTAGAGAAGCTTCAACATTTCAGTCAACACTGCCTTCCTTCCACCCTGCCCCCTGGGGTGGATTGCCATCAGTGTTCCCCTGACAGGTCCATATTTTAGTGTAGTAAAAGCCCTACTAAGTATTAGAGAGCTGACGGCTGAGGTCTTTTCTCAGGAGATTTGAGACTTTAACACCATGAGATTACTGCGACAGACCATGAGATTACTGCGACAGAAACCTCCCTCTTCAGTCAAGCGCTCTGGTTAAACCCTATGGGGTTTTTAGAGGAGATACTTGTGAGCTGGTGCCTCTAACTCATTTCACATTAAGAACGGCCACTCATATTTTACTTACATTTTTTACTACTCATTGTCAACATATTCAATATGCTCTAAGTCCCTTCGAAAAGGAACATTTTGCCGAACCTTCTCTCAAATGCTGTTTAGCCATAAGACTTGTGTGAGTGTGTACGTTCACGCTGCACACACAGTGCAGTGTGACTGAGATCAGCCCCAGGAGAGTTTAGCAAAGTGCTGTAAAGAGCAGAAGCGTAGAAGGAAAATATTTTCTTTCCACCATCATTTGGTTCCCATGCTTGGTTTCATTTTCCTGTCTCAGTAAGATCTGGGCCATTAGAAAGCATTCCTGTTTTCATTTATATATCAGCTACAGAATATTTGACAATTCTTCATTCGCAATGAAACACATCAACCTTGCAAATACAGTATAAAGCCATCTGAAATCCACTGTTATTCTGTTATCTTACAAGAGGAAAAGGATGGTGTGCCAATGTGTTGACACCCAATCCTCTCTAGTTCTTAGCAGTGGCCCCTCCAGCTGTGCCCTTCAGAAATCATCCTCTTTCTTTTGTTTGTTCGTTTGATTTTTTAAAGATATTTTTACTCCAACTTGTTGCCCAAGCAGAACACCATAATTATGCAAAGACAAGGTGCATTTCCTTGAGTGAAGCTTCTGTTGCTCTTATTCTACTAATGGGTAAAATAGTACACACTGCCACAAGAGACAGAAGTACACTCAGTATGAATAAAGAAATAAACTTAGAGTGCACATATTTAACTTTGAAAACATGCTTCAAATACCATTGTGTTTTTAGTGTACGCAGATATTTTACAACTTTTGTCTATTTTAAAAGGACTAAATGTCAATCATTTTGTTTAATGTTAATAGAAAGTAAACATTTCTGGGACATGTAGAAAGGAGGTTTGGAGATACAGAAGAAAAATATCTCAAATTCTTATCTTATTCCTAGAGATGCTGAAATAGGCCTGCTAAATATTTGCTTTGTCAGAGATATATGGCATGTGGAAAGAATCTCAACAATGACTACAATAAAAAATCTTGAAATGGTCCTACAATTAAGTGAGAAAGAATTTATCTTTAAGAAAACACTAGTAGAAAAAAAAAAAAACTTTATAAATTCCAAATTCCAAAATTGAAGATTCTCTGGATCTTTACCAAAAGATACAGTCATAATGAGAACTGTTAAGGATTATATTGTTCAAATAGAAGTCTACTGGTATTTTTGATAGTGTTGGTATCTCAAAATACTGGAAATTGGAAAATTCCCTTACAGGCAATGTCATTTCAAATACTTGGCAATATACAATTATAGCCACAAATAGTTGCATTAGTGCAATCTGTCACTGCTGTTAAGTTTTTATAGATATACATGATTCAGTTTCTAACTAAACTTGATGACTTCTGGAAAAATACCAGAGCAATGGTTTCTTAGTCACTGGAGTTAAATGATTTCAAGCATACATGAAGATCAGAAGTACATGAATTTTTGTTTAATTTCATTTTGAAAATTCTGGATAGGCTAAACCAAGCACAGAGTAAGCTTTCATTGTATGAATGTCTAGTGCTATGAACAAAATAGGAGGAACATATTTTGCCATAGCAGGTAGAAACATTTGTGACCTTAGAAATATATTACTTAGCAAAAAGCAGTGAATCTTTGAACAGCTTCTGATCCACACAGACTGTCCCTTCAGCAGAATCAGTAATGGGCTTAGCCCCTCACTTACTTACAGCAGGGGAAGTGGCCTTTTCGCTTTTTTTTTTTTTTTTTTAATAGATGCAGATCCAGGGATAAAAGCAGGATGGATATGGCAGCTTTGGTAAAGCACAAACGATGCTTTGTGCAGTGGACTGGTGCTGATACAGTGGTAATCAGGTGTCAGACTTGTGCTGTGCTAGCAAAATCATTGCAGTTTAGCACCAAAAATGGTATATAATGAAAAATAACTTATGAAATAGACTCTAAGTGCATATGAAATCTGCAGACACTGCAAGGGGTACTGTGTAGACAGAGCAATCAGAAAAGCACACTTGTGTGGATTTTTTAGCAACCAGCTCTTCAGATAAAAAAGATGTGAATAATATTAACATTAGACAATTGTTTTCATGAATTCTGCTATATATATTATTAATGTTTTAGAATTGAAGATTTTTCCTGTCACAAGATATGCTTCTGCCCCATAATCTTAGATGTAATATCCTTCTATGATGGGAGAGGTAGTAAAAATTATTAGGAAATGTGTATGGAGAGGTGGGCCAAGGATACAAAAACAGCTGGTGTAACTGTTAGGACCTGACTTAATCTGGTGAAAAGAAAGAATATTTCTAATAATGAAAAGGGGAATTAAAGGATTCCTTGATCCTAATTCCCACAGACTGTGCAGTCAGAACCAAGCTCATGTAAGAGCACAAAAGGGAAGAGAACAGTGACTTGAAGCTGTATTTTCAGAGATCTTTATGATAGGATTCCTACCTTAATTTGTGCATATGATTGTTCTGTATCCATGTACCCCTCTAAGCTGATTGAGGCTCTTTCCAGAATTTGTTTCATCTTCTCTCAAGGTAGATCAAATAAATTAACTAGAAAGGGAGCCTAAGGTAACTCTCTTAGACTTAGATGTCTAATTTCAGAGCAGATGAACCGCACTTTATGCTGCTCGTGAAGCTAGATCATAGCATACATGCTTTGCAATTGCTGTGTAGAACTACTTGCCAATTCTTTCTTGTAACCTCTAATCCTGCTCTAATGAAACAGCCCTCGTGAGAATGATTTTTCTGAGTTGAATTGCACTACGAGAAACTTAATTTTACCCTCTTCAGGCTTTCAGTCACTTCCAGCACCTCCATTTTCTCCTTCTTGAAATCTTTTCATTCATTGCTTCTAGGACTTTACCGTTTTCTGATTCTGTTCTTTACTAGCCTTCCAGTGCACTTACTTTAAACGAAGCCCCTCTAAGGTCTGCCCTGGTCCTTTCTCTCCTTCTGCTATGCTGTACTCTGGGGATTCCCATCTGAAAACAATCATCATCTCTATTTATTTATTTATTTACTTGAAAAATATGCAATTTATCAATACCAGCTTTGTTTCCTCCTGCTCAAACCAAAATCATGTTTCTCTCATGTCTGCATGTTGCCAGCTCTCAAATTTGCCTGTAAAATATTTCTGCGTTATCTTTTTTCATCATCGGTTTGAACAGCAGCACATTTTTTTTCTCTCGCTAGCTTTTATATGAATTGGACATATTAGGCTCCATTTGGAACTTCCTCCAGATTGCATCTAAGTGTTATAGGTTCATTCTACATTGTTTATCAGATATACAACCTTTTTCGGCATTCGCACACTTTTAGCCAGGCTCCCAGCACCATGTGTCTCAATTACTATCCTATACTTTCCTGGCTTTGACAAATGCAATCTTCTTTCACCATTTCCAGAATCCTGTAAAGACTGTTTTTCTAACTTGTTTTTAAACACCTCTTTCTGGTCCTCCACTGTATCCCATTTTTTATCAAAATAAACATAAGATTGCTGTTACCTTCTCAGATTATTCTCTTCTCTCAAAAGGTCACTTACAACATCCAGCTGGCTCAAAACCAGCCTCCGTCATTTTTGTGCCCCTGCTTCTTATTAGGAGCATCTTGTAGTAAATCTTATTCATACGCCTGCTGAAATGATGTCCACAAGGAAACATCATCTGTCCTGCATTTGTGCTACATATGTCTATTGCTTGTTAATGCATTTTGGTTTTGGCTCACTGCTTGTGAACGACTGCTTCTCTCTGTTCTGTGTGTTTTTTGTTTACTCCTCACAGTGTTTTATATGAGTTCTTGATCTATGTCTAGAACTCATAATGTTAATACTAACTAATAGAAATAGAAGTAAGAGACAAGTGCAGGATTTGATGACGTATAAATAGATACACTGTGAAGAAGGTCTACTTTTGTAGTAAGTACTAGAAACCAATTTTTGTTTATTTTTATCTCTCAGGTTACAGTGATATACACTTTTTGATGTATCAAGCCATGTTACAATATCGTAGCTAATTTTTCTCAGCCAATGCGTCTGGTGAAAAGCTTTGCTGCCAATAAAAATAATGTAGATTTGACAGGATACAGATCCACAAACTTGATATTGAGCTTTCAAGGTTAGAAATGATCACACATTCCTTGTGAATATGGGATTTCCATAAACATCACAATTTTTCATATCTTTTGTGACTTCTGAATGGGCAGTGTCCACTCAGGCTGATTGACAATAGAGTCATTGTTCATTTTACAAGGGTCAAATTATTTTTTTTTTGTATTGTTAGCAATTTTAAGCTTATAGGAGGGTTCTGTGTTCACTAATATGCCCTATAGCCCCCAAATCTCCTTCAGTTAAGAAAAATGTTATTTCTAAATTACCGTTCTCCAATAACAGAACTCAGCAACCATACTTATGGAAACAAAATTTTAGAAAAGAAAGCATAAAACCAATAGTTCATATCAATGAGAAATATGTTTCTCAAGATTCAAATTGCTCAAATGTGAAAATCAATGCAAACTGTACAATAACTCTTACATTGTGCTTATGAGGAGATTTTCATAACAATGGGATATACTAAATTGCATGTTTCATTTCTCCAGGTAAGAGTACTGGCTAAGTTAGAATCATTTATAGATGATGAATGTATGAACATAAGAAACTTATATCGGCTATCCCACAAAAAAGAGATGTGTAACGGAAGCTTCTTTACAGAAATGGGTCAGTCCATGAAGATATTTTCTTTTCACACCTCAAATTTTGGACAAGAAAATGCCAAATTTAAAGTCTTAGCACATAAGCCAGTGGGACTTAGGCACCTAGGTCACAGTTTGAAAAGTCTTTGCATTGAAAAGTTATTCCTCTCTGCATCAAAATTTAAATAATAATTCATCTTTTGAATGTCTTTCTAATTTAAAATAAGCAGAATCTAGCAGAGGACATCCCCCTGCTATATTAGCTATTGATTAGAAATTCTTCTCATTTCTCCTGTTTCATACGTATTATGCATAGGCACATTCAGTTGTAGTCAAATTGTTCCAGAACAAAATTCAGATGACTTAAAGGAAGGTAAAACAATCATCTGATTAAAAAGTTTTACAAACTGGCTATGAGTAGTAACTCTGATAGATGCAGAGAGCAAAATCTAATAGGCTAGGAAGGCAGGCAGTTCTCCTGGTCTGAAAAAGAAAAGTAATTTATTTAGTCATGCTCTAAATAAAATCTTACAAATTATTTTAAATATTTATATTAATAAGTCTTTTTTTATATATTGTATTTATGCTATAACCTTGTTTACAGCAAGTCATATTTCATAGTCATAATGTTGATGTCTAATTCAATATATTAGAAAACCAGATGTCAATGAAATAGCCTTGTCATCTCACTGCACTGGTTAGTAACTACAGCTGAACTCTCTGCCACAGTCATTTTCTTTGCCCATTTGAAGATTTTTTGCACTTACACCTCCCTGATATTTAAATTTTCTTTCAAAAAAGTGTGAAGTTGTACTCTCTGGGGAAAAAAAAAAAAGGAAGGAAAAAAAGAGATCAATTTAAAGCTCATATACTGTGTTGGTAATGTAAATCTTTTATATGATTCTGTACTGCAGTTTCCAAAGGTATCTTATTATTACAAGCATTTACAGCAATTACAGTCACTCATCTGTCTAGGTTTTCACAATAAGCTATCAACAAATGTGGTGGAAAGGAGCATATGTATCATAAAGATTATGTTCTTCACAAACACTGTATTCTAGATTCCACTTTCTTCCATTGTCTTCCCAAGTCCGACTCTCCGCTCTCCCCAGCTGCCAGCTAATCCAGAAAAGATGCTGCTACTGAGAGCAGTCCTTGGAACTGGGAAGACAGCTCAAGCCACCTGCCTTCTGGAAAATCAGTTCCCAGCCCTTTTTTATTTTGCAAACCAAAGAGCAGAGGGGACCCCCTTTCCGCTCCTTTAGCAGTGCCACCCGCCTTTGTGGGCACTGGGAAAGCATTAAGTGCATCATGGCACAAGGAGGGAATGGAGAGAGCAGATGAAGTCACGATTTGCAGGGACAGCAGTTTCGCCCCTTTGGTGCATAAAGGATTTAAGAGGCTTCAGACAGTCTGCGTTTTTCTACTGCTGTGGGCCCATGAAACAACAGTAATATGATCTGTCATGTTGAAGGGGACCTTCAATGATACATTAACCTATTATGAATATTAATAGGCAAATGTGTTGAGAGGAGTATTCCAAGCAAATACAAAAATAGAGACCTAGCTTTTGAGGTAGGATATTTTCTTTAGAGAAGCTTCAGATTTAATTATTTTCAATACCTTGATACCAGGCAGGAAATCACAAAACATTGACTTTGGTGTGTTTAGTTTGCCTGAGGCTTATGCCTGGGGTTTTTAAAGATGTATGGAAATGTTAAACCATAGACCAGTAAAAACAGTAAAAAAATGAACTCTAAAGAAAGTATGTGCTCTGTCTTTTCCTTTCCTAATGAGAAAGGAAAAGGTGTTTTAAGCTGAACTGTTCAGACTTGTCTTCTTCAGTTCTTGCCATAACAACTAACCGTTGCTAATTGTACCTCATATTCAAGTAATATTTGCATGCTTTGTGGACAGGTTGAGTAATCTTTAGCTTAGGTTTTAGTGTGTTTTATAGAGCAAGTGTTATGAGAAAGAAAAGGATAAGCAAACTCAAACAACAAAAATTCAGCCTTAATCCAAGCTATATGGCTCTTAAAAATCTCTCTTAAAGTTATACTTTTTCTTCTTTTTAAAGAAAACTTTTTATGGCAAAATATGTCAGCTTTTTTCAAGTACTCTAAACTGATTTTCTAAAAAAAAAAAAATATGATAACATGCAGAAGGAAATCCTAGAAGTTAAAAATCACCTAAAATTCACACTGTGCTTGGGCTTTTATTATTTATTTAATTGCTTTCATGCCAATTGCAAGTATATCTGAAAATTATTTACAGACTTCCTGTAAACGAAAAAGTAGCTTTCTATTTTGACAAAGTGTAAATAAGAGGCAACCGGAGTGTATGTACAAGCTATCTTGCACAGGGTTCAAGCAATCATGGGAAGTGAAACCATTTTAAGGAAGAATTATCACAGTGGCTATACATTCCATAAAAATAAGGGCAGCTGTCCCTTTCTGACATTGCCCTGCTGAGTGGCAGGATATTAGGTGATCCAGAAATGCTTTGCTTATTAAACTCCACAATCTCATTCTTACAGGTCACTGAAAACCCTTTGAGATGTTTTGTTATATTTGAGCCACAGATAAATGAAGCAGAAAATAGCTGTGTTAGAGACCTGTCAATTAAAGAAAAAAAAAATCTGCTTTCCCTTTTCTGTCCTTGTTTTGATAGTTTTATTTTAGTTTCTCTAATAGAGTTTTTTTTTCCAGAATTTCAAAGACGTAGAAATGCCACAAAGAAAAAGCTTACATGTGGAAATGAAATCCTCTCTTTTGAGCAAGGGACTAGAATTTCTGTTCAGCATGAGCATGTGAGATTTGTTAAAATATTTTTCAGTCCTTTCTGTGGTGGTGTTTTGCCTCTGTATTTTGTTGCCCAGTGCATTAGCAAGTAAGGTACATGTGCTCTGTGAGTTGATTTGAATCTTTGAAATGCAAGTAAGTGTTCGAAAGAATCTGCATTGGGTCCATATCCATCTATTATCTATTTTATTAGCATATGCACTGTACTAACCTACAATCTGCACATGAATTGGAAAAAAAAAAGGTTACACAAAAAATGCTTCTTTCCTTTTCCTCTTTCCAATTTTCTGTATCACTAATTTTTAACTCATTACAAAATAATTTTGGTAAAAACAACCAGTAACACAGATATTGTTAGTGTACCCTTTTTATTCATATCTCTGTAAATTACCCAGTCCCACAAGCAGTTCACAGTCCATTATATGTAAATTTCATAGAAAAGCCATAAGCTTGTGTATGTAATGAGTGAGGCTGGGATACAGCCTCCTTCCTCGTTTCGAGCATATTTGAATGATCTGTTTGGATATGTCTTTATACTGCTAAGTCCCACAAGATTGATTAGTGTATTGGTTCCCTCTAGAGCAAAGATATTTTTTCTATCCCAAGGTCATTGCTACTTGCCATATCTAAAGCAGAACATATCTGGAAGTACTTCTAATTTGCCTTCTTGCTAGACAACACTGCAATCACAAAGCACATGGGAAAGCAATTTCTTTTCTCTCAAATTAAGACCTGGGGAATACTAAAAACAGCTACTGAAAGTGCAAGTTTTCCTACTTTCTCACTTTTCCTTCTTTCTACGGAGTGTTCCATGAACGACGAGTGCACCATTTTCACTTATATGTTTGAATATACTTTCATATATGAAGAATTTAAAAGACCCACTGAGAAGTTCCACTGAGAGTATGGAGTACAAGTCACAAATTTTAGTTTGCATTCAAGAAACAGAAGCTAAATAAAAGCTAGGATAACATATATATTTTTCTGTTTTCTTTAAAAAACTGAATGGCAGGAAGAAACTAAGTTTTTGTAGCAGCTGACTCTTTGTCCTCACTTCAGTCTATTCCAATCCCACAAAGGTTATGTGGGTCCATTATCTATAAATATTCTATAATAAATGTGTATTCCGCATGTTTTTCTATCAAAGAGTGTGGAAAACATTTAATAATACTGCCTAGAGTTTTCCATTTACATTTTCATTGCACCTGGGAAAGCTGCTAAGTGAACGAAAGTTGACTTTCTGAGATAAAAATAAACCTATAGTGCTTTAATTTTTTGGCAAAGAGCCAGCATTTCATAATTTCATCTTTTTGGATTGTTATGGGCTGTAACTCAACTTTAATGATCTGATTCACCGAAATATAAAATCTCAACTTTGCTTCAGCTTTTTTGCTCTTTAATAGCCGAATTTATTGGTTCGCACACAGACTTTCTCATCTGCAGGTTAGACACTGTCAGATTGCTAAAATGATGGTATGTGTTCATTCCCTGGACAAAGTGAACATATAGATTTCTGCATATGAATTAACAAAAGACTGGTGAGTCTATTTCTAGTGATATAGCAGAGTTCATGATTTTTTCATTTGTAGAACACGACCATATGGGGATCCACTAGGTTTGTTTTTTGCTTATTTTTATACATTGCCAACTGTATATTCAGCACAGAAGTAAGCAGTTTTATCAGAATCAAAATGGGCAGTCTGGGAACGTTGTTCAAGGATCAGATTAAAGATGTGAGGGAGGTGAAGAAGCTCATTCATTTAATATTATAGCTAAACATTATGCTTCTTTAGCAAATGTGACAGAAACAATGGAGGTGCCTAGTACTGCAGTCAGATAGAAAGACTGGTTAAGAGGAAGGCACCGAATTAACCTCAGTTCTATGCCTAGATATGATGATTTTACAGCTTTTATGATTGTAAAAGTAAAGTAGTGACACTACTCACACAATCACAAAACCATTGGGGTAGGGAAGCCCGTCTGAAGATCAGCTAATCTTGTGCTACTGCTCAAAGCAAGGTCACTTACAGTGTGTTCTGGCTGTGTCCAGCTGGGCTTTGGAAATCCTCAAGGACTGAGACACCACAGCCTGTCTGCCATGTGTTCTACTCACCATAAAAAAAAAATCCATATGCTTAAGTAGAATTTCCTGTATTTCAATTTGTGTCCATTGGCTTTTGTCCTGTTTCTGGGCACCACTGAGAAGAGTCTGGCTCCATCGTTGTTACTTCCTTCACTCAGGTACTTATACACATTGATAAGATCCCTCCCTGAACTTTCTCTTCTCCAGACTAAACAAGCCCTGCTCCCTTGGCCTCTCCTTGTATGAGAGATGATCCCATTCCTTTCATCCTACTCACCAGCTAGTTCAGCTTTCAAGTCACTAGCATTCACACACACATGCAGGCTTGGAATAGACAGTGCACTCGCACAAAACATAGTTAGAAACAGGATAAAGGATGGCCTGCAGTGATGAAGTTCAGGGTTCAGGCAGACGAGCATACTGAAAAGTCCCTGTTCACTGTAGAACCAACCCCTTTTTCCTAATCTTTTTGTTTCTTCCTCCCTTTCTCCACTTTTGGTCCCTCCCTTATACTCCCCGCTATAAGCTTCATACATCCCCACAGTCCCCTTAGAATACCTGATAATATGCTTTACACAGTCCCCAAATCCTCTTCCTTATATCCCAAAATTACACCCTCCATGGCAGTATGTACTGTTTTGAGCAACAGCCCCCTTTGGTTTGCATGGCGTTCTGGAGAGACGTCTTCTTTCCTTAAATCATCTTGGCGGGATCTGCACCTGCGACAGTGGTCTAATCATTCTCCTTTAATGGGCACAAGAGTATCTAGGTCAGTATACTCAATTTTCACTAGCTATCTGTTACAGTAACCCTCACCAGGTCTTTATTTTTGTTTTGGCCTTTAGGCAGATGACAAAATACAGGCATCTTCTTTTCATGCTAAATGGCACTTTCGTTTTGGTCTTCTTCCACAACAAAGAATCTTTTGCTGATTCAGATCCTCCCTTCCACCAGCAATTCATTGAACATTCATTGAACAGACAAAGACACTGTGCAGGAAGAACAAATTTATCTGTGTTTGCACTGGGGGGAATAGTTAGCAATGCAATGCACTTCCAGTTCTGCCTGTAACTTGTACAGAGTTGACAGCAAACATGATGTCAGCTTGGAGGCTTGGTTCCTTCTACCTTCTGTGTCTTGTAGAAGAAATAGTAAAGTGAAAATCCCTTGAAAATGTTGGTATGTGAACATCCCCTTGTTTGCATGTTTTCTGCCTGGTCCAGATCAATTTTATACTTCCCTAGTGATTCAGCAATGATATTAATGTGCACAGAACTGTAACCTCAGATTCATCGGTGATTACTCTGCCATTCTTCAATGGGAAATACAGCTTTCTTAGAGCTTGAATCATCACTTATACTTCTCATTAAACACTCCACTCACCTATGTTTTTTTTATATGAGATGACAATATACTTTGTACTATACTGCAGACTAATTCATTATATATTACAGACCGGAGCACTCTTGGATTCGCAGAATGAATAGGGGAAGGAAGAAAAAAAAAAAAAAAAAAAAAAGGAAAGAGAAGTGAAATAAAAGGCTTAATATAAAATTTTGTAATCTACATATAGTTAGTACAGAGAGGGACCGTGTTACTTTTCTTGTTCTAATGAAGCACTCCACTTCCATTTTGAAGCATCCTATCTAAAAAAAAAAGAAAAAAAAAAGATTATAAATAAGGGGATTGGCTTTTTACCACTGGCTTGTAAGTAACCTTTTACTACTGGTTGTCTGCTGGATTAAGGATTGCATGCCACTGAATGTGAGCAACCTTCAGGTAGCAACCTGCAGGTAGCTCTTTTTGTGGAGCTAGTGCAATCTTGCAATCATTCCTTGCATTTTCAAAATTAGTGAACATTTTGAGAGCTAAAGTGGCAGAAAAAAAAAATGTGTATCTATTGTTTGCCCTTCGTGTAGTGATATTTTATTTTTAGCAGGTTGCTCTTTTCTCTTTTTAGAAATAGAAATTCACCAAATCACAGAATGGTTAAGGTTGGAAGGGACCTCTAGAGACCATCTAGTCCAACCCCTCTGCACAAGCAGGAACACCTAGAGCACAGGGTTGCATCCAGGTGGGTTTTGAAGATCTCCAGAGAAGGAGACTCTACCACCTCTCTGGGCAGCCTGTGCCAGGGCTCTGTCACCCTCACAGTAAAGAAGTTTCTCCTCACATGGAGATTAAAATTCCTGTGTTTCAACTTACATCCTTTACCCCTCATCCTGTCACCAGCCACCACAGAAAAGAGCCCGGCCCCATCCTCCCTACAATCACCCCTCAGGTACTTGAACATGTTGATCAAATCTTCTCAGTCTTCTCTTCTCCAGACTAAACAGGCCCAGCTCTTTTAGTCTTTCCTCATACGATAGATCCTCCAGTCCCTTAATCATCTTTGGGGCTCTACGCTGGACTCTCTCTAGAAGCTCCCTCTTGTACTGGGGAGCCCAGAACTGCACCCAATACTCCAGGTGCGGCCTCACCTGAGGAGAGGGGGAGGATTCCCTCCCTTGACCTGCTGGCAGCGCTCCTCCTGATGCAGGCCAGGATCCCATTGGCCTTCTTGGCCACGAGGGCACATTGCTGCCTCATGGTTAACGTTGTCAACCAGGACTCCCAAATCCCTCTCTGTGAAGCTGCTTTCCAGCAGGTCAACCCCTAATCTGTACTGGTGACTGGGGTTATTCCTCTCCAGGTGCAGGACCCTGCACTTGTTCTTGTTGAATCTCATGAGGTTCCTCTCTGCCCGACTCTCCACCCTGTCTAGCTCCCTCTGAATGGCAGCACAACCCTCTGGAGTGTCAGCCACTCCTCCCAGTGGAGTTTCAATTGGAATTTCAATACAGAAATTGCAAAACCACTCCATTTGGCAGGTACAGACACCTGTGCACTTCTCCACGCACACACGTGTGCATTTAAAGACTGCACATACACCATTCAATTTTGTTACTCAAATTTGGAGCAGAAAACGTAAGTGGGGATAGCTCTCAATGATTAGGTATCATGGAATACAGCTTCAGGCTTTGGCAGTACTTGTTCATGAATAATAGTTACCTACTTACAAATGTGAGTTCTCCAGTAATTTCCTCCGTGTTTCTGGGCAGACCCTGTCTTTAAGACAGGGAGAAAAACAGTCTTTCATATTTGAGAAACCAGTGTTTTCATGTTAGAATGGTTGACAGGTTCAATTTCCATTTCAAATTCAAAGTCAACTTCATTCTTATTAAATAAGTATTGACTTTCTGCAAAGAAAGTCTAATCAGAATGCCCTCAACAAAGAAAAGGAAACTGAGTGTAGAAGAGAGATAATGTGAACACAGGTTGGATATTCAGTGTCTTCTCTTTCTTTGAAGAAGATATGCTTTTAGGAACTTTAATCTAAATCATGATGCCAAAGAACCTGTTGTCTTTTTAATAAAGTTAGTGCAAATAAATATTAACATTTCTGTCAATTTTCTAGGTATCTTGTTTCTTTCTGTGTAGGCATACTTCCAACTATAGCAACTACTATACTGCTGAAGATCACAAATATTTTTATTAGATTTAAAGGCAAGATTTTTCCAGGAACTTGCTTGGCATGTGTAAGACCTGTAAGATAGTATTATAACTTTATACAGGATGAAGATTTAAGGAAATCACAATGATCAGAACGAGAAGGTATTGCTACGATCATGAAGTTGGACATGGAATCCAGTCTAAAACACGTGTGCCGTAATGGCAGAAGGACCTAACCCGGCTAACCTAACTGGCCCTGCTTTGAGGGCCAGACAGCTTCTAGGGGTCCCTTCCAAAATATTTTTTTTTTTCTAGGATACAATGATAATCAGTGAAAAGAAACAGTAGAGAGCATAACATCTTCCAAGTCCTCAGTTCCAGTAGCACACCTCATTTGCTTCCTGGCTCCATGTCGATAAATTCTGGGCGTACTTCACTCTCTGCTCCATTTCTTCCCCATTTGTATTTGTGAATATTTGGCGAAAGCAGTAGTATGATCCAAGTTTTCAAGTTCAGGAGGACACAATTAAAATGCTTAGGAGAATCAGATCAACAGGTGACTTGCATTGATGTTCCATCTCTGCTCAGTTTTTCTCTCTATCAAATATGACAAATCACCTTCCCAATGGCTATGACTACATAATGTTTGTAATCATGATCAGCAGCAAAGAAGTTAAAAGATCAGAAAAATGCAAACTGTCACCCCCACTACCACAGGGCTCTACGAATGGACTGTTATAAATGTTGTTAGCTTTCCAGTTACAAGATATCTTAAATGATGGATGAACAAAAGCATCATCTGTGCAAACACTGGGATATTTGAACCCAGAGGAAGGCTCAATAATTAGTCATGCTGAATATTAGTAACGCCCTTTGGTCATATTCCAAGTTCCTTCTGGAATACAACGCAATGTCACAAATTGTCAGCTGCTGTGACTTGTATTTTCACAGAGGACAGGCTTCACGGTGGTAGTACTTACTCTTGGAATAATATCTAACTCTGATTCTTTCCTGAAAATGGGTACTCTACAATGACATTTTATTCGGTGAACATTTTTTTATCATTATTTACATTTCTAGGAAAGTTTTTTTTTTCCCTTTTCCTTCCTAATTCCATCATCCCTACAGAACTAAATCAGGTCAGGATTAGAAAACACGATTGTTTTCTACTCTTTATTTTATTGGTGTAACTATGAACAGAGTTAAATATGCAGAGCCCTATCACTTTAGATGACGTACTGGGATATATGGTGGGCTACATAGAAGGACATAAACTAGGGTAATATCTAAAAGCAATGTTTTGTCTTTGCCAGTTGTACCTGAAGGAAGCATTTGCCCGGAGAAAAGGTTTTCAGATGGTGTTGTGCATGGAAGAAGCATCATTGTTTAGTTTTCAGAGACCAGGAAGGTTTATAGAACAGGTATATAGATAGAAATGACCTTTCAGACAGTAAGCTAAGCAAATTTGATCTGGAAAGCACTGGGATGTGAGAAATGTGGAAGTTTATGCTACTATTTTTTTACAAAGGGACTTTTAAAGTAGGAGTGCACTTTAAATCATTCAGTCTTAAATAGTCTTGGGCTGTAGGGAGAGTTCAGAGACAGGGATTATGGAAAAAGCAGTGGAAAAATATATGCCTTTATTTCTAGCTTTAAGGTTATCTAGAAACTAGCAGATCTCATATTTATTGTTATTGACAGAAAAGAGCCATATGGCATTAAAGATACTACCACAGTACTGTAAATTACTCAAAAAAAATCCTATTCACCCAACATTCTACAGTTAAACTGGCTCATTGTACACTTAGTATCAATTCAAGATTAAAAAAAAAAAAAAAAAGACAGTTTGGGAAGACAGGTTTAAAATGGGACTCAGTCAGACAGACTTTCCTGGATAAATCAGGCTCACTTCAATACACTCATAGCTGAAAATTTCTCTAATGAAATATTGGCACTGTATGGCAAGACATGCTGGCTGTGACATCAATTGTCTGCTCTAAAACACAAGCCTCCTGCAGAAAAAAAAAAAAAAAGGAGAGAGATTATTTAGTTAGCTAAATAAAGTGCTTGTTGAAAATCCAAAGAAATCATTTGTGTGATAAATAAGATTACTTATTACCAAGCTAGGATAATTATAGCTATTTTATGAAATTTTAATTACATTATGTGGCTGCTCAAATATTGGTTTTGAACATTAATCAAGTTACTTGGGAAGCATTTTATGGAATAAAAATGAAATGGCTTATTTACTTATCCCAATGTATTAAAAACAAAATTCAGCAGGGAAATTATGAAAAGCCATCAGGGAGAAAGTACTCCCTAAGAGTGTTCACAGTCAATAGAAGTCTAAAACGCATTTTCACTTGAATGATTCACCAAGGCTGACTCGGTAGCGTCTCCATGCTTCAGACAGCGCAGGGTAGTTAAATGCTATGTGCATAATTTCAGAGGTAGGGTTATAGCCTGAAGCCTTCAGATATTTTACATGTTTAGGAGACTTTAAGATATTCCCATGTTACTAGATAAACAGGATATCTCCCCATTTTGTTATTCAAGACATAAAGCTATTTATAGTTTCTGAAAAATCAATAAAAATTCTTGGTCAGAAAGAGAGGGAAACAACAGTTTGCACAGAGGAAAAGCAAAATGCAAGTCTGCATTAACTAGACAGATACGGATTGACACTGAACCGATGTGACAGGTCCCATGTTTTGCCATTGCATATGTTTCCTGTCTTGGTGATTTATTTCCTGTGGTAAATTACAGAGGACAGAGATGTCACCAGAAATCTGCTGCATTATTTCATTTCATGTTTTTATTAGCCTTCGGAAGCATTCCAGATTTGTATTAACACTGCCGTCTGGAATAGTGATTTCAGTGGGCTAGTTATGCCTAGAGCTTTACTATGTACAGATTGGCATTGATGGCAGCAAAAGCTTCTGATGGTGCCGCGCCATTTATGCCCATGAGCTCACAGCTGTATTCCACAGAGCTCTCTAAAATGAGAAGCAGGCAGAGATCTGTGCTGTACTGCGTGGTGAAAGAAAGCATTATGAGCTGGTGTTGCTTGTCCCTTATCCATAAGTGCCATGATATGGGAAAAAAGAGCCCATTGCTTTCCTTTTCCCCAGCAGAATCCACATGAGGCCAGACCAGCTTCCACTCAAAGAGCCCAGCATAAAGGTTTATTGGTTTCTGTAGGCCTAGAAGGAAGAGGGAAAAGAAAAAATGAAACAGTTGATGCCGTCAGCATTTCAGTTCAATCATATGAAAAAACATTCTACACATCTTGAAGACTGCTGCAGTGGCATGTGTGCCATTCACTCAACAGGAGCTCCAAATGTAGTTGCTTTTCCCAGTTAACTTCACACGACATCCTTAGACATCCTTTTCCAGCTAAGGGCTCCATTTGTAAGCTCTCCAGTCTGATATTGTTGATACTAAACAGGTGGTATAATGGAGAGTTCAGTCAGGGAATACAGCTAGCAAACTTCCTGACTGTGAGGGTGAAGGTCACCAACCACTGTAGCAGGTTGCCCAGGAAGGTTGTAGAGTCTCCTTGCAAGGAGATCTTCAGGAGGTTCCTGTGCAACACACCCTAGGTCACTCTGCTTGTGCAGCAGGGTTAGATTAGGTGATCTCCAGGGGTCTCTTCCAAATTTAATCATTCTATGATTCTGCAATAGTTATTTCGTAGTTTCAAGCTACAGATTCATTTTCATCTACAAACATTTTGTCAAGGCCTCAAACTGTCTTTGCAATCAGAAGTATTAATCCTTCTGAAGCAACCTTTCCTATACCTTAGCTTCAGGGAAAAAGAAAAGATATTTTTTGTAGTGACCTATGTAAGTGTGTCTCCTTATTGGAATTTTCACTCCCAAAGTGTAGCATCAGTAAAACCCCATAGAAGTTTTCTTGATTTTTCTGTTTGTTTTTTGGTTGGTTGGTTGGCTATTTGGTTTGATTTTGTTGGGCTTTTTTTTTTTTTTTTTGGTCTAAACTGTTTTTGATGAGTCTGTGGATCAAACTCCTTGGATTTACCTGAGTTATTAGTCACAAAATTTGATTCAAAGAACACAAAAACTTTTGAAGGTTTGTGTCTACGTGTTCTTCAGAATTTCAGCTACCAATTTAGCCAAAATGACACGATAACCCTATTAGGGAAGATAGTATTATGCAGTATTCCATAACTCCAGAAAACACCATTACAGAAAGAGTTTGGTATGCTACTTGGTATGCTGTTCTGTTGCCTCTCACCTGGGTATGTCTTACACTAGCTTTGAATAGTAGAATATATAGCGGAAAAGAGATTTTCAAAGAAAAGTCAGTCTTCAGTGCCCAGGCCACACTTTTTGCACTTTTTAAACTTCAAATGAGTAAGAATAATAATATCTGATGCTAACATAATTATTACTTTTGTAACACTTTTCATTCTAAAGAATCTCATGAAAAGGGGAGAGAGGGTGACAGAGCACTGGAACGGGCTGCCCAGAGAGGTTGTGGAGCCTTCTTCTCTGGAGATCGTCAAAACCTGCTTGGATGCCACCCTGTGCCACGTGCCCAAGGTAACCCTGCGTGTGCAGGGGGGTTGGACTAGATGACCTCTAGAGGTCCCTTCCAACCTTAAGCATTCTATGAAGCATTCTATGATTCTATAAAATTAAGAAAATCATCTGAGGAACTGGGAGATAATTTTGGTCAGGGATACAAGAAAGTAGTTGGACCAAAAATAGTGTTGTGTTTTCACATTAGTTTTAAGGATTAAAAAATAAATAAAAAGAAATGTTTATCTAGTGTTTTCTTCTCGTAAGGTTAGGAACCACTAACTCATCTGGATGTGAAAGGCTCTACTTGATTCTGTGCATGTGTGCTTAGCCTCAGATATCCTCATTCCAAACAATAATGCTAACCAAAAGCCCATTTTCTACTCTGACGGAAAATTTGCAGCCTCTCCTTTTGGATCTGTTCCACCATGGATAAGTGATTAATCCAGCCCTAGAAAAGACACTTGAACCTTATCTTCCAGAATGCCAGGATAAGGCTTTAACTACTGAATTATTCTCACTGATGCTTTCTCTGCACTGCTGAATATTTAATTGCACATATCAACAAGAAAAAAAAAATCAATAAAAGAGAGATTGTCAAGAGTGATTGGAATAGGTAGAATATCTTCTTCCTTTTTATTGCTCTTTTTTGATAAGAAATCTAATCTTTGTCTTGAAAATATTCTTGCTGAAACAGATTGACTAGTTAGTACAAGATATTTTGATTTTGATGATTCAGCATTTTGTGATAGAAAAGCTATTTACTGGAAAAATTCCCAATTTCCCAACCAGCTGCATACTAGCATATCCATCTGTTCTTTTAAAAAAATCCATGTAAGGGATAACAAACCTTGGTTTCCTTCCAAGGAAACTACACAAAGTGTCTGGAACTTTATTTATCTAATTTGAAAGAATAAAATTTCTCAATTGACTTCACTTAGATTTAAAACCATCTTCCCCTAGAATCTAAGTTTTCCAAATTTGTAGAGATTGCTACTAAATTATGTCCTTTAGGATGTTGGTCATATTTTCTTTTCTGAATAACGGACACGAATAAAATTAACCAAGAAAAAAAGGAGAAAAAGATAAAACTGCAGGATTATATATTTAAAATAAATGTGTGCCAACTAATAGGTACTCCGTTTACCACAGTATTTTGGATATTTCCTATCCCTCTGTTATTATTGATATATTCTTCACTGTACATCTGAGTGTTCTGTGAACTCAGTATGATCAGCACATTCTCTTTGTGGACATATTAAAGAAGAGAACATATTTTTAAGAAAATAAGAAGGCAAAAGTTTCTCTGGTACTTGGAGAGCTATGGGAGGTTAGGAAGGGAATATATTATAAATCAGAAATCATCACCATATGTTTAAATGAAGCTGGAAACAGCATTTTCACAGAAGTGATTTGGAGCTACACAAAGGCAAATAATGTGCTGCAATGACCTAAAATGAAATTAAAAATGAAGGAGCTAAGGTAACATTCAGATCTAGAAAAGGTCAAAATTATAGCTGCTCTTTCGACTGTGCTTAGAGGTTTGGAAGCCAGTAGGGTTGCACTCATGTTACACTTACTTGGAATATGGAAGCCTTAGAGAATCAGTCTGAGAGCAGAGCAAAACCCCTACCCTCCCTAATTTAAAGGATGATCTTTGCTCTTCCTCATAAATACTTTCATTATGGATCCACACTACTTCCTTCACCTGGGACATTCCCTTCATCAGAGCCCTGCACATTGAATACTCACTGTCTGCATTTGCTTGGGCGCTACTTTCTTTTGTTATTCTGCTGTTTAAACCACAGAGGACCTTTCTATGTCACCTTCAAATTCTACTGCTCATACCAACAGAACTAATCATTGACACCTTTCATAGAAACATTTGCTGCTTCTTGTTTTCGCTTGAGTTTAGTACAATTCTTTATTGCTTGCTTTGCCTGCTTCTGCATTTTCTGTAAGATTTCCAAACATTCCCAGACAACACAGAAAGTTGTCAGTCCCATTGAAATTCAGTATAATGTAAGCAGTTGAGTATCATAAGTTGTTTTAGAAATGGTATATCCTTTTAAGCTATTTTCAAGTAGGGCCCTGTGTGTGAAACTGGGGAACTGTGAACACGTGAAGTGACTTACTTCCTGGACTAAATGTATATTGTGGCACTAACAAAAGATGATGGTGCAACAGTAAAAACTGGGACAAGGCTTCAAACAGTGTTAATCCCCATATCGTAAAGACACATGAGTTGCTAATCCAAAATAGAGCTTCAGGTCTGAGAAGATTTCCTTTCAACACATTCTCCTGTGTGATTTTCTGTCGGATGGTTTGGGTGTCTTGACATCCTACTAATGACATATCTGGGCATCTCTCTCTCCTTCTATTTCATGACTAGATGATTCAGATGCCTACATCAACATTTTGAATTCTGATTCCAGGGTAAACACACCACAGTTTTCCAAAGTGACACTCAAATCACATGTTTTTTCCTCCTATGAATAAAATCACATTTCCATCTTCAAGTTGCTTGCGTATTCTAAAGTGTCTATTACCTGCTTCAACATCTGCCCCAGGGTGCCTTTCAAGCAGAAGAATCATTGTACTTGCCTTAACCACTGTGTTTTTCAACAGAAAATGCTCTTAAATTGTTCTTAATTATTCTGTGAAACTTTGTTGAGAAAAAAAATATATTGCTGTAATGTGCCTAAAACATTTGATTGTGAGAAACTGTGGCAAAAATTCAAAGGCTTCAAGGAGGGGAAGAGGTGACATCTACAAAAAAAAAGAGAGGGACAGGAAGGTATAGAGGAGTAAATCTAGATTAAAGTAGATGCTGTTTACAAATGCTGTTCCAAATTGTAAGCAATTCTAGATGATACCTATATACTTGTCTTATATAAAAGGATGAGATATTGTGCTCATGTTTGAAAGATTAAGATAATTTCTCTATTTCCAAATATAATAGCATATAGTAGGGACAGAAATTCTGAAGCTGAAATTGAGCTTTTTAGAGCTGATTTCCGAAGCTTAAAAGCTTGAAGCTTATACATGTGTCTCCAGCAGACTGTTAAAGTTTAAAGTTATCTTTTCATTGGCTGGATTCCATCAAAATGAAGTCTTAAATGTTCATTGTGATGTGAGTTGGAACATAAATGCTAAACTATATGAGATCTCAGGTTAAAATAGCTTCCCTTGTATTTGCTAACCGTGATACAAATTTTAAGCATTTCTTCATGGTAATAATAATTTGTCCCGTTTAATAATTTTCAGTGGAGAATATGAGCTCCTTAAAAGCATTTAAAATTAAGTATCATAAATACAAGTTGTACCAGTCAAGGTAGGCTTAGTGCTGTAGCTAGACAAGATGGATATTTATCAGAAATAATGGTCCTTAACAGCTTATAAGACTTTATAAGTTGTTCAGTTTATAAAAAAATGAAATTATCATTTTTATAGTCATGAATCTATTGGATTCAGGACAATTTAAAAAAAAAAAAGAGAGAAAAGTGCATTTTGCTGAACACACAAGGGATTTCATTGTTCCTCTGCTGGAATTTAGATAGGCAAGAAATTAAAATTTGATCAGACATGGGGATCCTTAGAAAAACTCATGTAGAATTAACAATGCACTGGAAGAGTCTGAACAAAAAAACCTAGAAACTAGGATTTTACTTTTCATATTTCCCTCTGCTTTTGTGAGGACATTTGAAGAATACCATCTAGAATTCATTGTATTTATTTCCTTTATCTAAACAAGAAGGTAGAAGGAAATGAAAATGATCACTGAAGACACCAGAGGAAAAAAAAAAAAAAAAGAAGAAGAAGATTGTGTGTAATCTTATTTTAAACTATCAAATTTGGTCTTTCTAGCTAGCTATGTTTTTACCTATTAGGCAATGTCTTCAAAAGCGAGTTTAAAAGTTGAACAAAAAAAGTTGAACAAAATGAACTGAATAGCTTTTTAAGTTACTTTAAATTTGTACAAACCTTTCAAATTTTCCATCATGGTATGTTGTTACAGTTTTAAATATGAAGAGGCTGCACTTGCTGCATTTTTAATTTTCTTCATGAGCTAATGAAACATGAAGCAGCTACCATCTCAGTACGTCGTATTTACTGGAGCACTGTATATTTCCCCAACAGCTCTACTTCACTGGTTTTCTATGTAAGAGAATGAGAACATGCATATTCAGGCAAGCCAAAAGGTGACTTGCTTCATTGAAATTCTCGAGGTAGGAAAGGTTGAATCCATTTGTATATTAGTCAGAAAGAGAAAACAGCACTGATGATTATGGGTACATTTCCTTTTTAGCTGTGCAATTCGTCAATTAGTTAGATTTTTAAACCAGTATCACTTCTTGATCCTCAAGAACAACAGGAAGGCATGTCACTTCAAATGTCTCTTACTTTGCATCATTTGCTGAAAGGACATCTATTTTCCATATAAAAATGGTGGGTTTTTTAGAAACTCTGCCAGTTTTTAAGTGGAGCTCTTTTATTAGGCATGCATTTGTGTTTGATATACATGGTCATTCACGGTATCTCTGTTAGAAGCAGTTTGTTTCGTAACTTTATTTTTATTTTCTGAAGAAAACATCTTATCAAAATGGAGAAAGCAAAGCCCTTGAAAGGATTGCTTACCTATTTGCAGCACATCAGAGAAGTAAAATGCCAGACTATCTATCACTCCTATCAGCTCTATTGGATAAAACCATTGTGGGCTTTCAGTCCTTAGCAGAATCACTTTGGTAGATACTGAGTGGAGCTGTTGATACTACATTTTCTGGAAAGCTCAGTCTGATCACATAGTGCCGGAAGGTACTGACCATAGGTGGTCAGATTTCATGTGACTCTCTCTAGCATTTCTATTTCCTTTATTGTGATATGATTTAAATCACATGCTTAATTCCAGACTCCTCATTATTTCATTTTGAACTGCGTTCTATGTTGTAATTGTGTAGGAACTGAGTTCCTGCCAATAAGAATATACTCCAGGTAAATGCAGTAAGGTATTGGTAGCAAAGTTACAGAGAAAACTAAAATTATGAAGATCTTGACTTATAGAGTAAAAACTTGCTTACATCTTCTTCCAAATAAGGTTTATTATGAAGATAACAGGACAGTATTTTATGAGACTAGAATATCTACAGAATCCTAATGTTTCAGTAGATTTCCTTACAATAAGGGCTTTCTTAGTTTTAGTTCCCGGTCTTTTTTTTTTTTTTTTTTTCCCTGTGGTATGCTCTTTAATTTAAATAAAAATATATATATGAACAGTCTTTCAAAGATGCAGCCATAGTTTCTATTGCCTCCAACAGAATCTTCTTTCTGCAGCATCTTCAAAGACCATATCAATAGATTCTAACTGAAGAAGCATATTCTAGTACAAATCATTTAAAATTTCAAGACTGTACTGATGTGGCATCTGGGTGTTAAGGTATTCAGATGAGTGTCTTCCCTACTTTGAGAGGGTAGGGGAAGCTTCTGCAGATGTCTTCTGCAGCTATGGTAAATACTAGAAATGGAATGTGATTTTATTTATTTGAAGCTGGAAGCTGGATGGGGTTTTTTTCAGTTTATATGTGAAAATGGTACTGTTATTGATAGACCTATTCTTGACTTTTTTTTGTTCTTCTTTTTGCTTCTCTCCATTTTGTGGCAGCCCTTGACAACTGAAATTGGTTTTATTTTATCCATCCTTCATATCAGAGAAATAAAATAGCAAGCACTGTCATGTCCAAGACAAGTTTATCTGTGTGATATCTCTCTCTTTCATTTTGATCTGTCATTTTGTTTTGATTCCACACACATCTTCCCTCCCAATGAAGAGACATAATGCAATAGTTCTGCTGACTGAACGCAGGAAACGGAGTTTTGCCATCAGTTAAGCCCCATCTAACTTGAATGATGAACCGTGCTTGAAGACACAGTTTGAACTACATTTTAAAATATATATTTTTTAAATGTGCTTCATGTTCAGTTTGTTTGCTTAAATCCTACCCATTAGTGGGTAGTATTGGCTTTGATTTCAGCCTGCTTATGTCAGGTGAATTGTTGATGCTGTTGCCTATTGCTAAGCCAGACGAATCATTACTTCTTTCCTGATGTCTATAGCTATATCTTTCTTATGGCTATGGACTTAAAGGCTGAATTTTGAAAAAAGCAAAAAGCTGAATGTGTGTGTGTATGTATGTGTGTGAGAGAGAAAGGAATGGAAAACTTGATCTACTAGAAACTATTGCATAGTTTCCATGATATGAAAGAACTGTTTCGGCTGAATTTCTCATCAGAAAACGTTATCTCATGTGATAGTCATCATGATCATCAGTATTGTTCATAATAACCTTAACAGAGAATTCAGTGAGGACAAGTGAGGGTAGGATGCAATTTAGAAACAGGCTTAGGTGTGGATTTTGTCATTTATTTATACTTCATAGGTTTTCTCTTTTTAATTTATTAATGTGGAAGAATATAAAATGATGCAAATCATCAGGTATATCCTCAAAATTCAGACTGTTAGGATCAGTCATGAATAATCAATATCTATATTAGTGCTGTACTTTAGTACATTATACTATATGCAAAATAAATATGATTTGTGGTTTAATATATTACATTATTTTATAAAATTATCATATTATGTAGTGTGTATTATCAAGAAAAAAAATAGCATGATTCATACCACCTGGCTTGAAGTTATCCAAAGTTAGAATCATACAGGCAGAGAATAACATGTAACATGTTGTGTTTTGTTGATTCTTGTCAACGGATTTGAGTTTTCTGCTTTATTCTCATGAGGGCATGTATATTTATGTTTCACTTTACATTCAAGTGAAGCCAACTATTATTTTTTCACTGCTGTTCCTCAGAATTATTTGATTTCTGGGGGAAAGACAGAGAAACAGACATGTTTTAGGGAATTTAAACAAAAAAGTGTAATATTTATTTTATGCTGTATGGGAACATAATTACAGAAATCATAGCAAATGTTTAAGCAAAGCTTTGGGATAAGTGGTATTGCACATATTTAAAGACTTTTTTTAAAGAAAATAAGCACTATGATTAAATAAAATACTGATGATACTTTTACTGTTATTAAATAACTCATCTTGGGATTTTTGCTGATGGGTCAATCCTTTTTAGCTCTACAAGTGCATTACCTAAGTCATTTTACCTTCCAAAGGAAAAAGAATGGATACACAGTCTGAACATTAGTCAAGTAGACAGAACAGCTGTCTGCCTGTCTGCTTTTAAAATTACTTTGTGAGGTCCACTGCAGTAATATATAATGGGTAGCAGATAGAAGATTACTTATGAAACAAAGCAACTTTTTGTCACTTGATGACCCAAATTGTTCATTATGCTTTGTTTGCAAAGGAATAGTATTGCTATTCATGTGCTGCATCAATTGTCTTTCAGTTTTAAAGAAGAATATGGGAAATTTATTGACAATCAATTCTGCACTTTTGCCTTCTAAATAATAATATTTTAACTGATGCTGATTTTATGCAATGCAAATGTTTGAGAAGGTGAGATTTTCTTTTTGCATTTTTTGAAAACTGCTATTTTGTTTTCAATTTATTATCAGGTTTAACTTTAGAAAATACATCAGAGAATTTTTCTATCATACCTGAACTACTGTGATATATTTACAATAGTGATACATTTCCTGCATTACTATATTTGCTACTTTTGCCAGGGCTTTTAAAATGGTTTTCTTTCAAATCTGACAGGGATTTCCACACGCACAGTGTTTAAAAGGGAGAAAAGTTCATCTAGATGAGTCCTATTGTGGTAGTCATCTTTAATATGATGGAAAGTTTGCTGGCAATGCAGAGCTATGCATTAAATCTGTATCTGCTAAAAATCCTTGGAAAGAATTGGAAGTGCTTTAATTATCAAAGCCTAATTTCTGCAAGCACCAGGTGTGAGAGTTACCATGTGATGAAAACATGTTCCATATTTCCAAATGTCACTATCTCCTCTGATGTAAAGTTCAAGTAATATAATCTGTGACGGTTAATAGAAATCCATACAGAAAAAAATGCCATTTTGATTATCCGGATATTTTGAGAACATGTAAAGAACTGCAAGAAATAGTTTTTATGTATATACAGACCCACAGGCTCTGTGCGTGTGCACACATGTGTGTGTTTGGTGTTTTGATCTGATTAATTTTATGTTTACGAAGTTACATGTTTGCTTTTGGATTATCTCCCCTAAACAGATGGTATCTTTGTGATTGTTGTGACACTTCTTTGTTACTGCTGGCTGATGACTCACGGAAGGAAAATCCCAGCACGCTCAGTATGAGAAAATAAGCCTGTTTGGTGTTCTTTGCTACATCTAATTTTCTAACAGAATTTCGACAGATGTGACAATTCTGCTGAAATGTTGTCAAAATAATAGCAACAAGTTGACAAATCAAATCTGGCTCATTTTCAGTCCCCTGGTATTATACTGGTTCATCTGCAGTAACAAGGGAATTTATATCAATGTCATCCTTGACAACTTGATCATTTTAGATGGCACATTATCAATTGTTTTTGTCCTTCCCTTTGCCTCTATGCTATACTCTCTGGCATTTTTTACAAATAATTATTAACAGAGGTGAAATAGTGGGCCCTGATTCTTGGCTGATAAGAAAAAGAAGGAAATTACAAGCACAGAAATTTTCAGTTTGAGGTCAAAATATGGAGCTAACTAAGTTTTATTAAACAATGGCCTGTTTTTTATTACTTGCTGAAGTTAAACTGCGAATAGCAAGACCAAAAGCATTCATCATCCCTTACCAAATGTGGAGTCTTTGCATTTGCAAATACCAACCAGTGATACCTGGTAATGTGGCATCTAATGAAATATGGTAAATATAGGAACAGTAAGTGTTCCTATAGAAAGATATTCCCATGGCTCCACTAGGAGTTTTTTTTTAATGTATTTTTTTTCTTTCTTTGCTGAAGAGAATGATTTTGACCAAGATTTTGTTGTGCTAATATAGAGAAATGGAAGCGAGAGGGGCCAAAAGAATGTATGGCCCCTTTGAAATGCTGGAGTAGAAAAATCCCTGCTGTGTCTGAGTTTGAACACTGAAACACCAAGATCTCTCTGCCTATGGCCTCAGATAAGAAATTTGCAATGCATTTAACACTTATACAGTCAACTTCTCTGCTTTATGGCTAGTTCTATTTCCTAAGCTAGTTCTGTAGTTCTGTTTTTCATGGGTGATTAAATAGTCATTAGGCAGAGGTAGAGAAACTTGCTTTGAAAGTTGCTGGTTATGCCGAAGAGGGATTTGAACATTAGCCTTTCAGATACTGTCTACAAGGGAACTTTTCGGTATTTTAGAGGCTCAGTTATTTTTACAGGCTCTGTGTTATATCATGGAACTGCTGAATTCTCTGAATCCCTTTCAGAGAGAATTTCTCAGTCATAAATGCATGGTGTGAACATGCAAGTTCACAACTGCTAGCATGTTTAAATGACTAAAAGCATGTAAATTAATAAAAACTTCTCATATGAATAATGCTAGTTAATGAAAAAGTCATTTCAAAGTAGGAAGGTTTGTCCTTATATTGGAAAGAAAACAGAAGCTTTCTTAAGTTATTTTTTCTACATATACATTCTTCTTTTAGAATGTGAAATTTTCATCCTAACATTCCAAATACAAGCCTAATGTATCATCTGGATTCTTTGCCCAGTGCAATTTACTTTTTACAGCTGACTAATGTGATTACAACAATATTTTGCAAATCAGTTAAGTTAGTGAGCATTTATTTATATTGATAGACTATAACATATTCTGTTTTCAGTCCAGGTTCCAGTGCATAAAGACCCTTCAAGATCGGCATGGGCACTAACTCATGCATTTGTTGTCAGACTGTGTAGATAGGTTAAGATCTCCATGATCATTCGTATCATTTTTCAGGGCATATTGAATAATTCACCATTTTGCAGTAACAAAAATTGAATACAGAGAGAGAAAGCAGAAAGTAAAGTTGACAAATCTGAATGAGGACAAAAAGTAGACTGGAGAGAGAGAGTCATGTGAATGTTAAGGTCTGTGTTTATATCACCTTCTGGTGATGTAAAGTGGGAATGTAAGAAGTACGAGGCAGGTAAAAAAAATGACTTCCCATATCAAAAGTGAAAAAGATTAAGAAACTGTTCAATATGGTGCACACTTTTTGTAAACAAATAATAAAAAAAAATCTTCACAGCTGACAATTCATTATTTTGCAAAATAGTTCTTTTGTATACAAAACACTAATAAAGAATTAAAATGGATCAGCTACTTATACTGTTTTAGAAAGGTCTGACACCTCTAAATGTCATTTCAATGTAACATTTTCTGTATAACATCTTCTTACTGACTGCAGTCAGTGAGATCATGCCTCTGTTGTGTGATGACAGTCAGCTGGAGACAGAATAATGACAAAAAAGTGAGAAAAAAAAATAAAAGGATTATATGGATTAAATTAGGGAAAACATAGTCTTCTGAAAAAAAATGTTTAGAGCTCAAGTGAGACTTTTAACATATTCCCTTTCCTCAATAATAATTTTGAAAGCGTGATTCGAAACAAATCATATATACAGATTAGAACAGACCCAAATGAAACATGCTTTTATTCCAAAACAATATGTATATAGAGAGAGAGACAAAGAGCAAGTCCGGGTTAAAATTAGATCCTGATTTCAAGTCAAATGAGATCTTTCGCCACAGTTGTACCAGCACTCCTGTCTCCAAAATGCATCCTAAAGCTGAAGAGGAGAGGCAGCCAGCATCAGTGTCGCATGCTGTTTTTGCTGTTGTTCATCATCAGCTTTGTGGACAATCTGGAATTAGCCTGGTGCTCGTGAGGATGCTCAAATGTAGTTTGGGCCTTCAGTAAAATTTTCGAAAGGGTTCCAGGGACTTGAAGCTCAATCTATCAAAACTCAGTGGGCTTCAGGCTTCTAAATTACTTTGAGCTGGAATGGTTAAGCAGCCAGCTTGTTTTGTAGATGTTCTCACAAGGTACTTTTGAATGTTTTCTTCCTTTTTGTTCACCCCCATCCTTTGCTTGCATAGGTAACATCACAGGCAAGCCATAACATAAGCTTAAGAGGATCTGTAATGAGGGTGCCTCTTCATAAGAGCTCGAGGATAGAACTTCTACACTTGCAAAGCAAAAATTGTTCGTTTTAATCAACAGTTTGCACTCAGCTAAGAATACTGCTGTGTTGGTTCTGTAAAAATGCCAGACTTAAAGGTTTATATATGTAATGTTTATATGTGCAAACTATAGATTGTTATTGTGTTTGTCAAAAACACAGTATCTTGGGAGCAATGTTGTTTTTGGGAAGAGGAAAGCTAGGAAGAAAAATATTTCCATTCTGTATGGGAAAAAGTATTTTTTTTTTCTGACTTTTGCATGGCTTAGAGCAGTATTGCTTCCCTACCCCATCCTGGTTCCGCTTT
This sequence comes from Tinamus guttatus, assembly GCF_000705375.1. The sequence goes on along the minus strand of NW_010582406.1, from coordinate 217,109 downwards.
TCTAGGTCTCTCAATGCTTCCTTTTTTGGAGCCAAGCAGAGTTCTGATTATGGGTATTAGGAAACAGTGGATTTTTTTTTTCTTCTGTTATGGAATATCCAAGATAGGATAGATGTGCAAGATAGGACAGGCATTTATTTTCCTACTTTGTTTTCAAATGATCTTTTCACAAAAAAAAAAATACACTAATTTGCAAAGTCTTCCGGTCATGTATGATTTGCACTATGCTTTATGGTACTTTGCATGAAAGAAAACATCCATAAAAAATACTACTATACCTTCTAGATATAATACAACAGTATTCATAGTATTCTTTTATGAATCTCATAGTGTTTTGATGTTGCTGATGCAGTGGACAGAGCAATGGACTGTGGCATTTGCAAAACTTTAATCATCATTAGAAAGATGGATACAATTGTTTAAATCACTCCAGCCTGCAGAACCTGCTGTTCTGGCCTCAGGAAGCACAGAAGAAAGTCTGTTTTTCTTCCCCCCGGGAAAAAATAAATATTTTATTTTTTAACACCATTCTTTAAAGATCTCCAGGAAGGGGTCAGGCTTTGTGTATCAATTTTGTCTTTCTTTTTCTTTCTCACACAAGCAAGAACAAAAATCAATTTCAAATGCTTTATGTTTTCCTCAGAAATCTGCAGTTAGTATCTGTGCTTGGAGTTTGGACATTTTGAATGACATTATTCCTACTCTGTCTTATAACTCATGATCATGATGGTTAAATTGCCAGGTGACATGAAAGAAAACATGAAAATAGAGAGCTAAGGGCTAAGAGAGCTAAGCATCACAATCCCTTGAATTTCATTTATATTTGGAGGAAAAATCTTCCTAACAGCGATGGTGCTGCGAGACCATCTCAGGATTATCTTTCCCTCCATGGCAGAGGTGGGAGGAGGGAGGAGGAAAATGACCTGATGATGACCTCTCCTCCGCTGGGTGCTGACTACATGAAATTAGAAGTCTTCCCTTGTTGGCTTTTTCTTAAAGTGACTATGATTGTGCAGAATGAAACGAAATAGGTCAGAGCAGTGGTGACATTGAAGGTGAAACTTGGATTGACTCCTGGCTGGCCTTTGGACCCCACCACGGCATAGGGCTCAAGCTTGATCTCTGGTCTTTTGCTGTGTGCTTAAAACTCATGGATGTCCTGCAAAGATAACATTCTCATTAATAGACATGCTAAAAGGACACGTTTGTCAAAACTTTGGGCTGTGAGCTTACCTGCTTTTTTTGTAGTTCTGTACTAATCTGTATTTATGTAGTCAGTGCAGGCAAATCTTCTGAGACAAGCAGACTCGTTTGCAGGAAAGCCACATCAGCAGCACTATATGATTAGTAACATTCCATCTCAAATCGAAAGATTTTAAAGAATTACAGACTGAAGTATGTTAAAAACAAATATACAAAATGCAGTTTGTACTGACTGAGATCTTAAAATAAAACAGGATTTCAGCTCAGAATGCTAGTGATTGCTGGACTGGTTTATTATTATTGTTGTTATTATTTTTCCAACACATATGCTAGGCACCTCTAAGTCTTCATGATGAATCACAGTGGTGCCAGGTAGCTAGCTAAGATGAAAAGAATGAAGTGGAAATATGTAGCAGCAGAAGTGTCGGCAGGTAGGGGAAAGAAGGATGCTGCAAAATGCCTTTTTTTTTCCCCAAAGCCCTATCTTCAGACCAGAAGTCCTAAAAAATCAGTACTAAAGGAAGTATAGCTGCTCTTAGTCTATATTTCTGGACATTAGTCCACTTAGAAATTAGAAGATCTAAAAGCGGATATATGCCAGTTCTAAGCACCTTTCAGTGCTTATACTGTAGTTGTATGTCAGTGAGCTGTGGACATACCTTTGGTGGCATTACAGATGTACAGTACCTTCCAGAAGGCTATTTAGCTTAGATGGTAACGGTACACTGCTGCTGGTTCCAGGGTTAGATTACGTACTAGCATGAGAGTCTCTGTTAGATTCTTCATTATTTACCTCAAGCAATACAGCATACACTAAGAAAAGTAGAGGTTTTGTGAATTAACAAATCATAGAAAAATGTGCAACCAGTTGAAGTATACTGCTCAAAAAGACTTATCCAGAAAGAACTAAAATTAAGTAGTTATGAGTTTTAGATCCAGTCATCAAGTGAACAATTCTTTATATATCGCTGTCACTAAACATCATGAACCTTTGCAATGATCTGCAAGCTATCCTAAGCGTACTCTGAATTTCCTCATGTATTATATCTCTCCTTACCAGTTCTCATATTTCTCCATCAAAATACCTGCTTTCTTTTCAGTTCTGTGTTCTGGCTTCTCTGACTTCTCTTTGATTTTAAAAGCTAACAGAATTTCCTTATTCCTTCCTATATAAATAAAAAGAAGGAAGTAGTGATTCAAAAACATGTGAAGAAATTAGTCTCACTAGGAAGTTGAGGAGACTCGAGCATGCCAAACTCAAGGTATGTTTTATTCTACACGTCCCCAGAAAGAGCTAGAATGAACATTCTCAGTCAATAATGACCTTGTTTGAGTGACCTTTAAGACAAACTGCTGGGTTATTCAGAGCACCAGATTTCCATCTCTTTGCTTTTTTTTTTTTTAACACTTCACAGCAAAAAGTGACTAAAAACTACTCGTAAACCTCTCAGTATGATGGAGCCGTAAAATTTGGAAACCTTCAAGTGACACCAAATCAGAGAAAATAGCTCATAGAGCAACCCCTGGTAGCTCCTACATGCCCTGTGAGGACACACAGTAAGCAGAAGGTGATACAGCCCTGAAATCCCCCCAATAGATAATGTGTTGTATGTAGAAGCAAACACTGCTGGCAGTCACCCAGCAATGCTGGGAGCTGCCACCAACATGCCCTCTTCATCACTTGTGTAAGATGTGTAAGGTCAGCCTTCAAGGCTCACCATAGGTGAATGTTCTTTCGCTACCTGCAGCTTGCATGGGCTCCACAGCCTGCTTCTTATCAGAAATGTCAGGTGGGGAATGTGTAAGTGGAAAGCCACCCTCAGGACCAGAGAGATTGTGGAGTCTCCTTCTCTTGAGATAATCACAACCTGTCTGGGCGCAATCTTGTGCAATGTGCACTAGGTGACCCTGCTTGTGCTGGGGGGTGATCTGCGTTGATTATCTCCAGAGGTCCCTTCCAACATCAACCCTTCTGTGGTTCTATGACCGAACTAACCAGCTTAATATCTCTGAGGCCAGTTTAAATGGCAGATCCCTGCTAAAACTCTAAATTCATGGGTGTCAGGTTTTGGGAAGAAGACATTTTCCTTTTCCATGCTTGAGAGTGGCTCAGAAGGTAAAACAAAATCCCTCAATCTCAGGATATGAGATTCTTTCATTGGGGTCACACCTTATGGTGACCTGTAAGGCTGTAGGGATGCCCTTTTTTCTCCTAATGTTTAGGGAAGTTATAAACTCAGGAAGAAGATTAGTGGATGCTGGGTGAACATGATTTCCGTAGAACTGACTACACATCAAATTAGACTCAGGGTAGGGGAGCCAGGGTCTTGCCTTTTGGTGTTATGACTGGTGAAAACACAATTGCCTGGTGTTAGAATGGTATAAGCAGCTTGTAAAATATACACATAAGAACATGCTGGGGGAGAAAAAAACACATACTCTAAGGTAGAAATTCTGACCTTTCACATCTGGAAGCTCTTTTAAAGGGACATGTCAACTTAGCTAGACTAATTGGCAAAAATGCTTTGAGAGTTTTTCATCAGAGTGCCTCATCCATATACAAGTAATACGCTCTGTTAGGCAGTGTCACCTGACCTTGTTATGTCTTATTTATTCCTAATTAGAAAGGAAGCATCTAGATGTGAAAGGTCGTTACACTGTTTTCTGTGACACCTATCATAGCTTATCTGTGTCACCTAGATTTTTATTAGAAATGTGCTGAACAAGCCCAGCTCTCTGTGCCATATGGTTATTGCTGTGTTCAAGGACCTGCAGGTAAAAAGAAAATGTTGTCTACCCAGATGGTTATTACCATATTTTGTTTTCAACTTCCACAGCATCTCATCATACTAATTGCTTGCAATCTGATGCCAGCTTACAGAGATGTTGCTTTTGTTAATAACACCATTAATAGCAATTCCTTTATACACTGGAAGACATGGGAAGGAAATAAAAATTTTAAGGATGTTAATAGCAAAAATTAACATTTTAAATACTAATTCCTATGAAGTAGTTGAATGTACGCTATTTAATTTTTTTTTTTTGCTTTTCCCTATTGTTGCTATTTGGAAAGTCGCTGCATACATGTTAACTAAAATTACTCAGAAGAAAAAGAAAATGACCAAAAGTTTGCTAATACAAAAAAGAACAACTCAAGTCTCACAGAAGAACAAAAGAACGCTTTTTTAATATAAAAAATCCCTTAATGGTGTGGTCACAGGTATGCGAAATATATAGTAGTCATCATATTTTTCATTTTCAGAAGGTGATGTCCTACTTGGTTTGGATAGTTTCTTATTTGGTAGCTGATACCATTAAAATCAATTGCACCACTTGATGAAAAAGGTACCATTCCACACAAAACCAGGGTAACAGAATCTGGCTCAGAATTGAAACTGTCAAAGCTGATGATTGATTGTATTTTTTTCTCAAACTTACTTGAATACCTAAAAACCTGGGGCCTTTTCAAGGTCCTGAAAAATATCTGTATAATGGCTTCATCACTCTCCAGCACTGACATATGTAAGTGGTATTGTTTGTTGGCTTGAAAGGAGAGAGGTATGATCCAAAAGAAAGACTTTTGCATGAGCACCAATATGCATAACAACTCAGCAAATTATTTATCCGCTATTGATATAAAGATCTTACATTGCCTATGTACTAGATATTTCTTTGTCCCCGAAAAAAAAAATAGATTCTATTGGTCTGTGAAGACTGCCATCCATTTATCCATCTATTTGCCTCAAAATAATATGTGATTTGTTAGCACATTCTAAGGCAATTTTCAAATACGTCACATTTTCATAGACCTTCAGTATATCATGAAAAAGTGTTACGGATTAATTATCACCATAATGCAGCAGAGAAATTTGACTGAAGTACCCCAGATTTTGTTGTAATAATGTTTATACATATCTTATGGTAACAGAAGCCTTATAGGACTCAGCATATTTCATTCAGATGGCATGCTCAGAGTTTCTGTTCCTAATAGTTTAGCAAGTTGTACAAACGATAGCACAAACTATAACATTTTCCTGTTTGGAACTCAGTCAAGTCTGGACATATTTTCCCAAAGATAGACAGATTTTTTTTTCTGTAATTCTTTCCAACTTTCAGATGTTTTCTACAAATGATGAACTTCCGCTATACACTGCTTTGAGGTTTTTAAAAAGCCAGGAATATGTTTATAATATCAAGGAGGCCATATGATTGCATATCATAAAAGATTAGTCTCTTTATTAGACCCTACAATCTTCAATCTTATTTATTTTTAACAAAGTGCTTAAATCATTCACTTTTAATATATCAGTATGTCTTCTCAGATGGTCAATCAAGCTTTCTGGTTAAAACTACCTATGTGGAGAGTGGTGGCATGAGACATCTCATGCCATAAGGACTAAACTCTCTTCCATCTCAAAACAGGGGTATCTGCTGGAAAAAGTTTGTCCCTCAGACCGCATTCCGGTATTTTTGGGGAAGGCAGTTGATGATGCAAGCCACAGCCATGCTTTCCACACAGCTACACACTGTGTTAACAGTTAAAAAGCATGGATTACAACATATGCTGTAAAGCTCTGTCAGGAGACATCCCTCCAGTTGTGTTGGGATAAGGTGCTCAAGATACATTGACCCCAGACGTGCACAGTAATGTGTAGGAAAGCCACCTGCCAACCTCCATGCCCAAATTTCTTTGGATACTGGAAACACTCCTGGATCCAGTGATAGAGATGTTAAAGAACAGCAAAAACCTGTATTAGTAGTCAAAGACTGCATCAAATAAAAAGTTCTTTTAGATTCGTCCCCCCACTCCAAAAAAAAAGTATAGTGCAATGGAGTACATTTTGTGTGACAGTAACTAAATGAACCCACATACATTAAAACTAAGGGGAAAAAAGAAATTTATGGTTATTATTTAAAAATAAGATCAGATGTTATGGGAAGGCAGAGACTCTCTCTGGTATTGTAAGTAACTTCTCCACGAATCTGTAGCTTGATAACTTTGACTTGGGAAATCAATAATTTCTTACCCCATAAAGTTAAAATTTAAAACCTAAAAGTTTCAGCTATGCATTTAGTAATTGGTATTGCACTTAGACTCTTTGTATATATATATATATAAAAAGTATCATATTTCCATATAAGACTCTATGTTTGTTCATAAATTGCTTTCTCTCTAGATCCAAACTTTAAGAACACTAGACACAAAGACTTAAATGCAACTTATGCTGGATGAATCTAAGTCTTGAGTGGATGATTTAAGTGAATGGAACTTGCATTAGTAATTTCAAATTAGTTCTTCAAAAATGAAAGATGAAATCTGTTAGGAATGTTGTGCTATGTATCTTTTCACAAATGTGAAAGATATCTTTCTCTAATTGATCCTGCACTATTATATTTACATTAGTATAATTTCTAAGTTTGAGGATTTTTCACATTTTTCACTGTTTATTTTAAACTGCTCATTTATTTTTAACAAAACTTATTTAAGAAATCTCTCAGGTGTTTGGAGAACTTCTGTACAAATTTTAAGTTACAGAGTATAGATGCTTCAGGGTTTTTAAAATTCGTTTTCAAATATCAGTTGGATTTTCTAAGGACATCAAAATGTTGATCATTCTGACTGAAGTTTTAGTTTGTTTTTCCCAGACTCCTGGCTTTTGGAAAAGAAAAAGTAAAAAGAAAAAGAAAAGAAAAGAAAAAACACGACTTGTTTTTTATATTGTATACTATGGTCAGAAATACCTTTATGTACAGATACTGTCGTAGGATTCTGTGTGTCAGAAGTTGTTGTTATAGTATATTGCTGTAATATCAAGAAAAGTAATATAAAAGGGAAGGTGGAGAGAAAAATAGACTCATTCATTTGCTTTTAGGTTAGGAGATAATCAGTGAAATGAAAAACAAACAAACAAAAAACTACATTTTTTATGAAGGTATTTTTTATGGTATAAATCTGTTTGGAGTAAAACAAATGCCTTGACAGAATCACCATAGAAATGGAAAAAGAGTACTAACTCAAAGTAAAACATAAAGTGAAAGAACACAGGGGCAAGATAGAATGAAATCAGCATTGCTCCCAGATGTATAGCAGCTTGGATTCACTTAAAAGAGAAAAATGTAGTTCTCCTTCTGTCCTACCTCCATTCATCTTCACTTAAAAGAAAATTGTGTTAGTGTTGGAACTGGAACATAGTCAAAATACTTGATCCAGAAGTACCAGGAAAGTAAGTTCTCTGTTTTGGCAAATATGTGACTTGAGGAGCCAAAAGAAATAATTTCTTTTAAAACAAGTTTAACAGCCTGTAAATTATTGTGTTTCATATAAAATGAAATCCTGGACTAAATGAATTCCTGGACCAGAAGGCAGAGATATAAGCACTCACTGCTTTTTCCACAAAATCATCTCAGCCATCTTTCTCTTTGTCAATAGCACTATTGTAACAAAAGGGAGGTACCAAGCGTACCAAACAATATATGCTTTAAAGTCTATTAACTTTACCTTTTTATATTATAGGTATGAAGATCTTTAGTTATCTAGAAATCAGCAGTATAATTTGCATATTTTTTTCTTTCTGAGACTCCTTGCTCTTAGAAAATATGTATTTTACTTGGATTTTCCATGGGTAGAAGAGTGAGCAGGGCTTATTGCCCAAGGAAAATGGGAAGATCTAGATGTATGCAAGGCAAGATTTTCTTTGTTAGTCTTGATGAATTAATCTTCTGATTCGATGAATTTCGCTTCTTCTCCTTAAAATAAACTCTTCGAAAGCTCACTCCAAAACTTGTACATAATTCTTTTTCTTATTTTTGTGTCTTTCAGAAGCAAGATGGGTGAAATGTTGACAGTTAGTTTTCCATAGGTGGGACTAGTACCATGAAAACTCTTTGGTAAGGGTGGGAAAGAAAGCACATGTTTTAAGTCCTTTATTAATCACTATTGTTGATTTACATGGCCATATTTTAATTTAAGCTCTAAAAGAAGGCAAATTTGCCAGTATGCTCTGCAACTCCTAGTCAAGTGACTCAAAATGCTGTTATAATGCTTCCTGACCCTTTCTTACAGAGTCTCTCCCAACCTGAAATAAAATATTGATTGAAATGCATTATACAAGACTTAATATGCTCAGCTGCTCTGCAAACTAACATTGAAAACATTAGTATAGTGACATACTATAGTTTCTCTAGTTTTGAGATTTAGCCAAGCTCCTGCTTACCTACATGAGGTGGTTAAGTCTTTGTCTAATACCTGTCATAACTGCAGATGGAGAACATTAGGGCATTCTTGGCAAAAAAGCTGAGCAAACCAAAAATAGAAATTATTAAAAGATTGATGATTGGAAACAACACGTTGTAAACATTTGGCAAGCATTTCACTCACCTCATTTTCATTTCTGGTTTCAAGCCATACAGTAGTTACAGTAACCATAGGTTTTTGCTCACATCAAAATGTGTAGAGATGAGAAGAGGGGGGTTAATTCCCCAGTCATTGCCCAAATGATATTTCTGTAGTTAAAATTATAGGAGTTCTAGGATAAATATCTCATTGGCATTCAGTGACATTTTTATTCCATGAGACCTTGATTATTATTACTGACCTTAATGAGATAAAGAGACTGTATTTTGATGGTTCAACGCTTGTTCAAAAGCTGGAGTTCAATGAAGTTTAACTAGTGATTCACAAAAACTTTGTCAGTGTATGGCAGTTTTTCTCTTCTCCCAAGTATGATTATTCTATTACCATGTTGGAAGCTGGGGAGTCTCTGTGAAGCGAAGAGTGGACTCATTTTAATGGTTATGGGCCAAAGCTTCCTGTTGTCCATAAAGAGAAAATAGAAGGACACTTAATGTGCCCAAACATTGAAGTATTAAAATATAAAGAAAAAATTACCTTTAATATAGATATTTGGGGGCAGTTTTCCCATGCTATATCCCTCGTCTTTCACATGTGCAGCTATGCCTAAGTTGCCACTGCTGGACAAGATCTTTGCTGGCACCAGATTTTAAAAGTATGAGCTTTTCAATGGATGCACTGAAAACTGAAATATTTACATTTTTCCTTTAGCACTTCATCTTCTTAACTTATTGACATGTTCCCTCAAATATTTGCCAACTATTTCTGTATAATGGGAGATGGTATGAAACCTGGGGTCAGGATGCTAAGGAACAATGATTGCTGACATGCTGTATGGCTGACTAATCCTAGTTATGGTCTTATCATACCGGTTTTGATTTAGGATCTCATTTAATATTCATTTGCATAAATTTACTCTTTAGTTTATACATAGTTTAAGTAATGTGGGCCTCATTTTTCTTTATATGTCTAAATTAGAATACACACATTCATCTATGCAAAAAAAAATCGCTGCAAATGAATTTTCTGTGGAAATCTATGAGTAAGTATTAAAAGCAGAATTATGATCCTAAGAGGCTGTGGCAATCCTAATTAATTTTATTGGCTGAAACCAATTATTTTTTATTGGAAGCCTTGCTGTGTAATTCCGGTGTTTGCTATTGGTGTAGAGTCTGCCTCACTCTTTCGAAAAGGAAAAAGTCCTTAAGATCTTATCAAAATATTCTTTATGGAACTAGAGAGCTGTCTGTATGAATGTGATGTCTGCCATTTTGATCTGACATCAAGTCAGGTGATATCAAAGGTCACAAGTCATTATGACTTGACGTCATATCAAAATGACTTGTGACCTCCAGGACTAAAAACCATAAATTGTTACAGTTTGGAAAAAAGACACAGGGACAGTAATCTCCCATATCTCATGCAGATCCATAAGCAGCAGTGGCAGCAGAGCATCTCCAGTGGGCTTCATTCTCTGCTGCTCTAAACAGCTTTTCCTCAGCATTTGCGACCTATCGGGGTTTTAATCCCAGATGAGCCTCCACATACAGACTGCCTCATAGCCCACAGTACTGATGGCCAATACTACAGACCTCAAAAACTAGCAATTTGGGTCACTTACACACTCAGTGTAAGGCACACTGAGACAAGGTTTGCTATCAACTGCTGTCATCTATAGAGCAGCAAACCCTGTGATTTACACAAATGCCTGCAATTCCAATGATCAAGGTGTGATTGGATGTAATTTAATAGAGATCTGATCAGCCTCATTGTCCCTGGGTAGTGAGAATTCAATCTTTTGCTATTCAAATACTAATTAAAAAAAAAGACTTCCACTGGTTCTAGTGTTCTAGTGATAATAATTTCACTATATCTCTTTTCTTTACAGGGCTGAATGTCTTAACATTTAATTACTGTTAACAAGACCTTTATGGGCAGAGTAGAAAATTTCATGTACTGACACAGCATTAGCATATTAAATATAATTGTCAGGTGGCCCTCTTAGGATTACTTCTCCTGATTGAAGCCTATTCAGCTTTTTCTTCATTGTCATTTAAACTTCATTAAGTATAGAAATTCATTGCTTTTACTTCTTTCCATGATAGACTTGCGGTCAAAGTTTTGCAAGTAGGTGATTCATTTTGGTTGATCAATAGAAATTTGATCTGGTTGTGTTCTGATTTGGAAAGGCTGGGAAGACAAGTTTGATTTGTCAAAGTCAAAATAACTGTGGAAATAGTTGTTCTTTGTAAGAGTAAATAAATTAGAAACTATCCTTCTTTTGTCAAGATGTTCACTTTTAAAGAAGTTGGCCCTGAAGAGCCTGGAGTTTAATGTTGCTTCAAATCCCTAATAACCTGCCAGTGCTTGGGAAAGGCAAGCTTGATTAATATAACAACTTTTAAGAAGTCATTCTTAAAGTCTATAATTCATGAACAAAGTTTATACTCTACAGCATCAAGGCTCCTGCTACTAAGTGAACGTATTTCAGCCTTCCAGAAGTGCTGTGGTAGTAAGAGGAGGAATTGTTTTCTTAAAAATGGAATGTAATATTCTGCAGGGCATAGTACTGTCAAGAAACCCCTGAAACTTAGAAGAAGTGTACAAAACACTGACAGCATTGAACTTTATCACAAGAGGTTGCCTTTCAGTTGCTCTGCTACTAATTAGGATTAACAGCTAACTGTTATTTCACATTGTTTTAATTGGCAGACTACTAAAATTAGGACAAAAGCAAGTGATACTGCCAGGCATAGGTGCTCTGATGTTGTTTTTCCCAGTCTCCTTTGGTTTGTCAAAGATCAGTGTGTAGGTTCCATTGGCCCTCTGATGAATGCATAGCAACGCTTATTTTCAGGGGGATTAGAGCAATGAAATACGCATATCTATCTTCAATCAGTTTCCTTTTGCACAGTTCATGATGATCCTTTAGGAAGCAATGAATGCTTTGCTTTCAGGAGATCTCAGCTTTGGAGCACAAGGTCATGTTTGTATCAGGGGAGCATTCATATGGGGCAGTGATAATGTATCAGCCTGAAAAAGCATTGCATGCACGAACAAAAGGTCTTGGCATCTGTGTCAAAAACAGAATTCAAGATAGTGTAATCCATGGTATAACTTGATAATAATAAAGCTTTCTTTCCTTCCCCTTTCTTTCCTTCCTTCTTAAAGATCTGTTATTTGAATTAATTTTACTTAGTACTATTTTAAAGAAGACTTTTGGTTTGACAATTTTCTGTGAAATCATCATTTTCCATTTTTCACTGCAGAGGAGAAATATATTATTTTTCATTCAGACATATAAACTAGATTGTGCAGGGGTGCAGGCCAATTAGACTTGACATGACAAAGACCTCAACTGATAAAACAAAACTATGCACAAGGTCCAAAGCAGGCTAGATTCATTTCACCATCCCAGAATTCTTTGCATTCTTTTTCCCCCCAACAAATTGAGGTGTAAGTCATTTTCAAGTAGTTTCTCCAATAAGCTTACGCAAGCGTAATTAAGAGAGCTCATCAGTCTGTCTTCTGGACAGAAAGACAAAGCCCTTCTGAATTACTTAGTGTCAGTTATGTTTCCTTCACAGTGCAACATAACTCTTCCCTGGGAATGGAATCTATCTACTGCTTGTTTCCATTTAGGGTCAAGATCAACCAGTATAATTTCATTAAAGCTTTTATACATATTTAGGGAGTAACGTCCTCATGAATAGCTCCATATTAATACCACAGAGAGTAAGATATTCTGTCTTGCCAAAGAAAGGAAGCAACAGTGTGGGCTACTTTATGCCGTTCTTGCAGATTGGCATGGGTTATAGGATGGCTCAGTCTCCAAAGTGTGGCTTTGAAGTAAGAATGCCAGTAAGAATGACAGTTAATGCAAAACACGATGGTGTAGTGGCGATGTGATGGGCTGAGCTGATGGGGTGAGCTCACTGACTTGACTCCTCATCTTGAGCTGGCCACTCAACAGCCATCAAACACTATGAACAGAAGCCAAGATCCTGTGGTGAACTCTGTGTGGAAGGGATTCATTTCAAGGTTGTGGCCATATAATAGCCATTATGAATCTGCCTTCATCTTGGAGATTGAAAATAAAATAGTCTTTATTTCTTTGTCCAAGCCCAAGACATCAGGACTGTTTGTGAGAAGATTTTGTTTCTTTTAAATCAAATATGGATGGGAAAAACAAGAGATTGGTCACACATTTGGTCTTTTAAATGGTCAATCTTTGGGGAATTTTGGCAAGCTGCTTCTCCTATTTTGTGGTTATCTAAGAAATACCACTATTTTGTAATACTTAAAAAGACAGAATTCTTTCCACATCCTTTTCCTGTTGCTGACTTATTCTTGATTAATTTAGTAATCCTCATTTCGTTCAGTTGCTTCATCTTAAATCCATAATCTTCATCATCAATCCTCATCAATCCAATCATTTTAAAAGGAAGGGCCGTAATATTGTAAAAGATTGTAAGAAATGGCAGCAGGTTTTTTTTTCTTTTTTGATTTAACATTAGATTGGTGACATGACATATAAAGTAGACTTTTATAAAGCAATAAGCATGCATCTGAAGTTTATTTGCCTTATGAACTATATGCTCATAAGAACAGGAAAATAACCAACTTTTGTGAAAAAGTTCTTTCAGTTTTAGGAAAAACAGTCACTGCCATGGATCAATCATCCTGATTTTTTTCTCCAGCTCCATGGATCAATCATCCTGATTTTTTTTCTCCAGCTGTTAATAACACTGAAGTGTGTATTGAATGTGCATGAATAAGTTACCATGGGTCCTTTCTGTGGGATAAACAGGAATATTAAATTATGAGAATTCCATTAGTAGAAGGAAATAACCTATTTAAAAGCGAGTTATTCGAAGTTAATAAAATTAAGTGGTTTAATTGGGTGAGTCATTCTCAAAAAGAAGTAAATCCCACAAATATTGGGAATAAAAATGTAAGAAAAAAAAGAAAAGAAACAAGGTATACATGGATAACAGATCCGCATGGCTTGGTAGGAGATAGTGTGTTATCAAAGGATGGACTGAAATGGGAACAAGTCTGCTGTTTCTAATGAATTTGTTGTTCATGTCGATGAAGAAACTTATGCTTTTGGACCATTTTTAAAAAATACTTTTTTTAAAAAACTCTTCCCATTATTTAATGCAAGTTCTTAACATGTTTGCTTATTTCTTAACCCATTTTTCCACTGCCCCATGAGCCTACTGCTACCTTAAGACCTGATAAGTACTATTTTCCCTTTCTTCATCCACCTCCAGAAAATTTCCTTATATACATGTGTAAGAGAGGCATGAAGACAAGGCCTAGTCAAAGCAAGAAATTACTGACCTAATGAGCATTAAAAGTTTTCAGTTCTGCTATTACACTGGAAGAGGGCTTTTCACAGACATCCTCCTTGCGCTGGGATGGACAGGAGGAAAAGGGTCTTCAGTATGGACAAAAACAGATGGAAGTGATTCTAGACAACAAAAAACTAAATGTGTTAGTATCATACAGACAGCACTGCAGAACTTCTCCACTGATATAACTAGGCAAAAGGCTTCAAATTCTCTGCAAACTATTTTTTTTTTAATTTTTGTTCTATTGCTTTCATTGATCACACACATCCTGTATACTTAATTACTTTTTGATGCTTTGTTTGTCTCCTTTATTGAGGGAATTATCACGAAATATCAATCATGCCATCATAAATTGTTGTTTCACTCTCAAAAGCATTTCGCCTCTCTGCATTCTATTACAATGCACTGCATTGTAAAAGCAGAAAACCTTTCAAAGTGGTTGACTGTTAAAGTGACATTTGTCCCTTGTACCCTGCACATTGTTCATTTACAGCATAAAATAGAAGTCAGGCTGAAGTGCTCTTTCTCTAACTTCATGTGATACTTCTATTAAATGTTTTACCAACTGTCCAGAGGAGTTTCTTTTTATTGTTCTTCGTTGTAGTTGCCTTGCTCCTCTAAAAATAGTCTTCATTTAAAATTCTCGGAAAGCACTACATTTCTTTTTCAATAGATAAAGGTGGCTTGCCTTGTTATTGGAAAATGTATGATCAAAATATTCTCTCTATTTTTTTAATTAGATTCTTAATTTAATGAGCAGACAGTCTGTACGATACAAGTTGATTGGACTTGTTAGATGCTTGGTAGTACTGAAATTACCCAAAGACTCAACTTTGATGCAGTTTCTTCATCTTTTAAACCTTGGCCCATACATCTAGCAGAATTTTTACATAAATTAGGGGTTTTAATTTCATGGGTAGCTTGTAATACATCATCTGTTTCTCTTAATGCCCCTCTTGTGCTCATCATTTTACAAATGATAATTTAAAAAAAGCACAAAATTTGGCATGAAGTGTAAAGAATATCAATCTTAAATAACTCTGGAGGGAAACTGTTATTCTGCCAGAGAATTCACAGAGATTGGGCATGTTAAGTGAGATCAACTAAATAAATACAGTAGCACTATGCAGACAAAGCTTAAAGTTTGAAAATCCTTTTTCTGAAATTTAAAATAGAAGTATACTTTGCTTTAACAAAGAGATGTGGATTTTTGTCTTCTTTATCAGATGTCATCTGCACAGTCTATTATTATAATTGAAGAATTATGCCATGTGGGCTCAAGATTCCTTTTCCTTTCCTACATATGACATCTTCTTAACTGAAATCTCATGCAAAAAAGCAAAAAAGGTTGTGATATGAACAAAAAGTAACTATTAGTACAAGAGAAAAAAGGGATGTGGCTAGAAAATATGTGAGAATAGACATCTTTGTGCCTTTCAGAAACAATAGGACCGTTTCGTTTAGGCCTGAGGGTATAGTAGGAACTATCTTTGATTCATAAGAGATTTTTCCTTTAGCTATTTGCTTTCAGATTTTTTTTTTTTTTTTTCCTGTAGAGCGGCATTTAATATCTTAGGTCAATTTTCCACTGAAGGTGGCAGATTGGCCCTTGAGGTCAGGTGATGTTTTTTACTGCATTTACATTTCCAAGATTTCAGTCCTAGGAAATGTTTCTTGCTTCCAGTATTTTTCATTTTCTGTTGAGTATGGGGACTTCATGTTATGCTCGTAGCACAGAAAACTACCTACACTGTGAAGATCTTCAGAAAACCTTATCCTTATTTGTTGTAATGATTTCTGTGGTGTCAGATATGGTTATAAAATGAGGTCTTTGGCATACATAGCTGTTAGTTTATTGACTTGGAAGATGTTGTCACTTAGGAATCTAATACTGCTTACCAATAAAAAGATTAGGTAGGGAAAATATTTTATGTCATCCCTCCCCTAATTAATCTGTTCTTATTTTTGCAAATCCATCCGGATTAGCTACCATTGAATCAAGAAATGTTACTAGACGTTGAAGTTGTCTGCTCTTTTAGTCCTATCTCTTGGCTTCTAGTCCCAGTAAGGACTTCTGCTTAACCCCTACCTGAGCTCAACCCAAGCCCAACAATGCAATTGTTCATGGCAGTCTGAGTTACAGGGCTGTCCACTGTCACCAAAGCAAACTGTCTGATGACTCTGCCACAGGGAGAGCTTAATCAAGGTGCTCTGAGCACCGTGCTCTGAGTACAACCTCTTCAATTTCCATGAGTTCCCTGAGCTCAAATAAAGCACAGACTTATAATAGGAACTAGCCTTGGTTTTCAATTCAAGTATGAAAAGTCCAGCCTTATAGCTAATCTTCTTGTTTGAGCCCTACTGTCACATGAATGTCATAAACGTGGAGCAAATTGGACAGTGGCAGCTGGGCACAGAGGGAACAGCCTTTTCACATTCAAAGCTTTTCACTGCCTGGCAGAGTCAGCCCTAGGTTTTCTCTGGAGTTTTCATGGGGTAGCCTGCTTACACATCTGCTGCTTTTTCTTTGGAGGAAAACATCTCAACGAATCGCTTCCAGGCTATTGTAACAAGGTGGATAGCAGGAGAGATGCAGCTCTTTGGAGGGAACCTAAAGGTACACAAGCCCAGTAGAGACAAGTAGGACGTTTATCTCAGTGACCCTGATTTCAGGCCACTCACAGGAAGGCACCAGAGGAAGGACAGGATTTCAGTCAGTAGAAATTAAGACTTTGCTTAAAGGTGCCTGAAAAAAAGGACAAGCTTTAGCTGTATTTTGTTCAGTGAGCAGATCTGTTTTGTATCTACAGAACTCAGCTAATGGAGATAATGAGGCAAATTTTAATTCATGGTTTGTGAAGCACAAGCTATGGTGCTCAATGCCATGTAAGTGCTTAGAGAAAAAATAAAAGAATGCAACAAAGATAAAATCTATATTTCCATAGGTGATAATCATAAGATTGTTGTAATTAGCATTTCTGCTGTTCATCTTCAGGAAAAAAAAAAAAAACAGTTTTGGAGCTGAAATTTTAAAGCAGAAGATTTTTAGAAAAGCTCTATTTGACATGAAAACACATGTGGGAAAATAATTTTTTCTATAAAACTAAAGTTGAATGTTATGTAGAGTTCACAGGTTTTTTCTAATACAATATCTTCATCCACTTTTCACAGAGTTAGAATATGCATCACTGTGGGATAATAGACTCTGGCATCTATCAGTGATCATAGAAATGCACTTACATGAGAAAATAATAAATATTCGTAAGGAACTGCAGAAGCACATTTTATACAAATGGTCTGCCCATAAGTTTTTGCCTCTTACAAAACATCAGTCAGTAATTGCAAGATATGGCTAGCTTCATGAAAAATTCTAAGAAGACTTGATTCATTGTTGTGACTTTATTAATAAGAAATTATGAACTTGAATTAACTGACCAATTTAGATAAGACCATCTGCTGTCTAATAAGATGTGACTATAATTTGAATAGTAGTTTTGTAATAAGTGTATTATGGAATGAAGGACAAGCAGATATTAGCTTTGTCTCATTAGCTTCTAGAAAAAATATGTAGTAATTCTGCCAGTAGGGAACATAGAAAGTTTTTTTTTCTTTAACTTTCAGCTGATCCTGTGTACAAATAGACCTCCCTGTTTGCATCCTCCCTAGCATTATGATAGGAAGGTGTCATAAAAAGAGAAAGGAATAGAATGTGCCATAATCTTCTGGGCACACATCACTGGAGATAAATGCATTTTGTTCTTGGGGCTATTTTGATTTTTCTTGGTTCTACCACATACCCTGATTGCTGTGATGACAAAATGGCAGGCCTTACATGAACGTTATGAACATTATGGCAGGCTCTTATGAACATTATCCCAGTATTTTTTGCTTTATTTAGTTGCCCTCTCTGGGCTAGTGCAAGGAGCAAATGTCAGTTAAGTACTGAGAGTGCTGAAAAATAGTCCTTTTATGTTTAGAGAAAGCACATGCAACGCATTACAGCTCAAACTCTTGCAACAGCTTTCTTTTTTTTTTTTTTTTTTGGTATGAATGTTAAATAATACTGTAGCGTAGATTAACCTTTACTACAAACCATTGTGCTTTCATTAAAACTCATAGGGCCAAATCTTACAGAAGCCAGTTAAGCAACAAGGATAGAAGTCCAGTTAAGTAACAAGGATAAATCTTATCTTTGACCATACAGAACCAGGTATTAATCTACATGTATAAAATATAATGCAGAAATAAGTGCAGATCTGTGCCAGTGACTTTTCTAAAGATACCTGTAGGATGAAGAATGCTGTGTAATTTGCTCTGGCTTCCTTCTGAAGAGTTCTCTCCCTTTAGGTCTGGTATCATTGAACAGAGGAAAGGAAAACAGATGGTTAATAAGGACTATATTACCACAAATTAGAAGAAAGATCCTGCCAAATGTGTAAACTATGTTGGATGAAACATAGTCTTTCAAAACATGTCTTTATACTCTTAGAACTCTCTCGTTTGGGATATTCCTGGTCAGATGAGGTCCTACTTCTTTGTTTTTTGCAACACATTTATGTTTAGAAGGAACAACGAGTATTCCACAAAATGACATAGGACTTCGAGTTTTACAGTTAATATGACTTTGGCTTGTGTGTGGTACTGCAGGTGTTCATATATTATCTCAGCGGTGCATATTGGCAAGTTCCTGGCTAAACACTATGGAATACCTCTGAACACTACTATGCTCTTAATGCTCTTAGTTAGTGCAGTTCCTTGGGTGAATTCGTATTTTCAAACAGCCTGAAACAGCAGCACAATATATTACAAGATAAAATAGTTAAGCAAAAGCTCATAAAAGCCCAAGACATCGTACTAGTTTTCTCCCCTTTCAACTGAGTTCCTCACCATGCCTATTATTATTCAAAAAGATTATGTCAACTGGAGTGCGCTTCCATGTTTCTTGAGCTATAGACACAGGAGTACAAAGCACCAGACCCCCTCAAACTGCTAAAACCTTCCTTTCTCGCTAATCTATTGGTGCACTCTTTACTGAGCATTCAGTGAACTTCAGGGGCTCTTGCTGAATCTTAAAACTCAGGGACCCTTTAAGTAAACAGCTGACTATCCCATCTTCCCAGCCAAAGGTGGAAAACAATGCAGAATATTGCCAAAAGCAAGCCGGACACGTCTGGCGCTGGAATCAAAGTGGACTGTTATTTAAAGAACAGGCCCTCTGCGGGCCTCAGGCTCACGTAAGGGTGCACCGAACTCCCAAGGCCAGGATGTTTCTAAGCCTCCAGGAAAATAAAAGAATCTGCAACTGATTCCTTTAATATAAAGATCCAGTTATTGTATTGACTTTTTTGGAGAGACAGAATAATGAGTTTTCTGTGCAACTTAATGAAGTATCACCAGAAAGGAAATTGCATAATATGAAATCTTCAGACAGGTTTGAAAGAGCATGTTTTATATTTCCGGAAGAGTAAAGATTCATTGTGGATTCTCATTTCTTTACCCAACCCTGAAGTTAAAATGCTGTTTCTCCATAAATCCCAGTATATCAGTCTGCTCAGAGAGTTGTTTTATTTTTGCATTCATGCAGTCGTAAAGCTTTAAAATAGTGTCTTAGAGATTTTCTGAAGCAATACATTTTTTAGAAAATCTGTAAAGACATATAAGGTATAGGAAACCTTTTCTATTTGCAGGAGTACAAAGTCTCAGCTAGCAAATACAATCCAGGAAACATAAAAATGTGTTGCAGGTTTAGGTCACCAGCTTCCAGAAGATCAGGAGGTTCTTTACACATGACAAAAAAGATACACATCAGCAGCAGAACCCAAAACTTACAGATATTTTTGTAGCATTGTAGTCATGTTTGATTTGCTGTATTTCTATCTTTGTGCGTGTGTTTTGATCTCAGTCATAAATACAAAAACATGTTAGAAAAAAACAACTGAGATCAAAATGTAGCATTTACTTCCAAGGAATATGCAAGGCTTAAAGGAAAATAAAATTGCTTTTCAGCAAAGTCTCAGGTAAGTTAAACATATAACAATTTTCACTATGTTGTGGAAAACCCTCTTTCACGAAGCATCATTACCCCTGTTAGAACTGAAGACAAGGTTCGTATGTGCGAACACTCTTGAATAAAATTTATTTCAGACATTGAAATCTTTGGAGAGAAAAAAAGAGTTCTAGCTAACTGAAAATAGTTGCCAGGCGTCAATTTTAAAGCTAAGGTTATAGTCAAGGTTAATTCAGGGTGTCAAGAAAGTGTGACTGTGACAAGATTTAGTGACGATGTAAGGGCAAATTAATGCAAGATCAGTGGCCTCACTATTGATTCTTATCATGGGATCGTGCTGAAATGAAGTCATTATTTAATTAGACTTTTACTTACACTATAAATGGTTCCCAGAATAGACTGCACTCAGGTTTGATGTCTGCGGCTCCGTCTTCACTTTTTTTTTGAGTTCATAAGTGAGTAGAAAATAAGAAGTACCCAAGAAAAAATTGATTTGTTATATGTTGTATGGCATGCTGTCATTTTCTAACAAAAAAAAAAAAAAATAAAGTAAGCAAATATGTTCTGATCCGTCATTCTCATCCTTCCATTCAGAAGAGTCCGTGGTCTCAAATATCTCTGAATGTATGAAACATTCCTTGAAATCTCTGTGAAGATTTTCAGATTGTTTTTTTTTTCTAAATGTTATTCTAACACATCAGTGTTTGAATAGTTTTGCAGCTTTTTCTGAGTTGTTTGAAAAAAAAATCCATTGTCTCTAAAATTCAGAGGTCTTAGACTTCTAGAGTTACTGTTCATACTAAAGCAAAAAACAACCAGGACTACAGGTAACGCAGTAAGAGTGTTACAATATAAATGTACTAGGAATATTCAGTTATATGCACCTTTCACATGAGTCCTTTTTTCATTGAATACTAAAAATTATATTGTTTGCCTTTTACATCCTTTACTCCCTTCTGAATCAAATGCATTTGACAGAATTGAGACTAATAAAAAGATATTGTTAATTTAGGTCACTACTCTGTATCTAATTTGAGAGGACAAGTTAGTGTTGTCTTGTGGACTAATCTCCACATTTTGTCAAATGACATCAATTTTTGAAGGCTCAGAAATGAGGAAAATGCTAAGTACTCAGGCATTGTTGATTATCATTATGATTTTATTTCCTGAAAAAAATAATATGAAAAAATTAGGCAGCACTCACATTTTAAATGCAGGATTATTTTTGTTGCTTTAGAACATGGAAGCATCTAATTCTTTCTCGCATAGCACATAGTAAAGTGCAATCCCGGTTTTACTGAGGTTATAATAATAATAATAATCTTATTGAGGAAAAAATTACAGTTCAGTGAAACTGAAATTTATAACAAGTTAATGAGATTTTTTGGTTATAATTAAACTAAATAAAGGCAGAAAAATGAACCTTTTTATTTTGCATCAGAAGCATGAGGAAAACCAATCTCCAGAATTTATTCTCTACCTCCTCTTATCTGACCATGTTTATGAAACCATATAATTCACAGAATGCCAAAATAATAAATGTAGTTCTTGAAACTACATTTTCAATATATTGGACTTGAAGGGGGATAGAGTATAACTTAGTCCACGGGGTGGACCAAACTTTCAGTATACTTTTCGCACATAAATGTTATTCTCATTTAACTACTTTTCATATGACAGGGACATAAAAAGTCAGTTTTATATGTAAGCAGTAAGAGTAGATGTAAGCAGATGTAAGAGTAAGCAATGTGATAGCTCTCTTTAATTCTAACAATAACAGTATCTAGTAGGCATTTCCTAATCAAACATTCAAAAGGAAACAAATATAGTGCAATGCAAAAGGATTTCACTTGCTGATTTAGTACCATGTGATTAGCCATTAAATGACAGTATAGTAAAATGATTATGTTAAAAACAAATGATTTAGGAAATTTCTTTTCTTTTGCATACTATGTTTGTAAGTAATGGTATTACATTTTTATAACCATTTTCAACTACCATAGATAGAATATATATGTTTAAGTAGAAGAGGCAATATATAAAGAATTTTGTTAGTGCTCTTCCTCTGAATAAAGAAATCCAGATGTAGAGAAATTATTTCTGGTTCAGAATGTCTTTCCCTTTACAATTGTAGGATTGCATTATTTATTTCTTTTAAATTTCTTTCTGTGCTTCATGATCATGGTAGTGGCTGAGTGTATTTTTTGAATTAAGTTATATTTTTTATTATTTTTTTAGCTGTTCCTTACCAAAGTCAGTTCCACCTGGTTCTTCTCTTTACCTCATCTCTAGAAGCAGCAATATCACTGATCTCACCATTTCATAAGCATGCTCACAGAGTCAGTATTTCCCTTTAGCATTTTTTTAAATTTCAAATCTTTAAGGGCCATAGAGGTAATGGAACAGTGTCTATCAGAGGAAATTTGGCAAATCATGTCTTGTTTTGCTCAGTTAATCTGTGAGCTGCTTGTGGTGCAGATTGGTGGGTCAGTGGACTTTGGTTTTAAGTAGCAGTGGTGAAATTAGTATTAAAACAACCAATGACAGTGAAAAAAGGACTATTTTTATAATATATCTTTTCTCTGTGAATTGGAAAATGGTCTTTTGATGAAACAAGAACAAACTGCCTGTACCCAGTTGAAGTTGACCTCAATTACTAACTTTTAGGCCATCCATTAAATGGCATTTTACTGACATCTGGAATCAACAGTTTATTCCGGTCTGCTCCCTAGGGCAGAGATACCTATGCAACAGAATCTAATCACTGTTAGCGTTAACGGGCTGTTATGTTTAGAGTATATTTAAACGTTCGTTTAGAGATGTATGTTATATGTAAAGATCCTGAAAGTCAAGCAGGCATAACAAAATTTAATCTTTCGTATGCTCTGGAAACAATCTTTTAAATTCAAAAAATGATGTCCAGAAGACCTTCAAGAGCCAGTGTAGGTAAGAACTTGAATCTTAGTACTTGTTGGTGCAGCATCTATTCCATTCACTTCTTTGTTACTTTAGAAAGAAAACCAATTATTATCTTCCCTCCTTTATTAGACATCTTTCAGCAGCCATGTAAGGCAGCGGTCTGCAAGAGCTAATGTTCTCCTGGGAAGTTTTTTTTTCCTAGAAATATCATCAGAAATAAGATACTCTTTGCTAGTTGGACTGACAGTGAAATTGGCCATCTTACAATGATTTGGCCTAAAGTTGCCAGATACATACTCCCTTCCAGTATCCGCCTGTAATGACAGAGGAGACTATTGTGTTTTTGGTATTTTTTTGTACTTATTGGAAAATTTAGCCTCCCTGTCAAAGGTTTACAATGGTGCTGTTGTTACAGTGATATACCTGTTGTCCTCTTCTTTGTAGAAAATGAATGATATTCCTAGTGAGGAAATCTCTCCTGACTTGTGAAATACCTTTATGTGTTGGACATCACTGAGACTTGTTTTAACTTTAAAAGGTTTGGAAATAGGTTGTGGTAGTGTAGCTGACACTTCATCCATAATGGAGATGATAATGATGAGACATCTTTCAGCAGGCTTTATAAATAAATATCTGGCACTGAGAGTGCCTTTATGGTTTGAGTATGTTTATCCTTGTGGTTCTCAAACCCAGACCGCTAGGTAGATTATACTGCTGCATATAAATTGTATTCCAGCATGTTTTATCAATCAAGTGGCTTAATCGGATAAAGACAAATGACAATGAAATAGCTTAAATATAAATTTACCACTGTGTAGCCATTATGCAGTGCTGCATTTTAGTTCTGGATTTGCTGAGCTAGCTGGCTATAAATTCAGTCATTTGCCACTTATAGACATTGGGCCATATTCTTATCCAGTCTCATTTTTGCAGTGCTCTCATTCAGCAAGAATGGGGATTTTCCAGCCATCAAGGACTGACACTTGATTTGATGGAGTATAGAACATCTCTAACTATGTCCAATAAGAATTTGCCATGCTGGGAAAGATTTATGGAAACCTCTGCCTTGGTGTGATCATGTGTGCAGTCAGGGCCAGTTCAGTCCATAGCTTAATTAAGTCCGTCCAAATTTACTCTGGAGTGTGAAAAGTCCAGAAGGCTGGGAAGAGTGACAGCAGCAGGGGAGCCATCTGTCTATAAGAGCTGACTATCACAGCCTTCTCCACGCTCTCCATATCCCTGACTCACAGTGTCAGGAGTCCCTCAGGAAGAGGGAAGCTCCAGTGGCTGTGGAGCTCCGGTGCTTGCTTGCCCACACCAGAAGATCTATGGGAACACCATGAAACCAGATGTCATCTAAAAGAAACACACTAGGTGCACATTGGCTGGTTACATACGCAGTTATTACATCCTGCCATGCGGCCATGGTGTGGCCACAGTACCCCTAAGGACTTCAATATCAGGATCCATGGAGTGCATGAAGAAAGCTGTTACTCTCCCCGAGCACTCCAAATCCATTTAACATAAAATCTGCAAGCTGAGGTTGTATCCAATATTAATCAGTAAGAAGAGCCGATGTACTTGATCTTAGCCAGAGGCTGGGAAGTGTACGTGTGGGAGATGGGCTTCGGCATATACTGCAGAGCGCTTCTGTCCCAGGGAGGATATAGGATCAGTGCTTTGAAGGGCTGTTGACAGATCTAAGCCATAACATGTAAATGACTGATTTCTGTACTTGACAAAGTGGGAACTGTAAATCAAGGAAATTACAGTAGTTTGTAGTGATAATAGAAATGATTATGTTTAAAATGATGATGGCAAAATGTCTCAGCAAAAGAAAATAATCTCAGGCTATATTTTTCAGAGTTCAATTTCTACTCTTAATTTTCACATTTATAAATCTGTTGCCATTTATAAATCTGTTGCCTAGTCAGTCTAACACAGAGTGTATTTTCTTGCTCAATTTTGGATAAAGATAAATTTACTGAACAGCTTACCTGCTGAGAATTTATGAGAAGCAAAATATTAAAGGAATATTTTCATACAAGTTTTATTCTCTACTTCTGTTTTGCTCATCAGCTTAAACTTCATGGTAGATTAAATCGGGGTTTAATACTAAATTTCATCTTAGTCTACCTCTACATAAAAGGAGAAGGCAAATCTGATTGTCAGATACATTCTTGTAGCATAGGTTTGATCTGCTTTCTGCAATTGTGAACAAATAACCAATTTAAACTCAAAGAATTTTCCCTCATTGGGTACTTGCTTATTCCAAATAATTGCTACAATGTGCTTTCTAATAGAAAGAATGGAAACATTCTTTCCATTAGAGTGTTTTCTAAAAATGATAATATCTATCTATCTGAGCTATGATTGTTAATGTTAGGTATAATAGAGGTATTTTGCTAGTACAGCACAACCCTTTAACTAGACAAGGCACAAGACAATGCCTGTAATTTTACAATATTGATACAAGAGTTTAGATTTCATATGTTTATGTGCTCATGGGTGTGAAAGAGGGAGAAATTTGAATCTTTAACATAGGACTACTCTTTCTGCTAATTTTATATATATATATATATACGCTAACCTGTGCTAATACTCTGGACCATATTTTTTTTCTTTAGTAGACAAATCATGGACAAAACACTGAGGGCTATCCCTGTGTTCCCGTTATGCAGACATTCATTCTCCTAAACTATTCTTCCTTCTGTATAACTCTTATAACTCTTATAGT
The DNA here is from genome assembly GCF_000705375.1 of Tinamus guttatus. Next base: position 191,535 of record NW_010582406.1, on the reverse strand, counting down.
CACTTGGAAGTAGGATAAGCAGACACTCCTGAGGACCGTTCTGTTGCTAAATTTTGTACCCATAAGGAAGGAGTTATCAGGGGAGATGTTTTTTTTAATGTGATGGGAAGAAGATGCAAATGTTTTCTACTATGCAATTCCAACAGCTTCAAGTGCAATACTCAGCAGAAATGTGGGCACACTTCCCATAAACAGGTCATTCCAGACCATAGCCATCATCCCAAGGTGCACTTGAGCATCTGTTAAATATTTTATAAATGGTATTTATACTTACAAGTAGCTTTGTGAAAGTTTAACAAGAGGATTTTCAAAGACCATAAAAGAGGAAATGTGAACATGGAGATATAAGGTGACCTCACATGATTTGAGCCCACATAATGGAGTGGGCAATTATGGATTCTATAAATAGATAGTGAGCTATTTATAAAGCATCTTTCTGTTTGCATATTACCCTGAATATATTACCAAGACTTTGTGTATCATGATGAATTGCCCACACTTGAGTATTAGAAACTAGCAATGTTTCTGCCTAGATTCTTACTGGGATACATTAAAGATCTGAAACCTTTCTATATTTTACAAGTTAACAAAATAGTTTAAGATGATCATCTTTGATCTTGGTACTTACATATAATCCACGTAAGATTTGTTTTACGTCCTGTCTATTGTGCTTCATCTTATGATTCATTAATATCATTAGATGCAACAGAAACAGAAGCAAAGTATTTAGCATTATATTCTGTTGTGTCCCAGATATTCAACATCCTGAGTTTTGCTGGCCTGGAGCAAATAGCTCATCTTTAAAGTAACATTTGTGGCCATTGCTGAGGTGATGACTATATTTTTGTTCCTGTCTTGTTTCTGAAGCATGTGGTCAGCTTACTGCTGACTATCAGAGTTAACGTTTCATTCCAAAACACAGCATTTTTGTGCGTGTGTGATTTGGCCTTCCACAGTTCATGCAGAAAGACCACGAACATAGGCATCTGGAAAAAAAAAAAAGTTTTCTTTCTATAGAAGTTCCTTCATTTTTACAAACTTTTTTTTTCAACTTGTCAAATTTCAAATGCCAAGTTGCCATTTTACCCTTTTTTAACCCATTCATTGTGGAGATATGATGAACAAGCATCAAGAAACAAAGCAATCTACTTTGGAGCTGCCTACTTTGTTACTTCTACAGTTTCACACAATTCTGTAGAACTGTACTCTGTAGGAGAATATCATCCTTTTAGTTTTAGTCCTCTCAATCCCTATCCTTTAGTCCTTACTGTTTTGGAGAATGAACAATTCATCAGTTCTGTGGAATGCACAAGCAAGGAAACTGCAAGTTCTATTTGCTGTGTTTAGAAGACTGCCATGGTCAGCAAACTTCAGACAGAAATCACCTTAACTCTAAGCTTTAAAGTGCCTTTTTCCATCTGAACTTCTTCCACATCTGTCAGAGCAGCATGGAGCTGGAACCAATAGGGTCGCTCTGTTGTCACTTGTCACACCAAATCATTGCATAACTTGTCACTGACAGAGACTGTCAACAGTTTCTTCATTTATTTGTTTTTCAGCAGGGCTAGCACTAGCATGTTCTTGCTGACATCCTGCAACTGAAGATGGCTCACAGCCCACTATGCTATTCTGAGCTGCATGGGTTTTTTTTAAGTCACAACAGACATTGCTGTCGTGCTTGTGAGTGCTTATAGTGATCAGAACAGATCTGCTGCACTCTCTGTGTTTGAGAAAACTGATTTGCATCTCATTTCCTTTTCTGTTTTGCCCTGTTAAACATAGATAGGTAGTCAGCAAGACTTTGCTCTCTTGTATGTTCTGCCTCTCAGCTTTCTTGGGTTTTCTAAGTAGGGCTGACTGTCCATTCTTCAAGTCATTTTCCTTTCCAGAGATTGCTGCGCAGCATGTCTAATGACTTGATTTGATCATTACTTCCTGCTGTGGCAGCTATTCTCTTTTATCTTTTTCTCTCTCAGAGTCTTCCTTCTTGCTTAAGCAGGGGTTGGTTTCCAGATTATCAGTGACCTCTTCTATTTCTGATAGTTATCTAGATAATATTCGATCCACTTCTCCACAATGCCTTTATTTTTTTTTTAACCTCCCAGTGACCACATAACCTTGATTATGCGCAGCCTAGATGGGCACTTTTTCCTCATCATGCTTTCCTAATGTGTCTCTCAGTTCAGCTCTTCTCCTGACTGCTCATCATTGCTCAGCAGTATCCTTCTGCTTTTCTGGTGGAAAGAAAAGTGGATTCATCTTGTTTCACTGTAAGCATAGATCTGAAGCTATTTATGTATGTATAATCACTATTTTTACAGCACCTGGAGAAAGTAATAAGCACCTAGTTTAACAGATAGTTTTAAGCCAAGGTGAATTGGTTAGACTAGCCTTACTGTCTAGACTCCAGTAAGGCAGGCTTAGGTCAAATTTAGACACCCCTGTCTAATCAAACAAATCCTGCTGAAAAACTCTTCTAAAATTCAGTTCTTTATGGGTTTTGATTTGCTCTCCACCATACTTGAAGCGGACAGTTTCAGAAGGTTTTATGGCCATCTTGCTTACAGTCATGTCAAAGCCTATTTTGTGTTGTCTTCTTTGACAGTATTGAGATTCTGTGGATTTATGTTTCTCATCTGTTGGTCCCCTGGACTTGTGAGAGGAAGCTGATACTCTTTCTACGATATCTAACTGTTTCAGAAAGCGTAGAAAGAGTATCAGTTGCCTCTAACTGTTTCAGTTAGATATCCATTTAGTTAGTGAAGCCATTTTCAGTTCTCAGATATGGTTTCTTATGTTGTATACATGCAGCTACAGCCGTTACTAACCTACTATCAAACATTTTGGATTACACTCTCATGAAGGGGTCTCGGCCCCAGTGAGGAAACATGGGCTGCACAGTGCAGTGTTTGTCTTGGAGCACTCTGCATGTCTCAACCTTCGGGTTGGTTGCTGATCATAGAACTGGTATTTTCCTCCAGTGTTCATTCAGGAAGCAACAAAGCCCAGCTGTAGAGCTAAAATCAAGAACACTGCTAATATAATTCCTACTGGCATTAAAAAAGTAGAGATTTTGCTTGACTTTTTCAGATATTTTCTGTTTAAAGATTCATGCATGTTTGTATTTGTACAACCTAATTATCGATGTGTGAACATTCACCTACAACTTTAAAATCAGTTTATGTCACTGGTGTAAATCAGTCTGACTTACATGATTATATTATAAACCCTGGTAAACTAGCACCTACGTCCTTGTTAAACTCAGACCTTCTTATCTGGATGAGGCCATACGCAATTCTACAAGTGACTGGAAGAAATGGGCACATTCCCTTTTACATGAGATGCAATGACTTCTTCCTGGGGAAAAAAAAAAAAAAAAAGAGGCAGAGGAACTACTTTTACTACTTTTTATTAAGACAGTGTCTTAAAGTTTTTGTTCCAGAAGAGATGGTAGGATTTTAAAAGTCTAGCAGCAGGGAGATTCATCCCTTACTTCTGTATAACAGAAAACTTTTCATCTCCTGGGAGAAGGAAGAAATTATCTCAAAGTTTTCTCACCTTATCTTTACCCTTTCAATGCTTAAAATAACCGATGGTCTCTGTACCCCCAAATCCATTTAATGTAGGTTGGATTTGACAACAGATGAGAAAGGTAAATAAGTTTTTCAGAAAATTTGAAGGACAGATTTTTCAGCTCTGCAATATTTTATGGGATATGAATGTCCCTCTTTGATGTTATATTCTCAGTTTGCACTATTTTCAAGTAAGAAATTTCTGCTTTAATCACAGGGACAATTTTAATATTTTAAATATCAAATTCAAGAAACTATTAAAAATGTTTATGCAAAATATCATTGCAGCATTTCAAGTGATTTTCTAAATCTGGATTTTCTGTATTTGAATAATCTGATAAATAGCTTCCCTGGTTCCCTAAAAATAGGAGAAGTTGGATATTTTTTTCCTCCGGAAAAAATGCTCAGACTTACCCAGATGAACATACAAACATTTTGTCCTTGTGTTTTCTGCACTTGACTTCTATGGAGAAACTGTGTATTTCCAAATTCACCTCTCCAACAATGCTATACTATGTAATGTGCTACTTGTTGAAGCAACCATTTGCGTATTTGCAGTCCTTACATTCCTATAAGCTGTTTTAGAATAGCATGCAATGATAAAGGAAGCAAATCGCAGATCCGAGTGATGCTCATAAGCAGCTTTGAAAACTTTGTCTGGTCCATAAATTTCAGGGTTTTATTCTTCTAAATACCTTAAAATTTGTTCTGTGGTATTTCAGTTTTTCTTCTGTAAAATGGGCAAGCAATATTGCTTCACCTTCCTGGACTACACAAGTATGCAAATATAACTGTAGATGGACTGAGGTGACCAAATAAGTATGAAAAAAATACCCTGAATTTTAATGAATGTTGGAAAGGAATACAGTTACCATAAACTTCAAGTTTACAAAATAGATAATGCAAAAGAACATCTGAGTTGTTAAACAATGGCTAAAAGCTCCTTTTGAGAAAAAAAAAAGTAGCATGGTTCCCTTGAATCATCATGGGTAAGTGCTTAGCATTGAGTAATAACAGATAGTAAATATATTATTTACATTCAGAAGGCTTTTTTAGGATTCAAATATTTCCTTAAAATCACCTCTAGTTGTATAATGAGTTTATTCAACTATCAGTGTTATTTTGTAGAAAAATATTTCAGTGGATATGAAGAGACTAAAATGAAATTTAATACACATTATCCTATCATATTCTTGAGATAGTTATACAATCCCAGAATTGCCTGTACCTTGCATCTACTTAACTGTTTGTAGCATTCTGCTTTTATTTTAGTGTAATTCAGGCACAAACAGTAAAAGACAGTAGTACAAAGGTCTTCTAGCTTTCAGTCATCTGGGATGCTATGAATTGTTAAACAGATAACTATTTTTATCTGTAGGAAGTTGGTGTTAGACTACGCTTTTGTTTGATATGAGCAACTATTCTCAAATTGACCTTCTACAATATAAATTCCCAATTGAGTATGGTTGATGCAGTATTTTTGTTTGCGTGTCAGGTAGAGCTACAAGAGAAGTGAACTGAGATCTTAGCAACCAAGAGTCAGACTGAAACCATGAGAAATAGCTCAGTAAAGCATTCAAATACCGTGTGAATATTTCTGTGTAGCCCTAATTTTATATATATAAAAGACATATTTTCAGCTGAAAGCTGTTGGAAGGAACAACTGCTTGACATCTAGATTATTAAATGAAAACAGTGCAGCACAGTACCTATGAAAATAGTGAAAATATGGACAAGGAGAAAAATGCATGATTTGGATCCAGCAGTGAGCAAATAATATAGTTTGAAGAAAAGAAACGGAGAAAGGAAGAAAACATCATTACCAGCTAAACTTCATCTGTTTTCCCCAGCAATAAAAAAAATCAATAGGGAGCAATTGTGTCCTGCCAAGAAGATAGTGTCATAGTATCAAAGGTACATGATTTAAAGTAATGAGTGATTCAACAAAAAGTTTAGTCTTCAGGCTAAAAGTAATTAAACATGAAAGGATGGTGGGGTGAAAGATCTGTGGCTCTTAGGACATATGCTTTCAAAGTTTGTGCCAACCCTTCATGTCCTAAAACGTGCCCTTCATGATACATTTCATTTTGATGCAGGTTACGTCACTGTTAATATTTTAATAAAGTTACAATGGGTTTTAAATCATTTTGTTAGATGAGAAACTAAGCTTTTGCATGTAGGAAAAGGTTTCCTCAGTTCTGGCAGGTGGAATACAATAATCATCAATTCTTGAATTAACTTGAAAGCTTTTCTTTGTCCTTCTGAGATTCACATGCATGAACTTCTAATCCTGGTGCCCCAATTTATTTTCGTTTAATTTTATATTGAAAATACCAGGACTGGACTGTGAAGTTGTCCACAGGCACATTAACTTTTTGAAAGAGGAATATAGGACAATTACTGTTAGTGGTCTGCACATTTTTTTTTGCAGTTCATTTAGAATTAGTTGAGAAATGTCAATATATACATGATCAGACTCTGACCTGGCCACCTGCATAAATATGTATATTATATTAATACTTTCCAAGCTCTCATTGAAACTCTTGAAATAATTGGACTACAAACAAAACGAGACTTGAGCAACTAAATCCATTTTTCATTTTGGATTAGTAAATTGGAAACAAACTAGGGAGAGATCCAGTAGATGACATCATAGGAGTGTCAGTGCCTAAGTTTCTCAGACAGCATCATGTTGATACAGGACACACATCATCTTGTTGAGTCAGGAGAAGGGCAGTTTAACCCACACAGAAGTGCTAAGCACTTTTCATTTTAAAACCCATTCCAATTAGGATCCACTTATTTGTGATTGAAGGAATACGCCTCACCCTCTTGTGAAAAAAACACTATTCAACTGTTATCAATCTGAAGCCCAAATGAGAATATAAGTAAAAATTTCCACTTTTTATCCGATAGACAGGTTTTTAAAACACTTGTATAATTTGTCAGAAACGAAGTGCAATCCTCTTCTCCTTCTCAGAATATATATTGCTTTAGTGTAAGGGTGTTTTAAGGAATATCCTAGTTCCTGGTCCAGCTGGCTGGAAATGGACTGTTTCATCCCTGCAGTTTTTCCTCAATCTTTATGCTATGGGGCAGCTGTATGTGATTCACAATGAGAGATGTCCTATGGGCAGTTGCTTGGGTCCATAGAATTTCTGAAAGGAATACCTGGTCTCTAGGATGGCACTGTTTTCGTTCCTTCTGCTCATACTTGACAGATTTTATTGTATGTCAAGAAATGAGAGGATCTGCTTTATACCCAGAGTTTAGGTGCATTCAGTATTAATTTGGAAGAACACCGTTATTTGGCACCATACACCAGCTATCTCAATAAGAAATCCCTGTAAATACTAACAGGGGAAATGAGTTTCAGTGTGTCTGACCTCTGAAAGGCGACCGGCTTTTTATCTAGTTTTTTTGATTTTTTTTTAAAAAAAAATATATCAGAAGAAACATTTAAGTTTATGATCTTGATAGAGCCCAGGCTTTTGATTATGAAAAACAGGTCAAGTACATAACAAAGCAGAGACCTTGTGATGCTGTGAGGGAGTACAGTTTCATGACTTTTACCCAAGAAAGTTCTCTCCTCAATTATTTATATTTGCAAGTTTATTATTGCGAAGTCTGTCTTCTGGATGAAAGAATAGTCCTTCTAGAATTTCTGTGGGGAAAAACAACGTGTTCAGTAATGAAGCACTTAACAATCTTACTCTTAGATTTTTTGCATGTATGCAAAAACATGCATTTAGGTAAAGCTGAAGCTGTCAGAAAATGTAACAAAATGCAGCAAAGTAACATGTCCTGCAGCTACTAAGCTTAGTCAAAGGTCAGAAGGGCACTTTTCTGATGTGCTACAATCTGTGCGTGCTTACAATAAAATGAGGATGACCTAGTCGGTCAGGGAGACAACATGATTTAATTAATGACTCTTCTATAGGTATTTCTCCAGTTATGTCATTCAGCGTGATGTGATTGATTTATAATATATGATTTTTCACAAATCATATTACTTCTAAACTCTGAAGTCTGTGCAAATTTGTCTGCTTTTATTAGCATAGAACCAATTATATATTATTTTAAAACACACAAAAAAAGCCCAAACTAAATGTTACCTTGTTCTATTTACCTACAAATCTGATTTAAAACAAAACTGATGAAAATGCTGAGCTCTCCTCAGCAAATGCTTCTCAATGTTTTCTTGTTTTTCATGTTTAGAATGCTTCTAAACTGAAGTCTTTTAAATGGTCTACAGAAAAGTATTACTAGATGAGAGAAATTCTGGTTATAGGAATTTTTTTGGAAAATGGGATGAGAAATGGTCTTTGAAAATACATTTCATAGAATTTGCCAGCAGCAAGTAGTAGCAAGCAAATTTTATATGGCTGAAAAATGACTTTCTCTGATAATCTCCAGATTTCACATGTTCATAGCTTTCTGAAATGCAGTCTACACTGAATTTTATGTTTGTTCTTTTACTAGGACTTTTAATGTAACAGTGAAGTGTGACAGTTTTTTGCCTGGCAGATACTTGAGCTGTTGTTAAGGGAGGAAAGAGGCCTGACTACATTGTCTGAAAAAGAAAAAAAAAAAAAAAGAGTTACTGGGAATTGAAACTTGGCTCCTTTCTGAAGGCTAGATTCACAGAGGCACCTAACTGTTTTAATACACCGTTTAACTTCTATTCCTCACACCTCCAAAGAAGCTGATTTTCTAACTCCCCTTTTCCATAGAAAATGGGGTATGTAAAGATATATTAGTACTGCTAAAAAACGAGTAGATTTGGAGCCTGCTTGAGAATTGGACTCATCAAGTGCTCAGGTTACAGCTCAATTTTTAAGCCACCACTGGGTCCATTTTGGACCCCCCCGGCTGTCTGTCTCCAGAGCAAAGTCTCAGCACTGTTTGCAGGGCACTTCACTACAGGCATTGCCTTCACTGCCACATGAAGACACCTGTCCTGTTTTGCCTCCTGAGTGCCTTTCTATCACTTTCTATCACTTTTTTGCTTTTCTGGAAAATGTAAGCTCCTGTCTCACATCAAAACATGCAATGTTGAACTTATTTTCCAGCAGCTCCTGTAGTTTCCTGCAGTGCTGCGTCATATTATTTCAAACACATTGAGCTGGAAAATAACCATCACAAAAAACAATTATTATGTCTTTAAATTACTCAGGAGCCATGTAGGGCCCAGAGGAGAAATAGGGACAAGAATTATGTAGTAAGGCACATGAACCAGTTTGGACCAGAAGATGCTAGTCCTAAATATGGTCAATGCAAGCCAGTACCTGCTACTTGGCCTCAGAGACAGGAATTGATCCATACTTGCATTTTATTTCAAAAACACAACAACTTCTAGCATGTTCAGTAGGCAGCTGCCTGTGTTGGAGGTTGAAGATACCTGTCTGTAAAAGTTTTCTGTATCTACTTTCTGCTTGGAATCACAGCTTGGCCTTTTGTCTTAGAAGCAGCATTACTTAGAAGCAGCAGAGGATATTCCTTTCTTCCAAAGTGCTGTTGATCATGTCACTGTTTTGTACAGTAGGTATTAAACTCTTCAGATAAGATATGAGAAACCTAAGTTCAGTTCATTCTTTTTCAGCAGTAAGAATTTATCTTGACTCCTTGGAAGTGGACTCTTCCTAGAAACACTCTTGTTAAAGCTGTTCTGCCTGGCAATGAAAAGATTTCAGGATTCACTGGACCAGTGTAAAAAAATATTCTGATTTGTCTTTAGAGTCCTGTCCTAGAGAGTGAAAGATACTGTTTGAACCTCTGACAGAGAAAGAGCTCATAGATAGTTCTCTCTCAGAATAAACTTGTAAAAGGACAAGGAAATAACCTATACCCAAAGGACTTCACACATTTATGATATATGGTTGATATAATTTAAAACTAGGAACTGTATTTTCTAGCTCAGCTTCTGGAAAAAAAGGAATTACCAGGAAGCTTTTGTGAAAGGCCAAGATCCTTTGATGTATATTCTCTCAGCACAAGGGAGGCCAGAGAGGACATGGATTCCTATCTATGGAATATGTGAATTTCAGCTGACCTTATCGGGTGCTGACAACTTTGCATTGAGAAGACTTTAGAGCCTAGGAAAAAACATAATTCTAGGCATGAAGGAAATTTTGCTGACAACCCTGAATGTCCCAAAACAGAAACATCTCTCTCTGGCTTTTAGCGGTTATTTTGAACATTGTACCATTAACCATAGGTATCTACTTTTTGCTTACATCCAACTTCTGGTAACTATGTCTTTTTGTAAAAATCAGCCTACTGTAGGTTTGGAGGTGCAAAGATAAAAAAAAGTTAGATAAGTGACTCAAAAAATTAGTTCAGAGCAGTGAAATTAGTGAAGTATATTTTTCTCTGGATATGTACCTTCTATTTAGATTTTCCGATATTTAGTGAAGTGAAAATTTCAACTGGTGCTTTTTTATCTTCTGAGGCATTCATAATATTTTTCTTCCACATGGATTCTTTAGAATCTGTGAAGAACTGACCTCATGCTTCAATCTTTTCCTCAATAAAAGCAGTAATAAAACCTGTCTCTTTTCTTCTCCCAACTGTCTTATTTCCAAAAAAACTTGTAGGACCTTAATGTACTGAGATCTGAACTCCTCAGTCAAATCTGATTGAAATTGGCCAACAGCTTCAAAAGCTATTAGGAAAGGACAGAGAAATATACCCTCACACACAGCACGAGAGTGTTGTGCAAGTTCAGTGAATTTCCCTAGGAAGCCAAGTTAAAAATCACCTCTGAGCATATACAGAGGCACCAGCTATAACTTTTAACAGCCAGGCTCATATAAAAAGGTCAATCATAAAGAATATGTGCTGTATAGTGTTCTAGAACCAGTGTTTTAATATCAAAAAGTGGAAAAGAAATCTCAAAGAAAAAGGAAAGAAGTACTACTTCAGTACAATTCCAATAATAAAAAACGTATCAGAAACTGTTACGGTGTTGCCAGATGCATACTTTCACCTGTTTTAGCATAAATTACCATTAACATAGAAAAATGTTTTAATCCTTTCAAATTCATATGAAAAGTGTTGCATTTATTCATGTACCAACAGAATGAATAAAAGGAATGCCATTATTTTGCACTCTCCAGAAATTCTTAAATCATCAAGGAATCTGAAGCCTTTCTGTCATTGTTCTGTATTGCCACTGTGGCATAAGAAACACATGCTCTGCATCACTATGACAAGAGAATATTGCAAGTAGTACCTAACATTTGTTTAGTACTTTTAATCCAAGATCAAGTTTTTGTCCTGGGAAATACATGTTATAATAGTACATAAGATTTTAAAGATCTGAGATCAAACAATTAAATACAAAAATGAGAGGAAGAAGGAAATAACATTTACCTAAGGAGCTCCACACTTCTATCAAATGTGACCAATTCGTGCAGTCTAAATTAGATATAGAAACCTGAATGAATGCCTTCCAGAAGATGATTTGTGCTTTCCATAGGTGGGCAAGGAAACCTCCCTAAAGTGGACCTATTTGTCTCCTTTGAATATGGAAGACACATCACTGAAGAGATGCCTGGCCTTTTAATAGCTGAGAAGAGTGAGATGAAGGATCCTATCACTAAAAATAATGGAGGATCCTTATTAAAAAACACTTCCTTACACTTCATTCTCTCTCTGCAGGAAATCCATACCCCTTTCAGTGTAAACTATATTATATAATCACTCTGAATTTATGTATACACACTACTTTCTTCTGTTAATTATGCCCAGGATTAATAATTTTGTCTGAAAGCTTCCTAAACTCAGTGAGTGTCTTGCCATTGACTCTGATGGCTGTTTTCAGTTCGCTATTCAGAGCCATTTTGTGCCATACCGATATGTAAATTGAAATGCATCAGGCTGTTGTCACTTGAGATATTGAAGGGCAAAACCACACAAAACCCCTCTGTTCTCTTTGTAAAGTTGTCTGAGAAGATAGAATGGTGGCTTTGACTGAAAGAGAATGATATCCTTTTTCCATGGTGTAGTTCTGAATAATTTTATAGAAATGATCAGGATTATCTGGGATTTACTGTGTGTTAATAAAGAGGAGAATCTGATCCAGTAACAATGTCTAGACTGGCAGGTCTAATAGGATTAAGAAGAACACGTCTCCCTTCAGGATCCTCTACATTAGGTCAGTCAGTTATTGTCCAACTTCTTTTGGGGGTATGTTCCTATAGATTTTGTGTGGGAGGGCTGTGGTGGAAAACACTGCCATCAGTACGGGAGTGTTGATTTTTACATTTCTGAAAATCACTGCTGGCTGTGCTAAATGGAGATAATTGGTAGGAATCGATTAGTCTCACAGGAGGGTGTTGTCAAGGGTTGAGCTCTCTGCACAAAGTGCCCCTTCTGCATTAACTATTGAGAAGCATAACCTCAGCTGCCCCAACGTTCACAGGGCAGGAGATTGATATACTCCTTTTTCTTTTTCTTTCCTCCCCCTTAAACTCTGCAGGTCAGTCCCACCCCAGGGTGCATCCGGGCGCTAATGAAGATGTTGTACTGCCCTTACTGCAGAGGACTTCCCACTGTGAAACCTTGCAACAACTATTGCCTCAATGTAATGAAGGGCTGCCTAGCAAATCAGGCTGATTTGGATACTGAGTGGAATCTGTTCATAGGTAAGAAGAGTTTAAATATTAGGGGAAGGAAATGCTGGTAATAGCAAATATCTGCAGAGTTTTGTGAGGTTAGAACATACCGTTGGTCAATATTCATCAAAAAACAATTGTAGATGATTATCACTTCCTCACTGATCTTCCTGGGTTGCAGAAAGAAATGATTGTTCCATCCCAGAGCCATTCTTATGACATGCATAATAGTAATGGTGTGATGTTAAGGTTTCTGAGCTGACTTATTACATGATACATGAAATGTGGCGAGGAAGCTCTGGCTGAGGATACAACAACAAGCTTAATGTGGGAAAAATAGTGTAACTGTGTATTTTGGAACTGAAAATTAGGCTCTTGAAAGCTGAAAAGATAATACCACTGTTTAATAACCAGTCAACAGTGTAACTGCTGCTTTTCTTAGTTTTGTTACTACCTAAATGCTAAAATAATAAGCAAAGAACTTAAGAAGTTACATGCATGGCAAATTCTTAATTCTCTTTTCTGAGTTAAAACATGTTAATGTTTTCCTTTCAGTGTAGAAAACATCAGACATGCAATCAATATGTTAGAATGGAGTATAGAAAAGTTGTATTTAAGGGAAATTGCTATTACAGCTGTATTTAAATAATTCTTACTAGAGTAAACTAATAAAAAAGAGAAAGAAATCTCTTTAAACAGCCATTCATATATCCTGGAGCAAAAGGACTCCAGAAGAGTAATGTTTAACACAGAAATAAGACCCTCAAGTACCTTTTCATCATATGCAAGGCTAAGATGCAGAAGAGGTGGAATGCAGAATTAGATATGGCTAATGATAATGTAGAAAGACCAGAAGCAGCTATTTATATCAGTCATTAATGAACATCATCAATATAGAAAGCCTAAACTTGATTTTTGGCAGATAGAAGCAGCTGTAAAACAAGAGAGAAAAGTGTGTTTATTATAACTGAAGGAAGGAAATTCTTGTTTCTACTTTTGGAAAGATGATATAGGGGCAATCTCATTTTGCTTTCTTTTCAAATCCCATCGAACAACATGACTTTGAAAGCTCGACTTTGACTCATGCATTTTCACTTTACTCAGCATACAAGTGGTGCAAGATGGCAGGGAGAAGAAAACAGGATGAAAAAATGAATCAGACTAAGCAAAATGAAAAGGAGTATTGGGTATTTTTAAAAATAGCATAAATAATTAACACTAATGAACATGCCTTCTCAGTCCCTTGAACTATTTAAAGGAGCCACTAGGAGAAGCAGTGCTGTATGGGAGGGATACGCATGGGATTACTGGTGTGAAAGGAAAGAGTAGGCTGGAGAAGGTGATCCATAAGAATGCTGAGTAGCAGCAGATGGGAGTGCAATGCCTACCTGCTGCTGAAGACTTTGTGGAAACTAACTCCCTTTTGGCAGTAAACCAGGTGCAAACTGTAAGCAATTCTGAAAAAGAAGATAATGTAGGCTTTTAGAAATGCATTTTAATTAAAGAAAAAAGCACAGTTTTTATTAAGGTAAATAAGGCCTGTTCAAAAGAAAAGCTGGAATTTAAGGTTTAATGTCTTAAGATTTTCTTTCCCAGTGCTTTGAATTCGGTGAGACTGCTAAGCAGGGAGTATTTGTGCATTTGCCAGTGTACAAGTGCTTATAGATTTGGGATTTTAGTGTCTTTGGTGGAAAGCCCTCGTCTTCATGCGTCGTGCATATGCTGATTGTTCCCGCTCTCACAAAAGAAAAATTGTATGAAAAGTTGTAATGATGTTGAAAGATAGTCCTAATTAAGTATTAAACATCATGTAATACACTGTGTGCTTCCTTAAAGGAAAGAAAGCTGCTGTGCAATTATGCCTTCAGGTAAGTGACGGCAAGGCAGTGTAAAGTACAAATACATCAGGAGGTATTTTCTTTCTTCTCTCTATACAATTTCCATGTACAACTTGATAGGGAAGGAACAGACACATATAGAGAGACTTTCCTATGTTTGAAAAAGGTATTCTGTTTTATCCTATTTGGTGTGGCTTCTGACAGCTCTGCTGAAGATGAGGGTCCTTAGTCCTTCCTTTATGTGAGAATGAAATGCAGCGAGTTGTCTCTGTCTCTGACAGCTGTCAGAGGCTTTCTAATAACACATGCAATTCCCTTAGTACTAAACACAACAAAACCTCTACTCACTGAATTAAAACGAATGGCAACATTTTGCAGCACCACTGAGCTATGAAAGATTGGAAACTATGCATGAGCAGTCTTTATCCCTGTTCCAATGTTAGGAACCATGCACTAGGCAAAGAAAATAATTTTGTGCACCAACAGTCTCTGCGTAGGCAGGATTCCCAAATGTTAGTGCATATTCATACACAACAAGACAGTTTTGCTTAGCTATTAATCTGTGTATTGCAAGGTCTTTTTGGCAAAAGTTTGTACTGAGAGAAAACTCTTAGATGTGTTTGTCTCTAAGAAAATATCATAGCTTGGTATATATGTTCTAGTATTTCTCTGTAGCTACTTTAATTCTTCAGCCGTGCCCAAAGCCTACAGGTGAGGAGGAGCAGAGGAACATAAATGGGTCTCTGACAACAGGATACATTACATATTCCACCTAGTTTATAAATACAAAACTCAGGACTGAAATCACATTTATATAGTGCTAATAAATCTTGCATCCACTTTAAAAGCTAGGGAGAATGGGACAGCTTCCCCTAAACATCTGGTGCTTTCCAAGGTTTTATAGACTGTGAAAATTGGTAAGAGGTGAAACAGCTGCAGCAGCATGACACATGGTTTATTATATTTTTCCTATTTGTGTCACCTTAAGGTCTGTGTCCTTTTTGTGTAACATTTCATTACGGGTTTTTGTATTTTGTTGCTTCTGTTATGGCACAATAAAAACCAAATATATCACATAATCTTCAAGCAGAATATCTATGAAACTCAGAATTTTGCGTGAGAAAGGGTTTAGCAAGGAAAGGAGACATAGCCCTTACTAATTATATGCCATAATAAGAGTAAATATAACAATAACAATCAACATAACAAAAATATAATACTATTTTTAAAAGTAATAATTCTTTTTCCAGCTATAATTGATTCAAGAGGTATTTAGAAGTAAATAAGCCACTATAGCTCCGAAAATATCTATTTTGACAAAGCTTGCTTCTGATGTTTTGTCTTTAGTTATAACTTGTGATCTCC
Source organism: Tinamus guttatus (assembly GCF_000705375.1). Next base: position 176,142 of record NW_010582406.1, on the reverse strand, counting down.
CTTGCATTAGTCTTAGGAAAAAATTAGAAAGTAAAAGATAAAAAGACTGAAGAGCAAAACTGTACTTCTGGATCAAAAAAATATACCTCAGAGGAGAATCTGACTACTTCAGTGGAATAGGGAAAAGAGAATTTTCCCTATGTCCCATAGCCCAAAGGATATCGTGCAAATTATGCTTCTCTCCATGGAGCTACATCAATTAGCAGTGATGAAGGTTTACCCAAGGATCCCAGTGTTCATTTTGTCATGAAAACACAGAAGAGACGGAGACGAAGCTGTTCCCAGTTGCACAGACTCAGAACCTAACTATCTTGGGGAATTATGTTCAGTTTTAGCAACACTGTTCTTTCTCTAGTTACCCTGTATTTCATGCTCTGTTTCTGTCTTGTGACTCTTCCTCTTTTCTTGATACTAGCTTTCCCTAAGATTGATCAGTTAATTCCCATCAACTGCGCTTTTTCTCAAGCAGGAGTGACAGCCAAGGAGCGTGCTCTCCTTAGTGGGCACCACGCTTTCCCTTGGTGCCCTCATTAAGCTGCAGAACTAGCACCTGCAGAAATATGATTTACATGCAAGAACACACACATCGCTCTGTCATTGTACTCGCTCATCCATGAGCCCACGGAGGCAAAGTGACCACAGTTTATTTCGTATTCATATGCAGAACTTTTTTCTCTGTTGGCTGTGTGTTTATTTTTCTTCTCTCTCTTTAGATAAAAATGTAGAGGATGCTAAATCTGATTATGTCAAGGAAGAAGGTGGGCTAAATATGATAGCTCACGCTTAAACAATGTGAGAGGATAAAATTAGATAGTGGCTGTAATCACAGCAATGATTGTACATGCGCTTGTTTTGTAGACATCTAAAGCATATCATAAAAGCTCTGTTACTGTATTTAGTCATTAAAATGTATACTAGTATTGCACTTGTGCAAGTCACTTCTGCTTTGCTGCAATCCATGGCGAGCTGCCATTGCACTGGTGCTCGTCCATGCCCACGCTCTTGCTTGGTTTGGACAGCAAGTGCTAGCACTGTATTCAATGTCTGACCACTTCTCTAACAGGGTAGATCAGCATATAATTTGCTCAGATATGATTTTCTCCAACTTTATTCATGGCCAGGAAGGATGACATCCAGTCATGAAGAGCGGAAGTCACCTCTTGCTCCCAGTGCCCTCATATACATCAGCCACGGGAGAAAGTCTTATATGCAACATTTCAGCAAAAGTTTGTCCTGCCAGCCTTAAAGTTATTCCACTTGCTGTCAGTGTAACAGTTCTGAACTACTAATAAACTTCCTTGCTGCTGTGTTTTAAGAACCTCTCTTGTTTCTTCACATCAGCATGACTCAGGCACTTACCTTAGGAAACCTCTTGAAATGGAGCTTATGCAATCTCAGTTATAGCAACTCAATCACTTTAAGTAAAAGCTCCCATCAAAACCTTAACTACTCATTCCTAATGAAAGCTTTAGAGTGATGAAAATATGCAATCAGTTTGATTTACTGCCTATAAAAGCCTTCAAGACTATATAATTTCTCTCTTCCATATATAAGCACAAGGATAAATATTTTCCTTTTAAGCTTCAAGAGACCACCCAAATGTGTTTGTGGGGGTTTTTATTGGTTTATTAACAGAATAACTGTGCTTTCCCAGCCCCATTCTTTTGTTCATTTAAAAAAAAAAATCTGTAATGGGATAAAGAAAACTGTAAAGGATTACTATGTGCACTGCTACTGTAAGTAAGCAGAGCCATAGCTGTATGATGTTACATATTGGTTCATGAATGTAGGAAACTTCAGAAGTGCACCAAGGTAGGAAACCTATACGAAAGTTTGGGTTGTTTTCTTCTCCTTTTCCTGCAACATATGGTATCTGATGCTTATATCCTTTGCACTACATACTAGGGGCTGTCCATCTCTTGTAGCTAAAAGCCTTGTAAAATCTCTTGTAGATAAAAGCCTTTCTCTGGCTTGATCGTGCTAAGAGTGAAAAACAGGGATTTTTAGCAACCTTGGTTGCTCTTGTATTTCTTGCCTCACCACCTTTCTCTTCAAATCGTTATATGAAAGTATGCTGTGGTATTATATGTTAGTGTCTCTCAAGGACTCCAGGAGAAAAAATAAGGGATATTGCAATACTTCTATGGATAGGTATTGCAGAAGCTTCCTATAGTCCTTGAGTGCCATTACTCCAAGATCAGGTTGTCCAGCAGAAATAGATGCATTTTGTTTTGATGGGCATAGAATTGTACTTGAACACTGAAATTTCATAACATGCATCTTGTGTTTTGATGAAAACAGAATGCCTTCATGGGTAAGGCAGCCTAAAAATCAAAATCTGTAAAGCCTTATTTTCAATTACAAAAGTTTAATTGTTCAGGCTAAAATTATCCTTACTTGCATTTCTTCCGAAACAAAATGCATAGTGGCACCTTTAATGAAACCATGATTGCCACACATCGGAATGAGAATAGGGAAAATGTTAAATTAGTGCTAATCATCTTTCTACTCATTTTGGATACCCATACACCAATCAGTATTCCCTTAGCCAAAGGGGTAGACTTTAGTGGATGGCTCTAAGCGTTCTGCAGCCCAGCCCTAATTATAAATGAAACAATGGAATCCGTATTTTTTTCCAACTTTCTTTTATGTTTCCCAAAAGCCAGGGAGGATGGGTAGAATAACCTGTTGTGTGTATGTGTGTGTATGTATATACACGCATATATATATATACACACACACACACATAAATGTATATATAAAATAGAAATGTAAATATATACATATATGTGGAAAATATTTATATTTATTTTGGAAGATTTTATAATGAAACACAAATGATGACTTATGTCTTGCATGTCTTTGTTTACTTATTTATTTCCTTTCCACATCTTCAATTCCTTCATTTCATTTTACACCAAAGTGAAATGGCTGTTTAGTGCACATTAGCTCAGTTTGGAGGTTGCACAGAACAGCCAATTTCTCTGTGTTTATATTCAGAGGAAGTGCTGGGGAAGCTGTTTTGACACTGCACTTCAGAATGCAATGAGTGAACACAGTTGTGTTACATGAGCCATCATTAGAAACAAGAGGATATGTTCATTGCTTATTACTCAAATACTGTGTGATTTTTGCATTATTATGCTGCTTTTTCCCACGTCCATAACTGTGCTCTCGAGGGAATTCATGCCTACAGGAGTGCATTAAACAGCAATGGTCATTTTGTTCTACGCTGCTATGTATATTAACACCTCAGAAGTGTTTCCTCATCAGTAAAGGAATTGATCTATTAATGATACTGATGTAAAGCTACATCTCTGTTTACCTGCTGGGATATCCCTCAGGCACCACGCTGCTCTCCCATTTCATGGGTCAGAGGCCATCTGGAAAATACTATGGGTCTTACCTTGTCCAGTTTCCGCTCTGGTTTCCAGAGTTGGAGCATCTGGTCTCTCTGACATACGAAACGCTGTGAACGGAGCACACACCTGGATGCCAGCACTTGGCAGAGATGCTTCTTTCATCATTTACATATGTCTGAGTTGCCTGAAAGAGTCTCTTCAATGCAATTACTTTTTCAAGGATTACAGAACCAACTGAATGAATGTGTGGTTCCCCACTCGTTTCTGTAGTGGTAAATTACTGGGAGAGAGAGGAAGGGAAAAAAAAGATTTCCCAAATACAGAATAGCTTAAGCTGAAAATAAATGCAACAGCAGATTCCTATAAAGCAATATTAGCAAATAATGTGTAAGATTCTAATATACTATATTTTTTCTATTCCTCTGAATGGATGGCTTGCAGGACAAAATGAAGACTCATAGTTATAACCATAAACTTTTTGAAATATCACATAAAGCATATACAAACATATACCTAAGATCGAATAAAGAAGCATACAAGCATATGTTGTAAGATAACATATGCACGTATAATTTAGAATTAAATTGAAATGTAGTTGAGAAATTGTCTGATGTTTCTAGGTGGCATTATCCAGACTAAAATGCTATATCCATACTGCAGCTGATGCCCATCTCACATATAAACATATCTGGTTAGACAGCCAGTTTGTAAACCTCACTCCTTCCCTTCTTGTAGTCTGTGCTGCTTTTTGTAACTAGCTTTTATTGCTGTGTGACAAGCAAAGAGTTTAGAGAGAACTGCGGTTTTGATTATCCTTTCAGGGAGTGGAACACATTCTTTCAATACTGCTGCTGTTTCTTGAAGGATCGTCATTTGCTTTAGGTATTTTTTTTCTTTAGCAGAAATACATAAAAATAGGCCAAATTAAGAAAAGCTCAGTTATCCACCAAAGTAAAATAGAGATTTATTTTAAATCTTACAGGCAGGAGAGCACAGATATTCATTGAATTAGTTTGAACTTGTCATTTTCATTGTATTTATTGAGGAAATGCTGTACTACACTTGGAATCTTGAAAATTATATTTTCTCTGTAAACATATCTTCATTTACATCAACATTTGGCTGGGTCTCTATTGATAAACTTCATATGATCTGAATTTTATGTTTTGCAAATACTCCTATTTTTAAGGGAAAACATACTGATGCAGAAGTTTGACTTTTGCTTACAGGAATACTAAATATTGCACGGTTTGTCTTTGTATCTATTTCTCTATTTTATTTTTACTTGGATTCAGCTGAGTTTGAGATTGCATAGCTGGACAAAGTCTTTTTAGAATTATATGTTCAAAATGTTTTGTCTTGGAATGTGCATATAGGGATAGAAATTATTTTCAGCCTGTTTTAGAAATTTGAGTAAATAAGAATCATTTTTCTGACATTGAACACAGAATTTAGAACTATGTGAAAATATTTTAGGTGACAGGTTGATTCATCCTTTTCTTTCAGATACTGTAAGCTTAATATTAAAAACAAATGTTAAATTTCATTCTCCAGCAAATGTAACAGATGCATGTAACTCTGAGGAATTTTCTTTTTCATAATAAGGAGCCTGTCTACCCTACCATTGTCTAAAAACTCAGGCATATTTGAAAATAATTTACTTTTTACACCTTTTATACTTTATATACCTTTATACTTTTTATACTTCATATATAGGTATAAAGTAATAGGTACAAATCAATTATCTCAATGAAGTAAAAGCAAAACTGCCATTGATTTTCTTTGTATTAGATTTTTGAGTCATTGCTTTTACCTGATAATGACTAGTCTGTGATATCTCAGAGGATTTTTTTAAAATAAACCGACAAAACTAATCAAATACTAAATTTTGTATAGACATTATACTAAGTACATATAATCTTTAATATAAACAATCTTTTTTTTTTCCACTCCATATAAATAGATGTACCAGAGTAAAGCTTGCTTAGTTCACATGCTGGGTTCAGAAAGAATTTTGTAAGAATAAGCTAATAGAAAACCGAAATGTGTTAACTAGACCATAAATTTCTCATGTTTTGGCAGAGTCTAATAAACATCACTGTATAACATATCCCATATCAGTGCCAGGAATTGGAGGAAAAAGTTTGAGCTGTCAGAAAGAACAGAATTTTAGTAAAACAAAAGATTCAGAAAATAATCATTTCTTTCTGGAAAGGTTTCCACTGGTTCCCTTCTTGCAATATGTGTTTGCGCTCCACTTCTTGCAAATATGTATTTTATTTCTTATTGGGAAAAAAAAAAAAAGGTATTATTTTCTTCCTTTGTCTTGCTGACAAAGTGTTATCCCCTTTGAGGTCAAGAGAACTATATTTGCTGAGAGGGGCATGAGAGAACTTGATATGGCTAAGATTCATTCGCTATTTTTGCAATAGGGAAAGCTAAATATGAGTTTGTCCATAAGAGCTAAAACTGACTGGATAAAAGGGGCTTTCTCTTTCTGCAAAATATATTTTCACTCCTTTTGGTGCTTATTAAAAAATTACCAAAGCGCTCAGGCAGCTAAGGCAAGTAGGCAAAAGATGTAATCAAGTCACCAAAATGTAAAGATAGTATGAAAATCTCAGCTCTTAAACTTCATATTTCTCTGTGTTACTCAGTGTCACCTGCTCTACAATATAACATTTGGTATCTCTTAATGTCATTTATATTGCGGGTTAACTGATGGGAGTTTAAACTCTCATGGCATGCATTTTTCACTTAGCCACCAAAAGCATATACTGAACTTTCCATGTCAGCAGTAACTCGCCTTCGTAATATCACACTTCAGTTTGCAGTAGCAGTAAAGAGCCTTCCTATTTGTCTTGTTAACTCTTAAAATACAGCTAACTATGTAGGGCACACCATTAGCTTGAAAAATACAGAATGAAATTTTGATTCCACTGGATATTTATTCCATTCTCAAATGAGAACGAGAGGTTTTTGATCGTTTTCAACTAGTCTTTGCAACTCACTGTAATGTATGAAATGAGGTGACTTCACTTCCAGTGTGAAGGTTACACCAGCATCCTGCACTTAGCTCAGCTGTTGAATGAGATGAAAACCATTTCCAAGCCAAATGATATACTGTGGTGAATGGACACAGCCCAAAAAGGTCAAGAGGTTATCCTGAGCCTGAGCCAATAAAACACAGAGTGCTCACAGGTATTTAACTTGAATTTCATAGATGGACTAGAATGAAGCATGTATTAGGTAGAATGAAACAGAAAATCTTACTGTAGATTTCAGACTTCTGATAGAACCTTTAGGTCCCAATCATTACCACTGGCATCTAGTTGTACTTCAGCATCCTTGTTTTAATACACTGGCTAAAGGAAGCTGTTAAACAGGACATAGCCTGTCCTGTAGGAGGCGTGAGAGATGGCTGCTCCAAGCTATGCTGATGACTAAAAACATATTTTAATAATCTGGAGATCTTTTGTCACAGATATTAATGACGGACATCCTCCTTTTATCAAGTTGACTACACTTGGATAAATCACTTCTAAAATAATAGTTTTGAGTCACTTCATAATATTACTTTTACTGTCTTCTCTATATACAATTACTACATTCTTACAACATCTTTCAACCTTTTTTTGAAGTGCATATTGCATTTTGTTTGTTCAGATGAAGCTGCAAGGAAAAGAAAATAAAGCCTACTTGTCTGAAAGATATGTTTTGAGACGTGTATATAGATTTAATAATTTTTAAAAAAATTACAAGGATACACAACTATGGTAATCATATCTGCTATCACCTTTTTAGGAAGCCTCTTTGGCATTTCAGCTGTAACGAAACCTCTTCTACAGAAGTTTAACAGTAGCGTGATAAATTACTTAGCTTGAAATTAGAAGAGAAAGAATGGCAGAACTTTAGCTAATGCAAATTTTTTCCATTTAGTAATGGAAAAATGCCAAGGAAGTATACATGAAGATCTCTGATTCAACTGATATTTAATGTATCTCTAAAATAATCTAGAATGAATTAATTTGGTCAAGTCATTTGTTTACTGACGGATAAAGAAACTAAATATTTATTTTTCTCTTTTTAAGAGGGAGGAAAAAAAAGTCTCTTGATTTTAAAATTTAGAGAGTTTTTCACATCCACTTACCAAGAGGATTTTGATATCTAGTTATACGGCCCATGAAGTCAAAAGCAGAGCTGTACTAGTTGTAGCTAATTAGCCTATATTGTGCATTTGTGCATAGTCTGTGAATCACCATTTTTAATCTACTACTATAAATCTTTATGTGGCATTGCATAAAGTCCATTAGGTAATGTAAGTGTAGTTTGTGCCAAGTTTCAAGTCTAATTCACATTTATTTGAAATCTAGTGATATTGTCAAGTCAGGATATGATTTGCGTCCTGTTATTTCTGTTTCTACCTGCATTGCTGCTGCTCTTCAAGGTGAACTGGCTACTACTACAGTGGGACTAGGGAGTTATCGTCTCTCTGTACTCAGCTCTGGTGAGGCCACACCTCGAATACTGTGTGAATCACCAGTTCAGTTCTGGACCCCTCACAAAAGAAAGACATTGAGGCCCTGAAACGTGCCCAAAGATGGACGGAAGCTGGTGAAGGGACTGGAACACAGTCATTATGAGGAGCGCCGAGGGAGCTGGAGTTATTTAGTTTGGAGAAGAGGATACTCAGGTGAGACCTTATCACTCTCAACAACTACATGAAAGGAAGTTGTAGTGAGGCAGAGGTCGATCTCTTCTCCAGAATAACTACTGATAGGACAAGATGAAATCACCTCAAGTTACGCCAAGGGAGGTTCAGGGTGGATATTAGGAAAAATTTCTACATGGAAAGAGTTTTTTTTGTGGTGAAGCATCAGAAGAGGCTCGTGGGAAAAGTGGTGGAGTCACGGCTCCTGGCAATGTTCAAGAAGTGTAGATGAGATGCTTAGGTACATGGTTAAGAGTCATGGTGTTGAAAGGCGTACGGTTGCACTTGATGATCTCGAAGGTCTTTTCCAACGATAATGGTTCCGTGATTCTGTGATACTAGACCTCTAGTCAGCTCATCTTTGCAAGAAGAGAAACCAGCAGTTAAATATAACTTACATTTTTTGACAAATAAGTAATCTAAGAGCAGAAGAATATGTTGCAAATAGCTTTTTCTGAAGTATATCACAAGGAATTATAATTTTCATCTTGTTCTCATCTCTGGCTTATCTTATTGGGAACCATTATAGGCCCAAATCATGTAAAGACTCATGACTATGATGCAATATGAATGGCAAGAATGCAACCCTTTCTACTAACGCCCAGACACATTGTTTCATTTTTTTAAATTGTACTCCCCTTTATGATTTTCAATATTCCATATAAATATGCAAAGCGTGTTGCCCACAGGAGTCTTGTACCATAGCTTAATCAATGCCATAGCGAATGCATTTCTATTTGCGGCAATTCTTAACTTATTTTTCTGAAAGCACTGTATTTTTTTGTAGTTTTTACCTCTTTGGCTTTCTGAATAAGTGATTAATGTGAAGAATATTATATTTGTTAGGAACGAAAATAAACAGTGTTTTGCAGAAGGATAGCATCTCTCATTTTTTATTCCGAGCTTGGCCACAAAATCCATGTGTCATGAGAAGTTCTTTGTGTTCAAACTTTGAATGCTTATGTATAAAACTACATATAGTTTGAGATATATTTATTCTGGAAATGCCATAGGAAATAAACAGTTCTTCCTTAAATCAGGCTTTGTATATTTCAGCTAATGTTTTAGCATTCCAGCTCAGTTTATTTTCAGCTATAAACATGATAACTTTTATTGAAGAGTTGTGTCTTCATATTTTCTGTACATATGTGCTAAGCTGTTGCAAGAGAGGTAAAAGACACATAGTTCGATGTACTGGATTTCAGGATTTTTTTCTTTGTTTTTACTTTTTGAGGGAGGAAGTGGATAGATTTTCCAAAAATTCTTTCACTGCAGTTTAGAATAGAGCTTAGTGTTTGCTGCAACACCTTCAAGAATTGAAGTATTATTTCAGATCTCTAAGATGAACATGAAAAAATAATTAGCTTTTCATTTGCTCCTCATCTAAATTGCTTTTGAATGCTTCTAGAAATATAACTCTTTAAAATAACAAGCAAAATGTTATTGCATTGGTAGTTGAAGTATATGCACTGGACAAGGGCCACGTAGGCAAGTGTGGGACCCCAGAAGGTACAGCCTACAGAAGAGGGGTTTTCTCTGTGGCATTCCCCAAGAGTTAATGAAGGTGGTGCAGCAGGGCCAGAGCCACCACACTGTGGGGCTGCTGCAGCCTGGGGCACTCCCTCTAATTACCCCATGGTTGACAAATCCAGACAAAGGACAAGTGACACTGCAGACCCACACTTTAGACATCTCAATGACACTTTTTGCTACCCATGGAACAGAGCTGTGGGTCAAGGAGGAGATGACCTGCTGATGTCCACCTTGGTATTGATTTGAGCCCTGCGGCCCCGGGCTGGCTGGATATGAAAGGGAGCAAGCCACATACCTCGGTGTAGACTTGGATAAGTGGCCAGCTGGTCAGTGGACCCAAGGACCCATCCGCTAGCAAGGATGTCAGTGGTATAGTGAGGAGAAACCATGAGGAGAAAGCAGGGAAAATTAGACCAAAGGACGACCTGTAAGGGGCAAGAGTGGTTGCTGTACCGTGCACCTGCTGTTTAGGATCTCAGGAAAACAAGACTGGAGGGATGACCTGTGAGGGGAAGAGCATTCTACCACACACCCATGATTGAACTGTAGAGCTCAGTTGGGTGTATATATGTTCAGTTCTGCTGTGTTTCTAGCTTTATTATACTTTTAAAACTACATATAGTAGAGCTGAACTGTAGAGCTCAGTTGGGTGTATATATGTTCAGTTCTGCTGTGTTTCTAGCTTTATTATACTTTTAACTCTGTTCTAAGCTCTTATCTCTTGGCACATGACACACTTGACAAATGACAATATATTGATTTCAGTGCAACTAACCCTGGAACCTGAAAGAATCTCATCTGCCCCTCCAGTGGCGCATCACAGCACTCTGTGCTTTTCCTCACTTTTTATGGAAATTCTGTTGAAATTAATAGAAGAAATAGATATTAGAGTGGCATAGAACTTCACGTGAAAGAGTTAAGATTTGAAATGAGTTATGAGATCTCATTACTTTCAATGTAAATCAGACACATATTGAATTGTCTTCATTTCAGCCTGAATTCTATAGCTATTCATTTGTAAAGTGTTTCAGTTATCTATCAAATTCCATTCCTTTAAACAGATGCAGATAAACTAGCAAATCCTTTTTGTTTGACTTATTTTTTTTAGTAGATTTTTTTGGGAAATAAAAAAGATAAAAACCAAGCTCACCAAGTCCAAACTATTGTATATTGTAGCTGATCTCTTTAGGGACAGAACTTGAAAAGTTAGATAATATATGTGAAAGATAATATAAAGGGCTATAGTTGCTCTATTCAGCATGATATATGCAGATGAATTTTATTTATTGTTCTTATTTATTCACTGAAAGCACTGAAGAATATGGCAGGTAAGGGAGTTTGAAAGAGTGCATTAGGAGGTTTTTTAAGAAGGAAAATTTAAGAACATTAAAATATTCTTATATTAAAATCCCATATTAAGCAGAGGCATTAAATGCTATTTGAAGAATAATGTTGAGTTTTGTTGAATGTCTTCATAGACTTTAGAGAAAGTGCCAAGAATATGATTAGACACCATCCCGATCAAAGTTTTTTACTATACTACTGTTTGATAGAAATAGTGATTCAATACTCCGCAAATCTACGTCACCTTTTACTGGATTAAATAGAGATATAAAACCTAGGCCTTTGAGAAGCACAGTATTTTCTTTACTTGATCATAGGCCAGGAGAATAGCAGATGTATTCCTGCTTTCCTAACACATTAAGTGCAGAATTTTCACAGAATTCATGTAGTTAATGCAGATGATCACTGACCCAGATGGAGCACCTGTATGAACCAAGTCTGGATGTAAATAGGTCCTTAGCAAATGCAAACTTAGTTTTTACCTGATTCCACTTTCACACATGGGCATTGCTGAAAATTCTGGGTGTGTATCAGTATTTCTGCTAAATTAAGATACCTTATTTTCTAACTATTGCAGAAAATTGAGGAGTGAATTGCTATTGCTGGGGAAACACAGGAGCATTGTGATGACCTACAGATGCCTTCCCACTATTTCAACAATTAGGTTTAAATCTCATGATTAAATGGAGGATTATCTGCTTAGTGAAGCATCACCTTTTGTTACCAGTGCATGACTATTCCCAAAACAGCATGCACAGGGGGGTTTTATGTATTGGAAATTCAGGTCACACTGTAAAAAAACTGAATGAGCAGTAAAACATGGATATTGATAAGATGCTTTGCAACGTCTTTATACTGCAGTTAAGGTACAACCTGAGCTTTATTTGGCTTAAGCACATTTTATTTGGCTTAGGACTCCTCTTTTGGGTCCTTCTGGATGAAGGAACCTGGATCTGCTGTTACTAATCTCATATAGGAAGAGGAACTGGGGCTGGTGCCATGTTTTCTTCTAAGCATATGATAAGTCACAGAGTGGGAAGGTATGATAGAAAACATTTGTAGCCCTATGAAGGTGGTGCACAAGCAAACTGTATTTGCAAATCTCTGTATGACCACAGTTTCACATTTGGCACTATCTGTGCTTAATCTGTTTGTGTCAACCCTCACACAGCAGCCAGTTGCATGTTTGTACCACTGTATCATCTGCTGTTCTCTGATGCTGTGATCATGCAGACAGATACACAGCAGTGCAGGGTGGGAATAAGCCACAGGGACTTACATATGGCATGGAGAGAAGACAGTTTCTTAGGAAAGTGGTGTGGTAGAAACCGTAGTCAAACTGTGATTTAAGAGATTAGTTTGATATTACCATACAAGGAAACTGTGGATAGCTGTGCTTGAACAGGTCAGTCTGATGTTTGCCTTCACCACATGCATTTGCCACTTCTGTTTCCAGTGGCAGCAGTCCTCTGAGCCTGCAGAGATTGTGAGACCAGACCGGTCAAAAACTAGTCCTACCACATTACTGGGACAAGCTTTTTACTCGTTCAGTTAGCTGAATTGACTCATATCATGTTACAGACAAAGGACATTGTATACAAGGAGGATTTCAGTCTTAATAAGTAAACCTTTAGGTAGATTTAGCAGGAATATGATACTATGGCCTTAACGGGAAATTTCTTGATAAGGGTGTTCAAGTCTAAGAACTGGAAGACAAAAGTGGCTACCACTTTGACTGACTAAGCCAAAAGTGGTAGACTTTCCCAAAAAGTGGTAGATGTGCTTCTTCTGCTTCCCTCCTGACTTTTTCCTTTTTTTTTTTTTTCTTTTTTAGTCAGCTTATCTACTTGTTACAACGCTAACTCTTCAGGGGTAAAATTATTTTAAATTCTCAGCTGGTTTAGTGAGCAGCATTAGCTCAGGAAGTAGCTATTCCAACCACAAATGCAAATCATAACTTTATCTGAGACTGAATCCACTGCTGCTGAAAAAGGGATGTCTTATCACTTAGCCTTTCTTCATCACTGTGACTTCTTTTGGATGCACTTTTGCACCAGTTCCTTTGATGCTGCTCAGAAGAGTTGTGAACAGGGTCATTAGCCAACCACAAAATAATCCATGTCCCCTGCATCTTAATTCTTTTTAACTGGGTTTGTTTTCCAATTGATTACTGAGTTGTCTTGATGTATTGCCAAACCAGTCATAGGCTGATGTATGATAGAACCATTTCAAAATAAGCTGTGGGAGCTTGTAACCAACAGCAAGGATGAGATGTGTAAGAGAATGGGATCTCCAAGTCTCCTTGTAGCAGCCGATAACTACCAGATAGGCACAAGCTCTTACATGCCACTCCACCCCAAGAGTCTCCTTTGAATTTTTCATTACAATTACATGTCACATAACACTGCAAAAGCGTGCATCTCCTTAAAGAAAAGAAGCTGTCATATGCTTTATATGCTTACCAAATAGAACAGTTGATTATTCTAGCTTTAATGTTTGTAAATTAACTCCTAATTTGCAAGCTCTCTTATACATAAACATTAGTCTTTGTATGAAATGTTAGAGGACATTAGTTATGTATAATTTTCAACTTTTCTGTTGCACTTGTGCCATTTTTCCTGTTTCATGCTTTAACATGAAGAAATTGTTACTTTGCTTTATCTTAATTTTCAGCTTTTCTTCTAAAAGACATCTCACTGATGGATGTGTTGTACACATCATCGTCCTATACTCCATAGACCAAAATGTTTTATAGACTTACTTAACTATGTTTATAAGCTGCAAGTAATGAAGAACAAAGTGAGGAAAAGAGCAATAAAAATGGAAAAAAAAGGAGACAAGTGATGAGACGAGATGTAAAAAAGCTGTTAAGGATGGTAAAGGTTGTTTTAAGAAGGCTCCTGCACCAATAATGGTAACAAAATGGAAAAAAAAAAAAAAAGAAAGAAAGAAGACAGGAGAAAACAGGAGTGGAGAGATAAGAGGTGCAGAGGTAAAGACAAAGTCTGGATGGTAACTTTCTGTAAAATAATCTGACAGATTTACCGTCAGGAGGAAGCTTTGATCTGAGTTCTGAAATTAATGCTGTTTTTAACATATTTAAGCTTTATTGTACCCATGAGGAAATGGGAAGTATTTGTGAACAGAACACTTTACAAAGTCCTGAGAAATGCAATTACAGTCCCATCACTATAACTGTATTGAGGGCTTCCTCTTTCCTTGTGTTTTTGAAATGTTTTAGTCTGAAAATTGGAACAGGCAACAAGAAGAGGTTTGTGTCATCAACACTGACAGTAAAAATTAGGGAAGGCATTGCTGGAAACTTTGATCAAATTCACAAATAAGAAACAATTTAAGAACAGGTCCTCTATGTCTTCTGGATTGTGAGTATTTCCAGTAATGAAATGTTGTAGCTATGCTTTAAATAACTGGCTTGCTTTTTTATAGATACTAGTGAGAAGTAGAACACAGTAAGAAGGGCTTGTAAATGAGGAAATACTACTTTTGATGAAACTTAAACCGAAAAAGTAAAATATAATTTCATTTCAAAATAAGCAAGGTCCCCTCCAAAGTTACCCATGCATAGAACAACCATCTCTTTGGAGATGCTGAAGAGGAGAATGGGGACTTCCCCTGTCAGAAATAATGACTTAGACAGTATAGGGATTATACAGTGAGTCTTCAAAGACCATGGTTTCATCCTGATATTGAAGAGGAATATTTTTAACACTTTAAGGTTTCATTGAGCTATATATAGTTTTAAAATCCCTTCTTTATGTTGCTACAGCCTTTTAAACCACCATAATATCACATTTTGTTAACTCTAAAGAGCCTCCCAAATAGATATTTTAGTTAACGGAGTGTTCTATGTTGTCTTCTAAATAAACATGAGGTTTTCTGTTACTGAACACTAGCACAATTCTGAGATGAGTGTGAGCATATGAGGAGGACTGTAATTACAGCAATTATGGGAAAGTAATTTACTGGTTGTATAAACTGAACAGCTTTGAAAGAGCGTGGATCAACCATAAAAAGAAGTTCAATATTGAAAATAAATACTTCGGGATCTGTGAAATGGTTGTTATGTGGATAAGCAAACTGTAAACATTTTGCCTAAAGTGCATGTATTTTCATTTTGGAGACCCTTATAAATATAAGTTTGTGTTTTTATAAAAAGACGTAGAGATGTTGAAATTACTGAGATATACAGCCCTGTCATTTCCCATCTGGTATGTACACAGAGCTTACTAAAGAAACAAATAAAAACAAATGAATATAATAATTGAATTTACATGTCTTTGGGGGGAAAAGAACAAAAACAAAACCCTTATATTTTGAATTGTGTAAAAAAAAATCATATAAAAATCATAGAATCATAGAGTGATTTCAAAATATGAGTGAAGAGTTTTGTTATTTGGAGCAATATTTGATCCAAATACTTCTCCTAAAATATGGATGCTCCTTCTATTTACATTTGAGTGGCTTAAAAACCAAAGTGATATGCAATAGTAAGGTCTAGACCACTATATTCAACCCCTGAAGTTTCCAGTGTTTGGTCAACAGATCGTCATGAGTTTGTCAGCTGTTTATAAACTCCACAAAGTGTGATTAAGGAAAGCAAGTTCCTGAATCTCATATGATATTTTTAAAGAGATTTTCTCCTTCAGCACACAAGATAGAGTACATAAATTTTAAGGACTACGTAAGTAGGAGATGGGGAAAAATTATGTTCTAGGTGAGATTTTAACCAAATCAGACCCATTTTTACAGTGGCCGTATTTGATGCTAAGGTGATACTGCAAATAGCTGTGCTCTGCAGCACATCCCAACATCCTCCTCTGCAGATCTGAAGGTATCATTCATCTCTGCACTTGCATCCATCCCATGAAAATCTGAAATTAGGGAGGATAGATACTCCCACTCAGTTTTGGCTCAAAAAAGGTTGGTTCATGGCCTCGATATACTTCCAAAGTTTGAGATAAATACACTTCTGTGTCTTGTGTTTAAACGAAGTGTGAGTGATAACAACAGCAGTGTTTAGATCTTGCTTATATGTCAAACCAGAGCAGCCCAAAATCTGGCATAATTCACGGATAATAACAACAACGTTCCTTTCATCTAATACCTGAGGAGGTCTGATGATCGGGTGTCCATAACCTACATATTCCAATTTTACATTGATCTCTGATTAATAGCATCCATTATGAGCACTGGCCATATTCTGCGGTCAAACTAAACCAGATGGCAGTTGAATGTTCTACTGCTTTGTACTAAGTCACAGCATTTAATCACATTATCACAACACTAAACCATTATAAGTGAGTCAAGAGCAAATAATGAAACCTGAATAACTATTTACAGTCATTCAAGCTTTGGGGACTGTTACATAAGGAACTGTCACTTACACTTTGCAGGGAGAAAATTAAGATTTCTGTCTATGAGTTAAATGCTATTGAAAACTGGAGGGCTGGGCCAAAACCGTCACAGAAAATAAACTTTAAAAACAACCTTGCATGCTGTAAATGCTTCTTTTTATATGAGGCACTTGACTTCTTAAATGGATTGCAGTTCTTCTTGGCTGTATGAAGAAAGGTACCCTGAAATGGTTTAAAAAGCTCTTGTATTCCACCTTTAAAGCTTTGGTGTATTAACTTGGCAGAAAATGGCTTATAAGAAAACCTTACTTACATGAATGACAAAGCTGAGGAGTTCTGTATGCTATGGGAAGAATACATCACTTTGTCAGTGGGAAAGAACATAGGTACCAGTGGGGGCTTGTAAAATGAATAAAGGGTTTTGCAAAGGGATGAAATACTGTAACCTTTGGTCTTCTATTTTGTAGCATGTCCAGAATTTTTCGTTCCTATTTATAACTTGTTTTTAAAATCAGTGAAGCCGAACAGAAGGAATATAACAAAAGAGATGCCTATTTGAATAGGTACTTACTTTATCAAAAAAAAAAAATGTTCAGTACAGCTGATTTCTTAATTGCATCTTTCTGGAACAGTCCTGGAGAACTGAGTGGGTGTGGAAATAAAGGTGCTATGTAGAAATGCAGCAGATAGATATTCATATACAATGCTCCAAGACCCTATTAAATGTAATCTGCAATATAAGGCATATAAGTGCTGTTTTTTTAACTGCCTAATGAAATTCTAACCATAGAATTTATAAATGAGTTTTTTAAATGTATGGGGTGGCTCAATGCACTTATGATTATTCTACAATGAAAATTCTTGTATTGTCTTAAGTATGTATTTGTCTTCTTTAGACTTTCTGCTCTAAAGTGACTTAATTTAAATAAAAAAAAGTCTTCCACAGAATGGTGTTGTAATTAAGCAAAATATAATTAACCTAAAAATATTCTTCAGAAGGATAAGCTCACTCTATAATAGAAATGATTCTGTGTTTTCAGGACAACAAAAAAGCCTAAAACAAATCTATTATCCTACAATTTTATTATTTCTTTATTCACTGCTCAAGCATTATTGAAAAGCACTAAACTTTTCCAAGTTTTCTAGGCTTCACTGGGCCAAAGATACCTGCAATAAATTAAAGCTTGAATTCCATTCAAAGAACCTTTAGAAAACCTCATTATCTGCAGCCTCTTCTAACTTTGACCATGTTTTTATTAATAGATTTTTGTGATGGAAAATGAATGAAAGGATTGCTGTGTGTCGCTCTTGAGTAGTATGCTCTTGCATAAAATCCTCATGTATTTTAAGTCAAGTGAAAAATAAGGCATAAGTTCTTGCAATGGAGAATAAGAAAATGTGTTATTTCAATTTTCTGTTTCTTCTCTGAGCAAGAGATTCATTCTGTAAAACTTTATTAAAGTAACCTTCAATATAAAGATAGTTTTCGTGTTTAGGTTGTTATAAAAATTGCAATGCGTGACTAATATAGCAATGAAGTACTTTTTAATTCAACTTCATCCAAAAAATGATTTGGAGTTAGTTTGGGGTGACTAAACAAAAAAATCATTTATAGGACAAATTATAAGGAGTAAATTGATGCTGGATCTTATGAGGCATGAATGAAAGGAAAAAAATCAGATGAGCTTTGGAAAGGTATAATCTTGATGAGACAGAGAAATCCAGAATGCTAGGAGGTCATGCTCAAAATGCTGTTGTAAAGTGAGAGATAATGGGAGGAAAAACAACAGAAACTGAAAACAAGGCTTTTGTTTTAGTGCTGAACAACCTGTCACCACATTGAGCAGCTCCTAGAAAAACAGTTATGATTCATCTGAGGTAAAAGAATTCACTCCTTTACTTGGAGTTAACTCTCTTCTGTCAGCAGGTCAGGTTACCTCCACTCTTTCTCGTGGTCAGAATTTTGTCAAAACAGAGCAAAACATCTGCTGCTTTCTTTACACATGGGAAAGAATATCAAACAGATATGCACTTGTTTCTCTGTGACACAAATGGGAAAGAATATCAAACAGATATGCACTTGTTTCTCTGTGACACAAATGAGTAATAATACATCCACTAAGAAGTCTCGTTGGGGGCCTTTTTCCCTTCGTCTCTGTTATCTTGGGCTCCACAGTGCAGTTCTGAAGAGCCAGTTAGTCAAAATAGAGCAAGTGTATAAAGAATAGTCTTGACCTGATCTTGAAATACATCCAAAGGTGGCATTACTGTTTCATGATAGTGAGAGTCTTTGTTTTCTTTGATCATCTTGACACTTTCTGCATCTTGTGCACCTGGGGAATATTCTTGCCTAGAAAATGGGAAAAGCAGAAAGGAGGTCAATAGTCAGAGTCAATGTCTATGTGATGGGTGGACAAATCACACCTGTGTCACACGGTCCTGGGCCTCTCATCATGTAGCCTGAGAGACTGGTCAGAGCATGCCACCGCATGAGCTTCTCTCACGCCTGGGTTTTCTCCCAAAGGAAATGGGTGAGGAAAGGACTGATGCATGCTCAGGTGTCATCCCATCACAAAATTAGCAGCTGAGTCTCGTACACAAATCTGAGAGAAAGAAAGTATTTCCAGTCCAACAATGTAGACATAGCCAAAATGAACATATAGGATAAGAGATGGAAAAAATCTAAATGGTGGCAAGACCAGGGCATATACAGAATGTGTAGACAGTCCTACGAGTAGTCTGTTTACATATTGAAATGGAAGTAGAATAAATATCTGAAGAGACTGACACCCAAGTGACACAATAAGGAGGAACATTAGAGTGGCAATAGCATCTCTAAACTGTCCTGATAGCAAGCTCACTGGGGCAAGGATTGTACCATTTATTGGATTTATGAATTATCTTGCCTACTGTAGAATTATTTGCTCCTGGAACAAAATCATTGCAAAAAATGGATAATAAGAATATCAGCAGCTACAAGATGACTAAAAGAGTATAGTGTCATATCAACAACCAACACAGATAGTGATATATGTGTCTCATGGTGAGGAAAAAAAGAGATTTCTCATACATTTCAAAACTGGTCAAGTTCATAGGAGTCAGTGAGCAGTTTTCTCAAGGGCTTATATCTCTCTAATGGAATTTTACTGAAGATTGATTGCACTACCTTAATAATTAGAAGTCTTAATAAGCAGTTTACCTTTGATAAATAGTATTGTTAAAGCTACCGTGCTCTTGTTGTAAGCTAATAAGGTTGAAGTGTCAAGTTTTAGAATGCATTTTAATCTTGGTGTTACATGATACTTAAAGGTAATTAATAATCCAGAAATAATCACCAGCAGAAAACTCCAACTCCTTCTCATTATTGCAGAAATTCTATATAGCGTATAAATGAGGTATCTGTATAATGGCAAAGTTTACTAAGTAGTTCTATGAAGTGGGTTTCATGAGTGGCACTTTCTATCTTAAGTCTTTTTTGTTTTTTGGAATCTTGATTATTTTGCAATACTTAAAAGAGTATTAGGCATTTAATAATTTGTCTTCTAAAGTAAGGAAAAGAGAGTTTCACTCATTTTGACTCAGAATTGGAAAATAAAAAGCCTAAGGAGTGAAACTGGAAGCAGTGGCCAAGAACTTCACATAGAAACCACCTTGCACTGAGATCCAGAGGTAACTGTGCCATGAAGTGAACCGACATGCTCATGCCTCCCAGACCACTGATCTTATGTGGTCTTACATCTATGAGATAGCTGAGCTGTTAACTGGGTTTGGAATTCAGTGTGTCATGAAGCGCCATTCCTGATGCGCAAAATATGGTATGGATATTTTCAGCTTCTTCACAAAAAGTGATATATGTGCCTTTCTTAGAAGGACTCTTGGCCATCATCTATGTATTTCCAGCATTGATCCTGCAACAAAGCTGACAAAGCAAATAGATGGAGGCTGTTCAAGTTACTGGGATAATCCACACACTTCCTGGGTGTTTATGTGAACTCTTGTCCATGAACTATCCCAGTTATCTGAAAGCTGGACCTTAAGACGCTCTTGCAGCAACTAATGTAGAAAGGAGGTGATTTAGCCCTGGAACAGGCTGCCCAGAGAGGTTGTGGAGTGTCTCTCTCTGGAGATCTTCCAAACCCGTGCCGCCGCATGCCACGTGCTCTAGGTGTCCCTGCTTGAGCAGGGAGGCTGGACTAGATGATCTCTAGAGGTTCCTTCCAACCTTAACCTTTCAATGATTCTGCTTCAGTACTCATCCTGGGTTTGCTTCTGTACACCAGTGCAGAGAGGTGGATAACAGGTACATGGGAACAAGTCTACCAAAAATCCAAAATCTGGGAATAAAATCTGAAGCAAGTAACTGGACTCCTATGAGTGTGCCTGTTCCTTAACTGGTCATAGACTTCACTAGGGAGTGATGGACAATATTGATATTTGGGCATGCTCTCACTTGAAGTGCATAATGTAAGTATTTAAAGTATCTAAACGTGCAGAAGAAAATATTTATCATCCTGTAGCCATTCTAAATAAAAGCAGTCTCACAAGAGCACCAGGATATTTGCGCAGTCCATAAAGTATGTAGTCACCTTTTGCAGTAATAGAATGTCTTAAATAATAAGCAAGTTAAGAAGGGATCTATAGCATGATAATTAAATGCATTAATTCCCCTAGCTATCCCAAAGGGATTGATTATGACTCTTAAATGGGCAAATTTCTTTTACTTTATTTAAATCAGATGTAGTATAATCAATGTTAAATTTCCTGATTAACCATAAAAAGCCCTCTTTGAATAAGAGATCTCTGGCATTTTAATAGGTTTTGTTATAACTACAGTGTGTAGGTAGAGTTTATTAATACCATAGAACTTGAAACATAGCATGATATTGGTAAATTGGTTCCAGTTTTGTATAAATGTTAATATCCTGTGTAGATGACCTTGCACCTCATTTCACATATATTTGTAGCTCAAGGAGCAAGTGAAATTTAAAACCTACCTACAAATAACAGTGTGGAAAAATTTGATTTGTGAGGAATCAAAATAGAATTTTCTCTCATTAAAAATATGGATAAATAATTACACATTTTAAAAGCTAAACTGCATAACAAAGATAAGGTACTGAACATAAAAAGTATACAGCATTATAGTTTCACTAAATATGTGCGTACTGGAACTAAGGCAAAGAGTTCACTAAATATTTGGAATTTACGGGCAACTAAGGCAACTCACTTTGCAGGTGGAGGGTCACATAAAAACAGTTTCAGTAACAACATTTTATTTTAAAAGCTTGCTAAATTTTTTTTCTTTAATGCTGTTGCTGTGATATACTCTGTGTGGCATGAGTAAAATATATAATAGTGCATGTTGCTATAAAAGTTGTTTTTCCACTTGTTTGGGATGACCTGCATAACTCAGAAGTGGCATACTGGTAGTAAAACCTTTATAGCACTCTTTGCTATTACTGATTCTAACCGTATGCTGATACATACACTTATGTGTATCATAAAGCACAGGCTGTGCTTTAGCATACCACTTAATAAGACAAGTGTCAATACACCAACAATAGGGGCAAATTTAACCAACACAGAATTTGTGAACTTTCATATAACAGCATAAAGTAAACTGAAAATGTCGCTGGGAACAAATAGCTGGTCCTTGCCTAAACTGGAATTGCCAGCTAGACTATCCTAAGAAATCTTTAATCTGCACTTGCTTCTCTCACCAAGCCCCTCATTCCATATGTTGTTGCAGGTGGCTTATTTTTTAAAATAAACGATTTCAAATGTTAGTAGTCTCATTTCTGTTGTCATAGCAAAATTGATCCCAGGAAAAACAGACATAACTGCTGCCCTAAAGCTAGGTTTATGGGACTACTAAAGAACACGGATCTTTGATTCTCCAAATGTTCTGAAGAAGAGACTGCAAAAAGAAGACCTGCCTTGCTCAGAAAGTGAATTGGAGGCTGGCAGAGCAAAAGCTACACCATCACACCCCGCAGACTCATTAAGTAATGCAGGCAATTGAAAAATTGTTGGAGAATTCATACAGCATAAGCAGCATTTGCTTTATTTTTTAATCAAGATATGATGGTTGATCTTACTGACATCTTTTGCAGTATATGCAAGTTTCCATGAAATTGTGTGATCATCTTTTCTGATAAGGATATTTACCTCAGATTTGGGAACCTGGGTAAATCTGTCATCTGCAAGAAGCAGTTAATAACATGGTGTCTTTGTTCTTTCTTTTCCCTTATTTGTGAGAAGTGGCATGTTTCGGGACAATTCCATTATGAGGAGTGAGGAAAGTTTTAAAATCATTAAAAGTTGCATGGGATGAGAAAATCGTTCTCCGTCTATTCCTAGCAATGTCTTCTGAAACTTCCCCAAGAAGAATCAGTTATAGAGGCTGGAGTCCTCACAGTGAGAGATTTCATTGCTAGCAGCAGGATGATAAATGTTCTTATAAGCAGATGCATTTTAATTAAAAGTAGATACGTGAAGTAAATAACCATTTCTGGAACATTTAAAATGTTTGTTTCAGCACCTGTGTGCTTATGCCATAAAGCATGTCCCAGGTTGCACGGTGCTCTCACTTGTTATTTGGTACAGGTGTAATGAGACAGACACTCAGAGGAGTGCAGCAGTGACAATGT
>NW_010582406.1:128827-144791 GCF_000705375.1 Tinamus guttatus | reverse complement strand
CTGCCCAGAGAGGTTGTGGAGTCTCCTTCTCTGGAGATCTTCCAAACCCGCCTGGATGCCACCCTGTGCCACGTGCTCTAGGTGTCCCTGCTGGAGCAGGGGGGTTGGACTAGATGACCTCTAGAGGTCCCTTCCAACTTTAAGCATTCTATGACTCTATGAAATGTTGGATAAAAAAAAAATCTCCTTTCCACTAGGTAACCATAGATCAATCTGAATCTAAACTAATTTGTTTTTTTAAAAAAACAAGAAATTAATACCTTATTTCCATGACAGGTTCTGTAAAGGTAGATATTGCACTTTGTGCAATTGTACCTATTGCTAAATTGCCTTGAAAATTTTAAGAAGAGGACTCTGCATTCAAACTTAATTATACCAAAAGCAGTGTCAATGACACCAGAGTAATCTTGAACAGAACACTCACAAAAAATGGAGGTGTTCTTCTGGGACCTTCTATGATATTAATAAGGACTTTATCAAATCAAGAGATCTTATTAAAGAGATGTGCTGTATATGTCTTAATGACAGACTATTTAAGAGCTTATCAGGATCCCAAATGAGAATGGTAATTACCTTAACGGATGCTGATTCTTTCCAGACATAGGACAGTTAACTGTTGGAAGTAATGTCTTGGTTGAGTAGAAATAGAATTTATTGGGTAGGTTTTACTGATATTTGGTAGATCAGTGCTATTGATTCTGTACCTGAAGTTTCAAATTTTGTATTTTTTGTAGAAGGATCTCATGTAGCACTCAAAAAAAATCCAATTTTATCCTGGGAGTCTATTTTCTCCAATCATGTATAATATATCTAGTAAAATTTAGACTATTTTAGGAAATGGCAATTTAATCTGTGCAGGAAAGAGATTATAAAGATATTTGCAGAAAAACTCAGAAGAAATATGACAATCTTTCTGTGCAGATATCTGTTTTTTTAGTCTTTTATTAACTACCCTGTTTTGGAGCTCCTTAAGCAACTGTGATATGAAAATAGGTGAAATTATTACACAGAGAAAGTCAAGCCTGGTGCAGCTGAGTATCTAAATACTGACTTCTTTTGAAAGGAATTGCATAGTGAAATGCTCCAACGGTGCTTTAGAGAACTTCTTTGGTACAGATACCTTTTTTGTGTGCCTTGTTCTCCACAAGATACCTAGCCAGTTCTCAACAAGAGCTGCACATGGCTACACCAGAACTATTATGGCAGCTGTCATACAGCAGGAAAAGAAGAGAATGTTTTTTTAAAAATGCGTTTTGCTAGGAAAATCCACCACCTCTGATTTACTGCAGCTTTCCCAACATTCATACAGCTTTTTAAAATGTCAAGTAACAGGACCATCTTTTCCCATGCCATGAGTGTGCAAAGCATGAAATCAAATGTGATAATCAGGAGAAAGAAATGTCCATGTGCACTTCTTTCTGACCTAGGCATTGACCAGCTGATGAGAACTGACAGTGCATGCTGTTTCCACCTAATCTCAGTACTATCTCCTTCTGCAGAGTCACTGAATATCTGAGTGAGAAGAAGATACAACTTCCTTGGCACAGAAATGTTCATAGAAAAGTGCCACTTCCTCAGAGC
Source organism: Tinamus guttatus (assembly GCF_000705375.1). The sequence goes on along the minus strand of NW_010582406.1, from coordinate 143,210 downwards.
ACGTTATCTGTGTGTTGTTGATCCTGTGGAACATGCTCAGGGTTAGTTCTTACCGCCGTGCATGAGGTGCCACTCTTGGCCCCAGAATGTAAAAATTAAAATGCCAGCAGGATGTATAGTTAGTTCCCAGCTACTTCAGCTTGTTCCTTTACACAGCTAATGCTCTGCTTGCCTCCTTGCTCAGCCTTTTCCTCAGGATATTCTGTGGACCAGCCACTATTTTATCAGCGTCTTACTTGACTTCACCAGCTGCACTGTTTTGTTTTGTTTTGTTTTTTGTTTTACATTATTCTAATGTAAAGCAAAAATGTTTAGTGTGACAGATTTTCCTGCAGACTCTTTTTAGAGCTGTGTGTGTTGATAATGAAGGAGAGCTGTTTTCTGGGTTTGCGGAAGGTTGGTTGGTTGGTTTGTGTGTTTGTTTTTCTGATGGAAAGGGTATCTGTATTGATGTATGTGAAGCTTTGCCCTGCTCAAGCTTTGTACAGTCAGTGGTGCAGGCAGGATTACAGGCTGGAGTTTTGCATTCTGATAACCTACCAAGCTAAACACCTAATACTTATCTGGAGGCAACAGTGTTTCAGACGTGTAAACCTCCGAGTACTAAGGACTGTTCTGGAAGTTTCGTTCTCTCTCATTACTGTACATTCCCTAACTGACAGGCAAATAGCAGGATGACTTGTACAAATCTGGTATGCCTTACTTCACCTCATAAACATCGTGTATCATTTCATGCTCTTTATGCATCCTGCTTACTTGCAATCTTAGCCTCTCTATAGGCTTTAACAACAGGTTTGTATCAGCCTCTTTTGTGACTTTCCAATAGGAACACTATTCTTTAGGTATCTAATAGTTTTTGACAATATTTGTACCATTTTCTGAGTGGCTGAAAGAGTTGGATGAATAGATAATTACCATAAAATACCCCTTGATTGTTCAGACCTGCAGGGCTGTGTATCATAATAAATATGTGAAGAGTCTTTGAATTCTCCCTCATATGACATCAGGTGTACAAGAGAAAATTGTTCTGATACTGAACTCGGGCTAATTAAAAGGTAAGTTGAACATAGATAGGGCGTGATAAACATCTAGCTGGAATATGCTGTTCTTGGGAAACACTATATTCAGTGCTTGATTGGGTGTAATTGTACAATTCCCAGTGAGAATGGCTGATTCAACTTCCATGATTTTTTGCATGTTTTTTGACCAGAGTGGTCTGGGTGGTATTTTTCTTTGGTGAAGGCCGCTTCCATTTCACCTCCCTTGATGCCACAGATTATCAGTAAAAGCATTTTTAGCAAAGAAATGGCTAACATTAGAAAGATTCTAAAAGATGTAAAAGGAAGCCTTATCACACTGATCCATAAAGGGTTTGATTCCTCATCCTCATCTAGCATAGAAACTGCTAGCACTTTCCTGGAGTATATTTTTTTGCATATTTGCAGTGAAAGGTAGAATTACAAAGCAATTTTATTCTTAGGCAGTAGGAAGATGTTGTATAAGCAGAAGCCGATGACAGCTGAAGGTTTTTTATGCGGTTCTGTAATTCACTAATTAAAAAAGATCATTCTAGCAAACAGAACAGCCTCTTGAGATAATGCTTAATGAACATTTCAGTGACTGGATACCTTTAAACTCTGGTCAAGATTGCTGCAGTTCATGAGATTGCATTCAACAAGACTGCATATTATAGTACACAAATTAGTTTTACCTTTCATCAAAGAATTTTGAACCGTTTAGCATATTTATACCTCTTGTATTTACATTTGCTGAAATAATTGAATTTGTAGCAATTGTAAGCCTGTGCAGATCTCTCTAACTCTGTCTATTGATTGTTACAGTACATCAGTTTTACCTCGTTAATAATAGAGTCTTTTGACAACAATGCCTCTGTACAGACACTGGTTTCCATTCTTTCAGGAATCATCTGGTTTGGAAGATATAGCCAGCATTCTTTACAGTGAAACATGTAAAATACTGACTGGCTTAATCTTAATAAAACCAGCTCTCTGTGAGTGCAGCCCATGGCTTTGGGAAGATGCCTTGAAGAAAAGTCCTGGTAATTGTTTTAAAAAACAGCAAAAAAGAAACACCTCCGTAGGATTCTTCACAAAGATGACTAACTTTCTTGGTGATCTCGACAGATTCCTCCGTTCTTGGAGGGGAATGAAGAACAATACACTGCCCAAATTAAAAACATAATGATTCAAAGCCTGTGGCCATTAATAAGCCAGAGCAGTTGTTCTTCTGCTCTTCTGGGATGCAATCTGGGGCTTAACAGCTAATTACTGATACTGCTCAACTATCAGGAAGAGCAAGGGATTTCTGTTTGTTCATATTATAGAATCACTATTTAGGACACAAGGATCTCTAACATTGAGGAGTTAAGGATTTTAATTTATCATGGGCTGGTAGTTGTTGCCATGGTGGAGCCTCACCATTTGCTCTGTCCTAGCAACAGACTCTGTAGAATGGTGCATATAGAAAACCTCAAGTGAAACAATTATGATGTGATTTACACTTCATCAACAGGCTTATAAAAAAACAGGCTTATTAGGTGCAATATATGTAGAACTTTGTCAGATCAGAAGTGGCAAAAGGTGATTGTTATGGATATAGTATGATAATAATGTAGCTGTTCTTTCTTTTATTGTCAGGATAATTGAAATAGGTTAAAGAAAAAGCAATCTTATGGGTATGGATGCAATTTTAAAACCCTGTTATGCTTCATTTTGTCTCTCTTTTCCCTTCCTCCCCCACTGCCCCAAGCTCATTATGTCAGTACCTGGAAAGACTGATACAAACTTAGCATTATGGTTATCCAGTCAGGAAAATAATGCTTTCAAGATAATTTCCATTAATATTCATTTCATTATTAATTTCCGGCATCAGAATTGCAGTTCCTGCAGTTTTTTGATAATGTTTCTTCTTACAGATGTTTTACTGTTTGAGTTTGCGTTCACAGAAATATTCAGGGACCTAACCTATTCAGTCCCACCAAAACACTCAGGCACCAATAAATTAGGATTCTCAGTGTTTTTCAATTGAGCATATGGATCATAAGATGCACGGAGGACTTACTTAAACGCAATGAGTACCATTATATGGGATTTTCAGGCATTTGGCTCCCAGAGGGAAGTCTACAGTGCCACTACCTGTGCAGGATATAAGGAGAAAGACACCTAGAAATGTTGTCATTTCTTCATTCATTCAGCCAGCATGCTGAAGCCTTAGCTAGCTATCTAAACTGCATATGAGAGATTCCTCTCTTTATACATAGTACTTCAGGCCTCAGTACTATATCAGATTTTGGCTTCTTCCTGCCTGAGCTTTAAATGGATCATTAATTTCAATTGGATATGGGCATCTCAGTATCTCGTTTTGGATGTAGGCCTAAGTGAAGGACTGCTTTTTTATACTATATGTTTTGCTAGATGTAAAGTGCTGCTGATATGAAAACTATTTGCCTTTACAGTTTGGCTTTGGCTCTAGTATGGACTAATATTTGGCTTTGGAGTCTACATTTGTGCTTCTTTTTTTGTGTGTCATATCACATTAAGTCACACTCTTTTAGCCTGTTCTGCTTCTATTTTTGTGTATCCACATATTCTACCTTAATCCCCAGGGATTAATATTTACAAAAGAATTGTTGATGCTAGCTTGAAAAAGCAAACTTTGGTGTAAAGCTTTCACATTTCCTCCAGTATCACACAGGCTTTTAATTAATAACTGTTTTGAATATGATACATTTCACCAGAGATGGAGACTAAACAGAAAAAACATTAATTTAAATGGCATGAAGTATAAATATTTTAAGTATCCCTTCTAAAATAAAAAGCCCAAAATAGTAAAGAAAGATACGTGCTGGAAATTTCTGTAGTGCATGCCATATGAAGCTGTGCCTACTTTAATAAAATCTGCAAAAAAACAAACAAATAAAAAAGGCAAAATAAATAGGAAGCTGAGTATGTGATTCAATAAGCAGCACTAACTATGGAGTTTCTAAAATACTTTTGTGCTATCACAATATAGTGCTATCTGTATCTAGTTTTACAGATGGCATTATCTGGGACAACAGTCTTGTACCCAGTGTGAAATTATGCTTTTTACTCATTAATAAAAGCATTTGAAGTTGAGGTCGAGCTGAAAGGGGAAAGGAGCTGTCTGTATGAGTGCACATCAGAAGCATAAAGATCCTGTTTTTGCAGGGCTTTCCAGCTACAGCTGACACCGAAACACTGGACTACATTGCAGTCCCCTTTGCATCATTTTACAGTCTTTCACACTTGCTTTATTTGGCTGCACAGTGAAGATCAATGGATGTTTGAATCTGTTCTTTACGTGATCACTTGAGTAATAAATGAACCCAGACACACCAATAGATCTGGCTTGTGTTTTGTTACCTTACCCCAGCAGACTCCTGTGTGGGGCTAGGTCTGTGTTCCCTGGGCTGCCTCAAAGCTTCTTTCCAGAACTTGGAGCCTTTCTAGGCTGGGCAGCCTCCCATGGTCAGGACTGATAGATCCTCCTCTCTTTTGCCAGAAGGCTCCTCATGGCACATTTTGTTTCTTTTGTGAGTCATTTTTTTTCTGTTGTTCCCCACTCTGGTACATTATCTTCATGCCCTGTTTGGAAAGTTTGAATTTTTACCCTTCTTTTCCCTTTTTCAGAAAAGGTGGAGAAAAGGTTGCTTTTCTACCTTTAACTAGCCTCATGAGCAAGTCTCCTATGCAGACATCCTGGTCATTAAGGTTAATGACTCTTCGATGTGCCTAATCTGATGAGTGTTACAGAGCTTTTAAGAAAATTGCAAAATTCCCCGTACACAAAGGTCAAACAAACAAACAAACAAACAAACAAAAAAACCTCCCACAGACTTACAGACTTTTCAGAATAGTTTTATACAATTTACTAGGTTTCATAAATTGTACACTGGAAGAATCTAAAATTATCAAAGTTTTCTGATAGTATTTCTATGAGATAAAAGGATACAAGCTCTTTCTGCCCTTTAGTTTTCCAGGAAATGGTCTCTGGCCATTTTTAACATATTCCTCTGCTGTTTCTAAACTTTGCATTTGCAAAATTTCAAAAAAAATATGTATATTGGATGATGAGTGTAAAAAAGTAGGTTGACAGAATATGGCTAGATTGTTTCCCTTTTGAGGGTGCTGAGTATAATTATGTACAGTGAACTTGAATTTAGCATATATGAAGCAGGAGACTAAAAAATGCCTCTGAGATTCAGTTTGAACTTAGAAGGTCTTGAGGGAATACGCAGAGAAGCAGTTGTCAGTCTCACAACATCTGCAGCGAAGATGCTTGAGCAGAAGAGCAAATTACCATATCTTCTGGGAATCTATGAATATATCACAGAGTAGCCAAACACTTATAGTGTTAAGAAATGTCTAATAAAATTCAATGTAAATTTGTGCAATCCATGAATTGTCAAAGCTGGAGTTACTTAGCCTTCAATAAGGATAAGCCTTCAATGCCCTGAAGAACAGCCTACTATGTTTGACCTGAAATCAAGATTATGTGTCAGTGATCCAAGTCAAACTGAAAGAAGTGGTCTAAAGATAAATTATTTGGATTCTGCTTAGAATTTTGCATCTTTGGAAAATCATACCCATTTAGAGCAATTTCAAAGACCTGCAATTTGTACTTACAATGTTCAGGAGAGAAAGCTGCATGCACTGCAAGATAAGTCAGATGCCTACAGTCATCAGAGGTGGAGGGCTTGGGGAATCCTTGGCCCAGCTGATAGGCTGGAAAAATACACCAGAAGAAGAGATTGGACTAAAACCTCTCTCCAGCATGCAGCCAGGAAGGCAACTTGTGCAGGGTCTGTGCTGGTCCTTGCACACCTTACTCAGTGCTACCATGCATTGGGACTCCAGTATGCAGCCTTGACCCCAGTGCAGGAGAGACACAGACCTGCTGGAGAGCCTTGAAGGTGAATAAGGGCTTGAAGCGTGTCTGATACAAGGAGAGACCGAGAGAGCTGGGACAGTTCAGCCTGAGAAGAGAAGGCTCAGGGAGATCTTATCAGTGTATATAAATAGCTGGTGTGCAAGAGTAAAGAAGATGGGGCCGTGCTCTTCTCATTGGGGCTCTATGAAAGGGCAAGAGGCAAGGAGTGCAAATGGAATGCAGAAAATTCAGTTTAAACATTAAAATTTCTCTGCTTTGTGATGAGAATGATCAAACACTGAAATGAGTTGCCCAGAGAGGTTATGGAGTCTTCATCTTTGGAGATCTTCAAAGAGTGCCTAGACACAGCCCTTAGCACCCTGCTGTAGATGCCCCTGCTCTGAGCAGTGGCACTGGACAGGGTGGTCTCCAGAGGTGATCCAGAGGACATCCCGAGTGCAGGAAGCACATGGCAATTCAATCACGTGTCCTGTGCCAGGGGGAGCCAGCCTCCTCCGCCTGTTGCATTAGGGATAGGCTTCAACCTGAGAAAGGAATAAGCATGCAGCATTGAGGAAAGGAAGATGATGGGGATAGAGACACACATTCCAGGTACTGCAAGTGGAGCAGCTCGAGTTGAAGGAGCAAGGTACAGAGACAGGCACTGGATCTGAAAAAGCACCAACTTGCTCTTTCCTACGAAAAGGCAGTTACTCCTCAGTCTGCAAATATTTCATGTTAAGGAGAAAGTAGACACACAGGATATACTATTTTCCTTTTTTAACTTCAATCTCTGTTCCAGAAAAGAAATACTACATGTGCAGATGTTCCACACAAATACATATATTTTTCAAGTTGTAAAAAGCAAACACATTTTTGCTCCAGCTAGCAGTTAATGGTGAAATCTTTAAGAAACTGCTTCTTACGGAGATAAATGGCACAGCAAGCTCCAGGAAAATCCTAAAAGGATAATTCAGCAATAAGCATTCTGGAAAGAAAAAAGAAAAAAAAAAAAAAGCTGTTTAATTTTTAAATTATCACAACCCTTTCTAACAAAAAAAAAAAAAAAAAAAAAGCTTTCAGGTTTCCAAGCCTGTTAAATAAACCTTTCCCATGTCTTAACTGTATATATTTGAAGTGCTTGAGAGAATTTTCAAATATTCCTTGTAGATTTGCATGTTTACTGGTAGAAATTTAAGTGATGGGACTCTGAAAGCTTTATTCAAGTGAGCTGTCATATGGGTATCACCAAAAATATTTGTGTCAGAAACACACACTAAGGTAAAGTTTTGCAGAATAGGACCTCATGAGATACATAGTAAGGAATCCTTTCAGAAGGCTGCACAGGCAACTTCTAAATAATCTGTTTTACTGAAATATTCTGGATTTGGCATGAATATGATAATCTCACCTTTTGAAACAAAAACGCTGACAAGATTTTACGTGCCACGAGGACATTATTTTAGGAAGAGTTCAGTGCTAATGCATCTATTCCAGCATATGACCCTCTTTTCCAGTTCATGCCACCGTTTTACAAAGATCTGTAAGACGAAGGATCCAATGTTATTTCTGAGAACTCATTGTTATTTACGAAGTAATTTAATTGTGGCAAACTGCTTATAGAGTGAGCCAACTGAGAAGAAAGAGCTTGTGAGTACTTTGTGATCTTGCTGAAATTGGATTGAATCTCTGACAGCAAATGACCTTCACTTAAGAGCATTCCAAGGTACCAGTTAATGAGGCTTTACAAGGAGTCCAAAAATATAGTTTTCAGCTTTGTCTTCTCCTTTAACTTATTTCCCATGTTAATTTGCAATTTTATGCCTCTGTTTTCCATGTCCCACATTTTCCTTTCTTGACATATGAATTGCTACACTTCTCTCATAAACACTCTTTTTGGGTCGGCTACCACCACTAATCTTTGCTCTGACACTCATATATTATAGATAATGAAATGACATGTGGAGTAAGAAGTTAATGCAAGAGAGAGATGCTAAACAACAGTACTTCTGGTATTTTACTTGCTTGGAAAACAGTACATCTAAAAGCTGATTTTTGACTTTTTATTGCTTCAAGCTGTGTCATTAAGCACTGCAGTTTAATATTATGATTCATAGTTACCTGCCTAACTTAAAATAGAAACCTCTTGAATCTGAATTTATAATTCTGCTTAATGCCAAATACGTCAATAAAATTGAAAAGATGATAATATACAAAGTCACGATTATGCAGACTTTTTATCATCTGTGCCTTTATTTTCAGTATTAGAATTAGGTGGACAATTTTCTCATAGGCAGCTAAATATTCTAAATTATTCTAATATGTATCTTATTTTACACTGGAATAAATTTCAGACTTTTTTGCACTGTGAAAAATGTAAGAAGGAATTTAAGAAGGAATGACAGAACAGAATATAAGAGAGGCACAGAGGAAGAACCTAAAATAATCTGGTAGGTAAGGGAGCTAATCCTGGATTTACAAGTCAGTGAGACTGTCAGAGAGAACTAGTGATGATCAGGACAGTAGCTGTGTTTTGCTCTACCTTGGGAGGAAAAGAAAAAGTGCCTTTGACCTAGGAAATCAAGTAGATAAATTTGGTCATAAATAGATAATTATATATATATACACATATATATAAAACAGAATTCCATTCAGGTTAACAGAAATCAGAAGTCACTGATTCTATGTAGGCGCTCAGCACTTTTGCTAAAGATCTCATTGTCAGTTCAGCTCAACCACTGCAAGTTGGCAGGACAGCTGGGACGCTTCCCTGCAGCAGCAGAAAAGGATTAGAGAGCTTGATGGTGTGAGGAGAGGAGATGACAGATGACAACAGATAACAGATGACAGATGATAACATACATAGCATATGAACGTAAATATAGGAAAAATACGATGTCGATGTTGCAAAAGGCTATTCCATACCATATTTTCCGTGTCCAGCTTCAATATCTTGTAACGGTTTGTCTTGACTAAATAATGTCTGATTCTCCAGTTAAGACTTAATGGGGCAAAGATGAATCTATCAGCTTCAGCAGATTGACCATCAGACCCTGAGACCACCATATGTGTATAATAAAGCATCTGGAAGTACTTTCTTATTTGCGGTAGGTATGTGGTGCCTGGCTACTTCCCATCCCTGCACAATGGAAACCTGGTCTCCAAGCCGGGTAGACACACCTATTGCAAATGACAAAAAAAAAGGAATCTAATGTTATTCATTTCTTTTAAAAACACCATTGTGGGAGAGGAGTGCACAAGTGGACTTCAGAGACCAAGAGGGTGAGAAGTGATAGAAAGAAGAGCAAACAGGAGTCCAATGAAAAGACTCTGAGGGAGATTTAAAGACAAATTGAGGCAAATACATAGTGAGGGTGGCTGATGAAAACCATTACTTTGCTGAAAATGTTGAATTTCCAAGGGCACATTCACATCATTTTAGTGCCAGCTTTTCTATGTCTAACACTTGAAATAGATTCCCTTTTTTGGCATTTTCAGTGGGCTTTTTCCTTTCAAAATACTTCTAGAGGATTGTATGGTTTACCCCTTCTTGATGCCTTCATCATTTTCTTTATGAAGTCTGCTTAGAGTGCACTGACCTGGCTTGCCCATTTTTCAGTGTTTTGTTTGCACAGCGTAGAGTTAAAATCCACTGCAGTCAAATGCCTGCCATGATATTATTATTAATTTTAAAAAGCACATTTTTAAAACTAGGATTTCATTCTGTATTTCTCTCTCTTTTCATTACTCATTTTTTTCCTCTTGTTTACTCTTATCTATGTTTTTATTTTCTCTTTAGGACTTTTCAAATCAAATGATTTTTGTGTAAAGGTTGAGCAGTCAGAAATCTGATTCCTGAATAGGTTTGAATTTAGCAGAACACACTCCTAGATCTGTGTCGCTGAACATAAATAGAGGAGACCATTTACTTAAAAAAAAAAAGAGAGAGAGAGAAAAGGAACATTTTAGGGATATCCTGAAAATACCTAAGAAACCTACAAAAATCAGCCTCTAAAATAAGAGACAGAAGTATGATATGAGGATATGAATATGAGGAACTAATATGTCAGTCTATATATCAACCCCTGTCTAAGACAAGAGGTACCAGCCATGGAAAACATAGACAGTTTTATCACATAACTCAAATGTTTTGGTGACCGAGCACATTTCAGTCAAAGAAACAACTGAATCACAAAATATAGCATCTATAGCTCATTAACTGATCTAGAAATCTGACAGATTCTAATCAAAATCTGATCTAAGTGGAGATTTTTCTTCAAGTTGCAAGCAAATTAGACTTGGAAATATTCAGTAAGAATTCAATAATAATTCAATATTTTCTTACTCAGTAAGAAAATAACAACTAAAGGCATTAAAAAAAATCCTCAACCAAAATCTTCACCTGAAACCTAATTCCTGTTTGAAAAGTTACAGAAAATTCTATCTGTTCCCATTTTAGCCATTTGCTTTGTGAGCTGTGCTGTTAACCAATATTATTCTTACATATTTGGACTGAAGCACAAAGCAAAATTATTTGCATGTGGGACAGTTAGGTTGTGCACGACAGGTGAGGCATGTGAGCTACTGCATTTCAGAATGGCCTGATACTCTGCTTTGAAAGGAAAAAAGGAGATGACATGATAGCCATGATGGTCTAGCAATATAAGAGAAAATACGGGGTCTTGATGTCAGAATTAACCTCGGTGTTGCAGTTCTTAAATACTAGGGACACTCACATTCCCTGATGGCATTCTTCTGCTAACAGATTCAGGTTCATCACTGGTCATCATCTCACTTCACAGTGATATCCTGTCTCACATGTTTGTAAACAGTATTCACAGTATGATATTTGTGCCCCCTATTTAGAGTAATATTTGCTACAAGTAGATGCTAAACTGGACCTCATTAGTTCTGCTCTCATTAAACAACTGTGGATAGCTGATGTTTTACAGTAGTATATTGCTGTTTAGTTAAAAAGTTACACAAGAAACTGCTTATTTATTTGGAGTTACATACTGAATTAATGAATTACAAACTGTAAACCAATCCAGCTTCAATAAATATCATTATGAGAAACACTGGGTTTACCTACGCAACTATTCAGAGCAAAATTATTCTATGACTGCAGTAAGATTTAGAGCACAATTATGCTCCCTCCAATATAAGTACTTAAGGAGAAGCTTACCATATGTTTAAAATTATCTGTAGTTGCATTTATGATCTGTGATAACAGTGCATATATTTTCCGGATTGCAGCACTTTAAAGGTTTTCCATTTTATTTTTATAGTGTTAGTGTACAATTCACCTCCAGCAATTTATAGTAAGGCTTAAAAAATCAGATAATAAAGGGTTTCTTTCTAGGGCCGAGGGTAGTCATTTAACCTTACATTAAAATAGTGACTTATTCCCTACAAAGGAGTCAAAATAGCTCTTTAGGAAGTATTTGGATCATTGGAAAGTAGGAATACACAACATCTTGGAATTATAAAACCATTAGACTCTAAAGCTGCAATATTTTTTACACATAGAAAAATACTAAATTATTTTACATTGACAAGAGTTGTATTTTTAAATAATATTTCTTTTTTTGTCTTTTATTAATATACTGCTAGACTGAAAGTGATGAAAAGGTTTTTCTCAGTTAAATATTTGAAGTTTCTCTAAAATTTTCATATTTTCGAAGTACCTGTCCAGTATGTCATGAGTTGGCGTAGTAAAACTTTTACTCTTGTTGAGATGTGCAGCTGTTGATAAGTTCATAATAATTTAACTAGTTATCCATGTTATGCACATATTGCATAAGTATGGACATTGAACAAGCATACATGTATGTCTAGATGTGTACTTAATGTTCAGAGTAAAAAATTATAATTCTTGTGCAAACAGCAAAGGGTTCTTTATTTTTCTGTAAAAATAGAGAGGTATGAAATAAGAGTGAATTATGTTGTCATTGCTAGTGAATAAGATAAAAAGACATCACTCTCCACCCATGGAGCAATCTCTCTTCTCTGCTTTTCGCCATCATTGAAATTCAGTTCAGCATCCAGCTAGAAACTTCTCCCCAGAGTCTATGATTAGGCCATACAGTATTCTACTAGAGTGTTATTTAAATTCTCTGTTTCAACTTTATTATGTGATATCAGACAACTTAAGAAATCTTTAACATGCAGTTTAACATTTCCTAGTTGTTCTTTGTGAGTTTGAGCACTTTTGAAGTTCTCTCCACAGAAATTCCTCAGACATCCCAAGCACCAGATTAACACACGTATTGATGGAAGTCTTCACCCAGCATAACGTTTAACAGTATGCCATCAAAATCCAAAAGTATATAGGGACATTTAGGAGGCTATAAATCCCTGTGCCCTTTGGATGTCAATTGATATATCTTTGAGTATCCCTGTCATTTCCCTTTTCTGTCACAACTACCTAATTCACTTCATTTTTAACACTTTTGTTGGTCTTTGTTTTATTCTTTCACCTTTTCATTTTGGAAACAGGGTCCTGTTAAATATCTGTTGCTTCCATGGATTAACATCTCTGTTAATGTAGATATTATCACATGTATAGTTCTATTGATATCTAAAAATACTTTCTGAACCAAAGTCCTCAGATGATTGACAGACTAAATTCAACACTTTCAAACTCAGGTCTAAAATGTGTTGTTACCCAATATAAGTGTTAAAATAGGAAGGATTTCCTAGGAACTCTGCCTTAATAAGCTCTGCAAAGTTGCTTCTATCATTTTCCAAGATCTAAATAGTAATTTTTTTTTTTTTGAGGGTCAGCTTTTCTACTCATCTGCACTTCTGTTCCTCAGAGAACTTGAAAGTTCAGACATACATCCGCCTCACACTTCCACTGAAATTAATCGGGGTTTGGTGTTAGCTTCAGGGGCACTTGGCCTTTGCTTTGTGGCATCCAGATTTAGAGCTGCTGTCAGTCTTTGAAACACGACTCTCTTTTCCCGCATTGACGACCTCCTTTTTCCCCCAGTGCTGATTGCAGACTGTTTTAATGACATTTCATCACAGAGTGTGAAGCACATCTCCTCTGAGAGGTGTTTCCCTGTGTGTTTATTCCCCAGCATAAACTGAATAGACGCTGTAGAGATAAAACAGCAGGAAGTAGCTGAAGGCTAACTTGAACGGGGTATCACTGAAATCACGTCTTCCCTTGCCCAAACAATAAATTTACAGAAACATGTTCGTTCCAAGTACAAGAGAGTTGCTAAAAATTTAACCTGATAATGAAATGATAATGAAATGATAATGAAAAACAAAATTTGCTGAAGGGGAATCTGAGTGCATTAGCATAAAAAATATATAAAAGGGATGCTGCAAACTGGAGCTGTCCGCCTGCTTTCAAAAGCAGACAAAAGTGTTTGGACAGCCAAGGTAGGTAGGCAGTCTGCAGCAACAGCTCATTTTATGTCTCCTACAACTGCCATTAGCAGAGGATGAGTTTCTTTGGGAAGTCGTTATGTAAAACATGCCTCCTATTTTTCTGTTCTTTCTTCTGCCAAAGTGCAGCCCTGGAATCTCTTCTATTTGTAAGAATCTTCTATTTGTAAGAATTTGTAAGAATTTTCTATTTGGAATCATCTGTGTAAAAAAGACTGTCTGCTGCTGTTGTCTCAGACACACCCAAAATAGTACTTATATGAACAGAAACAAAATACCAAATTTTCAGAAATCACTTGGTTGATATACTACAAGCTGAAAGCTGCCTGGATCACATCTTATTCCAGATGTTACAGGCCATATTTGTATATGCACAGCACAGCCAAGAAGATTTGTACAATATGTCGCAAATTACCAGAAAAGAATTAAAATTTCATCAAAGGATATTCTTTGACCTTTTCGATTTCATTAAAATATTTTGTGTTCTTTAGAAGGCTTTTGTAATAAAGTAAACCCAGATACATAATTTCCTTCTTATGCCTGCACGTTAATATTTTCCAAAGTTCCTGGTTTTTGTAGATTTTTAATCCTACTAAAAATCACTAAGACTCATTTGCCTCATGACATTTAGAAGTACTTGGAAAACAGCATATACACTCCACCCCCCCCCCAAAAAAAAGACTATCTATGCTTTTTAGTCATGCAATGCTTTATTTACACCTAAAACATCACTTTAAAATACCTAAAGTAGCAATAACACACAAGTGAACTCCAAACCAAGAAGCAAATCCAACTTTCTTTCAGGTTTTTCCTGGTTACAAATGCCTAGGAAAACAGAAATGCAACAGGCCTTACAGGACACTGAAAGATCAAATTATTTCATATCCAACAGTCATCATCTGCATTAGCTGGCCCAGAGGTGCAGACACCTATAAGCCATCTCAATTCTAAGAAGTCAACAGCTAATTTTTAAAAAGTGTCTAAAAACTACATCTTCAAAACAAAACAGCATGTAACTATGAAAGTGTCACACACAAAACAGATTTTTTTCCCCTTTTTCTTTCCTTTTTTT
>NW_010582406.1:62965-118995 GCF_000705375.1 Tinamus guttatus | reverse complement strand
CACTCTTTCACTCCTTTCAAGTTTTACTTTAGCACAGAATGAAAAGAAGATGGTCTTTTTTTTTTTTTTAACTTTATGCTAGCATAGATGATCCATAATATGCAGGATAGCAGAAAACCAGGACTCACAGCTGCAGTCAGTAGATCACTGCTAGAAAGATTAACACAGACTAGGAGGAGCAAAGAATGGTAGCTATAGCAAGGACACAGACTACCAGAAGACTGGCAACAAAAGCAAGGAGGAAGAGTAAGGAGAAAAGAAGTGCAGTTGGAAGAGATATACTCATACAAAGGCAGAACTGAAAGAAAGCAGCAGCAACTAATGAATACTAAGTAGAAAATAGGAACTATTTCTCACAAAATAGGGATATAACTATAAAATGATGTTTTTCACCGAATGGGATGACTGAAGTGTGGGAACCTCAGTGTGTATTTTTGTCAAATACACTGAGGGCCAGATGTTTCCTACCTAATTAGAGGCTCCTGAGTAAAGATCATAATTGCCTTTGGTTCACTGCAAAGCAAACCCAGAGAGAGAAGACCTGGTTCAGTCTTGTGTGAAGTCTAGGAATCTTGAATTCATTTTTGAAGTTTCTATTTCTCTTGATCACTAGTTTTCAGGACGATAATGTTCCATGTGGCATGAACATAGGCCTTTCTGTTTTTCTCATATCTGCTAACTACTAGCCCTCATACTGCCACTGTGATTAATGGTTTGGTAGGATTTAAATAATAAGTAGTAAAAGCATGTAAAATTAAAATATCTTCCACACACTTTAGGGGAAAAAAAAAAAAGATATCCTAATTAAAGAACCAGTAGATGGAGGAACCAAAGGTCTCACCGACATCTGTGAATAGGGCATGCCCTCAGTCCAAAGAGACTTGAGGAGTACCATTCCTGGCATCACAATCACATTTAATATTAAGGCACTTGAGACATGCAAGTCAGGTAGTTAGCAGTGGTCAGGTACATAAATGAGAAAGTAGAATTATTATATTCCTATTTATAACTATTCATGCATGGGACTTTTTTTCCTCTGGAGCTCATTCTAAAATGCAACATGCATCATCAGGTTTATCATTTTTACAACAGTTGCCTTGACAAAAATACAACTGGAATTAGAATAATATGGCCATGGTGCCAGAACAGTGAGAACAGTAATAATGATAGCCTCACTGTTTATTATGAACATCATTTTATTTTCAATGTTACATCAAACAATAATTTATTGCAGTAATATGACCTGGCTATGAGTGATTATACAAATACATATTTTATCAAGTTCACAAGTTTTACATATTCATGCTTTTCAGATGAAAATATATTATGTACCAACAAGGAGAAGGTCTTAGATTAAACAGAAAACAAAATTTCTTCTAATAGACAACTGTCCAATTAAGAACCAAGAAGGATATGAGAAAAACATGTATATGTGACACCTGCCTGTTGATACTAGGATTTTTATGAGTCATCTATTAAAGTAACCTTTTCTTAGACTTTTCTGCATCCTGATTCAGAACTATATGAATTTGCACTTAATAATACGTACATGTAATTTTAAAATATATGTAGCTGCTTAAGATAGAAACTAATCTCTCGAGTAATGTATGGCAAACAATCTGTGATTTCAAAAAAAAAAAGAAGCTGTTTTCATTTACCATCTAAATAGATTTTAAAGCACTAAGCTTTAATGGTATTTCTTAGAGTTTGGAAATTCCTTTCAACAAGAAAAAATAGCAATCCTATTAAAACTCTCTGAAATACTCACTGAAACTACTCAGTTAAGCAAGCTTTTTCATTTGGTCAAACTTTTACAAGATCCATGTGTTTGAACTGCAAAATGCTACATTATACATTTTCAGTTTGTCTTTTGAAATAAGTCAATTCTGGAAGACCAGGTTTTTACAAATTCATTTTACATTCAAAAAACAACCAATTTAAAAGAGAATTAATAGAGCTTGTGGAGCCTTTATAGTAATTTATTGTGTGATTATATTTTATAAGGAAGAATAAGGTACACGATGACCTCTTCCATAATTCATGTTAATGCAGTACATATTTTAAGCTCCTCTAAGACATGAAACATTAGATTGCTTAGATGAAACACCTCTGGCATCCAAAGGACAGATTATAAATATTTTTGAAAGCTATTAATAGTCTAATTATATTTGACACGAATGTATCAATATAATGTAAGTAAAGTTTGAATGGCTGCTGTGACACATTTATTAAAGGTAAACTACTAAAGTTATTCATGCTAGGCATGCTTCTAAGTGAATATTAAGCTTAAATCAGAGCTGCTGTTTATATATATGTGACTGGTGAATTCCTTTTTATGAAATTTTATTTTCCTTTATTTTCACACTCACATTTGCCAGTTGCTCTGGCAAAGCATTTGTTTCCTCAGAAAATAGCTTTTGATTTTCCTTTTTTTTATTATTTTTCCTGAGGATACAGGGATGAACTTCCTGCAGCTTTGCTGCAGGCACTATCTTCAGGCGTAGTCACCCTGCTTTAACCATCCAGCTCTCTCATTGCTGGTAACAGCAGAGCCTTCACCACAGCAAGACCATGCTAGTCCTAAGTGCCTTTAAAGTATCACTTGAGAGGTGTGATGTAAAAAGAAAAGAAGCAGGCTCTGAGCCGGGGGTTAAAAAGGAACCTGCTGTTTTCGTATGTGGTGCAGGTGCAACATAGAGGAGTCGTGTTCTATTCACGCCAAATCTTTCACCAAGCTCTACACTGGCAGAGGCGAAAAATATATGAGTTACTTATACATTAATTTAGTCAATATCTTTCTCAATTGCTCTGATTTTGTACAGTCTTCTGCACTGATGTGCTTGCAGGTTATACCAGCTTGCAGTGTCCAGTTTTGATGTTGGAAAAGGTGCCTTTTCCTGGCCACAACTCATGGGTACCCACGACCCACAGCCCAATCCCTTGGCACATCCCTATCAGCAGCACGAATAGCCCATACAGGGAGGGTAGCCTGGATTTTGACCCTCCAGTGAAGTTTCCTTTCTTTACATCCATAGGCAATGAAAGGCATTTTAGTACATCCTGCAACACAGTCTTCCTACTCGAATCCGAGTAGCCACACTGATAATCATGTTTCACATGGTGCCTCTTTGCAGCAAGGTTTTCTGTCACAACTATCTTTTACACAGCATTGCTGGCAAATGTTTTGTTGGTGAGAATGTTCCTTGACAAGTGACTAAATGTTATGAAGGAAATAATCACACTGTCAATTTAGAAAGGAAAAAAAAAAAAAAAAAGACAGCTACATTAATTGATATCTCTTTGGCAGTTAACATGGGAAGATATTTAGAACTGTAGTTTACATCAGGCTTTGTTCTTTAGCTTTCAGTAATTTATTGATTTCGTTTAAAATAATAGCAAAAGAATTATGAGACGTAGAGCATTACTGTTTGTGCTGAGATTAAAAGGAAAATTGGCAAACACAGTAAGCTGCAGGAAAATGGCATTTCGTAATGTTTTCTCATTAAAGAAGTAGGTTAGGATCTTTTGTTTTTAGTTATGAGATTAATTTGTGAAAAGTATGTAAGAGTTAATATCCACAACAACTGAGCATTGTGGATTTAGATTCAGCACTCTTATTTCTGTGTTACTCACACAAATACAAATATCAGACAATCAAGAAAAACAGATAGTAAATCCATCATAAACCTTTATATGAGTTTATTACACTGTATCAAAAATGCCTACATACAAAATTAAGCAGTCTGTTCCCATAGAGAAAAGAAATTCACCTTTCTTCAGGCCAGCACTAACCAGATGTTCACCCTAATTACTGTTCTTCAGGTGACAGAAGTCACAAAAGAAAAAATGTATAAAAATATATTGCTCCTCCAGAGATTTATAGAGAAGTATACCAGTACCTTTCCACAAATCAAACTTTTCTCTGCATTTTTTTCTTCCTTGCAAAACCATGACAATAGTATTTTGCCTCAAGCAAAATTCACAAGAAAAATCCACATGTTGAAGATGTTTGCAGTCCCAGGTTTCTAACAAACCAGACAGGCAGATGAGTGGCTTGGAATGAGCTATGGTCTGATGACTGGGACCCAGGAGGACAGACCACAATGGGGACAGAGCTGAACTCTGAGCTGGTTGTTCCAGATGTGAAGTCAAGGAAAAGCTCCAAGTGCTGTCCTGGAGCTAAAGTGGCCTCTCTGGGACAGATATATCTCTCCCATGCCGGGAAAGGTGCCACCCATGCCATAGCTGATCCCTCTGCTTTGGGATGTGCCACAAGACATCCCACCCTCTGGCTGCCATTTGCTTGCGTGACAAGTCCCAGATCACTGTATCTGGGAGCTACCCCTTTCCCTTATGTAATTTATTGCTTCGGCAACCTCGGGGTCTTCCATGCACAATGTCAGTAATAGTTCTATCAGTTTTTTCAGAACTTTTATAAATATTTGATATGAGGGCTAAGAAGCAGTCCCCCAGTGAGTTCATTGAAGGAATTTGATGATGAAAATAACTGTTTCAAGTTACAATGACATTTTGAGACCAATCACTTAGCCAGTTCTTAATTGTTTTAAAATATGCCCTGCAGAGTTTTAAAATAATTTGAATTTGTTAATTAAAGTGCCACGTAATATCAAGTCAAATGCCTTCCATAAGTCTAATTCAACACCTTTACCACAACCAATAACTCATAAAAAAAAATTTAATTTGATCTCCATAAACCTCCACTGACTGACAACAGGTACAGTTCCATTTTTAACTTTTTCATTACTAGTCCTGGAGAATCCAGACCATTATTTTGCCTAAATATCTCTTAAAATAATGTACCTTCTTCATACATTTCCTCTCACTAAAATACTGCTTAACTTTAAGCAACAGTGTAAAGTATCTGTGAGGTTAGACAAAATATTTTAGTATCGCATTCTTAAGTGTTGATTGCAAAGACTACATGTGCTTTCTAATTGCGTGTAGGAAAGCAAAATTTTGCAATTTTTCATATCAATTATCATCCTAATTATATATATATATATATTATTGTTGCTCTTTAAAGAGGAGTAGCTGGTCTGAAAAATTTTAAAACAACTCTTTATTGTAGTGTAATGAAATTATATATCATGAATAAAATGAAAATAAAAATCATTTTGTAATGAATTACAAATTCACACTGGAGAAAGCTAATGTACATGGGCTGTTAGTAGTGCAACAAAAAGCTGTTCATTACCAACATTACCATCAAGTTTCAGAGTAAACATCTGGAGTCACCTATGCCATCATGTCTTCTGTTCTCATTTTAGTTTTTAAAAGTTGCAACTACCAAAAAAAGTGATCTCCAACTTCCTAATCTAACTTATGATGTGCCATCTTTTCATTTTTGTCCAGAGATCATAACTGAGTGTTTGCCTTGAAGCACCTGCTTTTTAGATCTGGGGATAAATATACTGCATAAAGAATTAAAAAATGCATAGGGATATGAACTCTCATCTATGTTTAATTTATAGCTATCATTAGCAGTAATAGGAGCTTGATTTTCACACTGAAAATAGAACAAACCATGTGCTTTCAGTTCTGACTGGTGTGTAAATAGAAAATAACAAATTATCCTAGCATAGTAGATAATGAATATCATCAAGAATGGAAAAAAAACCTCTCTCGTACATCCTAGTTAATTTTACACTTAAGCCAGTAGAGTGATTGCTCTACTGTTTTGGTGTTTAATTTTAGTGTTACCAAATCGAGACTGAAAGCATCTGGTGTACAGCAACACAAAACTTTTAATTTTAGAGCTGCCTGTGGATATACTGAAATGGTAGAAGATACTGTGCTTCCCAGACACCTAAATACGGTCAAGTAAATGAAAGTTTCATGGCAAAAGTGAGGCTCAGCACTTCATAAAATGACTGCTCTATCACTGTCATCCCATATGACTTACATGCACCAACTTTGACATTACACATTTTTTAAGAACTGTCAGCTCAGGATTTGTTGAAGCACTTCTAAGGAAAAAAATATTGTTTGAGAGATAGCGTATGAAATTTGGGGGGATTTTACAATGTAGTGCATGAAAACTTGAGCCTTCAATTAAGAAAGAACCTTTAATCTTGTTTGTAAAATCATTGTCAGTGACAACCTTTAGCTAAACAGTTGAGAAAGAAATAGAAGGTTCCTTACAAGACAGGTGTACAAAAGGCTTCCAGAAATGCTTATTCAAAGCAGCTATTTGAACAGTAGCTAAAAGAGCTAAAAGATCATTTTGCAGGTGTGAGCCTAACAAAAGGTATTAACATTTGCTTAGCTATAGAAAAATTGTAATAAATTTTGTATCTTGCCCGTGTTCACTTCTAGCAAAGCATAACCATGTTATCTTTTAGGAATTTAAACAAATACAAAGAGTCTGACTGATAGATTTGTCATTATTTCTACCAACATATTAAGGAGAGGTAAAGCAATTTCTCTCATTTCACATAAAGAACTACTGTACTTTCTCATTAACATCGGCTTTAATACCTGTATTCTGAAACTGAGTCTTTCCTAAGTTTAGACGCCCAAGTTTAGACACCTAATTGGAGAGGCTATTCACTCAAAGCCTATCTCCAGTGCTTTCCAAGGGCAGTCCAGCCACAGAGAGGCTGATTTGTTCATGGGAGGAGCTGCTTCTCCACACTGATGTGTCCTCTGCCTCAGTTGGATACTCTCGTAAGTGAATCCCAGCACACCAAAATCAGTGGCAAGACAGATGACTGCTTGCATCCCCAAATGTTTTTATCTGTGATTTACAGAGAGGACATCCTGCCCTTGGTCTTTCCGTGAGAGCTGAAGCTGGTGTGGGATGCAGTGCTGGGGAGGGTCGGGCACTGAGCTGCTTCCCGTTGTGCCGGGACGCCCAGGCTGCAGCGGTGCTCTGCTCTGTTCCGTGAGGAGCGACGATCTGGAACTGGGAAAGGAGTGAAAAAAGCTGTTTGGAAGTGAGAAGAAAGAATACGAACAGAGGACCAGGAGCGTATTGATAATTTCACCGCAACATTGTCTTGTTCTTCATTGGATACCTATTAATACTCAGTGTCAGCTGCTCATTTTAGATAAATTTGTATGGATTTGCTTGAAAATAGCTACTGTGTTTGCATATTGTATAGACAAAACTCTAAAAATGTCTAAAGAATTCTGTAAAGAAGGGACTTCAGTGGCACAGTCCTAATAGCACTGAGCAAATTAGATATCTTTGGCTAATCAGTAGATATCCTCTTGTGAGCACCTTGCTACCATTGGGTTAATTAGAAAACAGCTGGCACTGCTTGTGGGAGGGAGGAGAAGAACTTATGAGTAGCAGGAGCTTGGAGATTCCATATAATGCTTATCATTCTCTAACCTATTAGCCTTAATTGCCATTTTAGGAAGTCTAACACAACTTGATGATCTGCATGCTTTCAGTGCTATGCCCCACAGAGTGATACAAAGTGGGTTTGCTTGGGTAAGTGTATTTAATCCTCTTGGGATACCTGCGAACTGTTCTACTTAATTGGATTACACCAGGGGTTGTGACTGGGTGTGAAGAGGTTCCTCTTCACTGGTCCTTGATTGTTTCAATCAGTGTTCAACCTGTTTTACTTTGGCTTGGTGGGCTATAAAATGTGAAATGTCTTAAGACTTAGCATGTCTTTGGACTTAGTAAAAACATGGAGTTTGCAAGTAGGGCACCATGTGCTGATTTCTGTCTTCTGAAGGAAGATAGTCAAGGAGAAATGTGGATATGTATGGTATCTACAAATTAATTGAAGTATCCAACAGGGGTATATTTTTTGAGTTTGTGAACTAAGTTACTACATTGCCTGGTATTTAGAGTAAGTATTTCATAGCAAGGATATCTGGAAAAAAAAATGAGCACAGCAAGAATACAGTCAAAAGCATCTAGAATAAGAGCTAGTAAGAGAGGACAGAGAGAAAGCGAAAGAGGGAAGACACTGAGGAAAGAAGAACTTGATAGATACCAAGTCACACATGGAAAGTTTCAACTACCTGTCAATGTTATAAAGAAGCTGGTGGTGGAGATTCTTAGGGAAAGAAACCTGAGGAAATAAAGAATTTAAGCCCCATAGACACAACCACAAGTGCATATCATAAGAAACATTATAGTGATGCTGAAGAGATGCAAAGGAGGAAAAAAAAAAGCACACACAGTGGTTTTTTCTACTCTCACTCCCTTGCAGTCTTGAGAGATTTACACTTTATACCACATGCAAAAACAGCTGCACAGAATCAGCCACTGGGAGCATGAATGCACCACATCGTGGTGGTGGATACCCCGATCTGGGAAGCAGGACTTCAAGTAGGAAATTCCACATGCATCAAATTTCTTTCTTCCCTCTCCACTTCTCATACTAGTCTGACCCAAACACAACGTCTAGGAGTTTACCGCACAAGTAGCCATCAGTCACCCCTCCATTACTGCTGCAACGGTTACTAAAGAGGAGTAAGGACTACACAGCTGTGTTTGACAAAATATATATATATATTTTGCATTGCAGGAGTGGAATTCTCATGTATGATTCTTGTTTTCTTAAGATGAGCACAATGTTATTGAAAAGTAGAGCCTGTAATGAAACTTCAGGCAGATAGCTTATATGTTTGCCACATATCTTAAAACTGGTGTCGCTTCAACAGAAGGCAATCTGACCATAGAATTCAGCATCTGTAAATCTTGATGGCAAATAAACAATTTGATGAAAATGCGGTGGTATAATTTTCTAAGCAATAAATCAGTTAAATACTTGAAATAGAAATCTGAATGTGTACCTGAAAATACAGTGAAGATATAAAGCCATAAGATCTTAGCTCTGTTTAAGTGCTTTCTGGTCCTTAGGATTGTTCTATGTAGAAGGAAAAACATCTCAGTAACTTGAATGCATAACAAGAAGAAAGAACTACCGAGTCAGAGGAAGGATACTACACTTGTGAAAGCATCTGTTGTAAAGAGAAAGGTACTTAAATGAGGAGGCAAAAGTAGTTATGAAGACAAACAATATTTTATGCTGCAAACTCTAGCCACACATTTTCATAGCAACATCTAACAGAACAATTTGGGTCTACCTACTCTTAGAATGTGTGGCTGCTACCTGAAAATTTATTACCCTGAAGCTATACAACATCCCAGTACATTCACAAACAACTTTAATTTTGACCGAACGGGGCAATTACAGTGACATTGTTGCCGTGGTAAAGACCATCAGATGTATGCAGATAAAAAAAGATATGTGATACGATTAGCTCAGAAAGTGATTAGACGGACACTATGAAAGTCTACAAAGAATTGGTGTAAAACCTGAAATAAATCGTAAAGTAAAAGAGGAGGACATGAGAAGATTTTTTATTTTTTTTTACAGGAGTGATAGGGTCTTTTTTTTAATAAGATGCAGATTTTGAATAACAATTTAAGACTTAGAAACAGGGACATTTTAAATAGAACATAGGGGGTCTATTCTTTTTTTCTTATCCTTAAGGAAAGGATTGAAGTAGTTTATATTTGAAGATGTGATGATAGAGATCATTTATCATGTTTTGAAAGGGGAACTAGAGCACAAGGAAGAAAGGAAAAATAGCTATCTGATACCTTCTGACTGAGAAGAGAAGAAACTCAGAGCAGCAGTAAGAACAAAATTACACGAGAAGAGAATGTAATCTGAAGCAAATTGTTCAAAACCAGTAAATGAAGACTCATTATATAAAGGAAATAAATCAAGAGATAGATCAGTTTTGTGGTTAAAGAACAGCATTATACCATATATCCAGTAGGGAAAAAGAAAAAAATTAATAACAAAATCAATCTTTGGCTAGGTCTGTGTGTGGTAAATATAAAGGGATTGCAGATGTTGAGGAGGGCTCTTTACAATTGTGTTCATAACCTAATTAGGGTGGTAATTAGGACACAGGTAAAACCACAAAAGGAAAAAAAAAGAGGATGTTAAATTTCTAAGACTGAGTTTTAGAAGAATGTAGAAAGCACAGGATGAGATCAAGTAGGATAAATCAATAGAGATAAAGGACACAGAGGGAAATGGAAAACATTCAAAGATAAATTAATGTATGCCCAAGGGTTACGCTTGCAATCCAGCTAAAAATACACCAGAAACAAAAAAGGCAAATGTTGATGAACAAAGAAGCACAAAACTGAAAATATATACTCTAGTTATATCCTATATATATATATATACATATATATATATTTTAAATGAATACAGCTGAAAAACAAAAGGTCAAAGACTAGGGTAGTAGTGCTTTCAGCAAATAGGAAGGGTAAGTTTTCAATTAAAAAATAATCTGTTTCTCAAGGAAGAAAAGAAAATATTCTTGGATGAGGAAGTAATCAGAAGATGATAGAGAGCAAAATGATTACAGGGAGCGAGATATTAAGTTCGAGATGCTCAAAGAAGTAGGAAAAATAGTTGAGGATATTTTGGAATCAGAGCAGAAACTGTTATGCTGTCAGACTGCAACTCTGATGTTTACTACTTACAATACTTCATCAACATTTTGCAAGGGACTGTGTGAAAATCCTAAAATTAGTTCTAAAATCTTCTTACATAATTCAGCCATTTAAACAGCTGATTCATGGGTGCTTTTATAGATCCTAAGCACAGTATTAGGAGACTAAAAATCCTGTTATCATTGATTTCCGTCCAGCTTTGGATCCTACATGTTAGAAATATAGTGATAAATGATTACAAGCAAATAAGTCAAATCCTCAGAGATACATTGTGAAAATGCTGTATGTAGCTCTAACATCTGCGGAAACTGAAGCAGCTCAGTATCTCCTGAAGTTTCAGGTCGGCAGATTGGGAAAATCTTTGGAAAAAAATAAAATAAAACTTTAAGGAAAAAAAAAAAGTGCTAAGAGAAAACAGTGTCAGACCTGCCAGAAATGTGCTGAAGTTCACAGTGGTGAATCAGTTACCTCTGCATACTCTGTTGGTACTGGCAACCAGCACGGCCAAAACCGCCCTGCCCAGTTAACAGCTTTCACTGGGGACACTTCAGCTCTGCATTGCCCTGGGAGCACCAGTGCTGGGATCATGCTTAACCAAGGTGCCTGGTGTTGTGAGAGGGTAAATTGAGCCTGAATAGGGTTTATTGCTGCATTTAGAGAAACAACTGCTCACTATACATGAAAATGCAACAAGAAAATCCAGTGACTAACTGCCTGAATTAAGCTGATAAATGCACTCTAATCCTGTATATAGGATGGATCCACTGAGATAGCTGCTTGAAAATGAGTGAATGATAATCATTTTACACCAGTAGGCATTACTTACTACAGCCCATAAACTGTCTTTCTGTAATTTTCCCAAGTATGCGATCCTTTTTTTTTTTTTTTTTTTTTTTGCCAACTAGGGAAGAAAATATCTTGGCTTGTCAGAAATTCTGTTCTTCCTTGATAAAAAAAATAATTAGAACAGCTAAAATATAGGGCAAGAGAGCTTCATGTTCCAGGAAGCAAGCATTCAGAAATCTCTTTAGCTAAGGGAAGAAGTAGAGTGAATGAAGTTTGTTTCCCTTTTAATTTGACCCTTTCTGTCCTTGCACCTTTTCTTGCCCTTTTTTGTTACTCAGTCAAAGTTTCAGAGCTGAAGACAAACCTGAATTAAGCTTATAAAGTGATGTAATGAAACTTAGAAATAAGTACAGCAGAGATGGAAGATATTGAGGAAATCCTTTGCCAAAAACCCAAATGACAAAACACTCCAAAAGAGGGGTTCATCTCATGCAACCTTAAGAACAGTGGTGAGATCCAAATTTAGACACCTTAACTGAAATATCTGCACTGTATCTCTCTATACATACATACCTGAATTTGGAAGTGAATTCCACTTGTGATACCTCTGTCTGAAATAACCATCCTTGTATCCCCTAAGCAGACAAAAAGGGGCAATTTTAATCCACAGTGAAATAGGTTTGCCTTAGGTTTGTATGTTTTATATGTTTAGTTTAGGGTGAGATGTACTCTGCCTTTGAACTGCTTGTTGCTGTTTATAGACAAAGGATGACAAAGTAAACCTGCATTTTGTCAGATGTATCTGCATGTGGAAAAAACTATCCAGGCCAATTCCTACCAAGCAAGGCAGGTATTCAGACACTGACTGGGTGCAACTGGAGTGTCCCATAAGAAAAATATCCACCAGGTTTCACCTAGCCATCTCTATGGCTACATGATAAGATGTAGGTATGGTCTTTGTTGTAAGATTTGTATCATCCACTGTAACCTTAGTATTTGTCCTCAGATTTGACATAACTGAAAGCATGAAATATGCAGTGTAAAATTTTGTGCTTTACTCTCCCCAAGTAAAGTTTATGGAGATTGTAGATTTGGAATTTTTTTAAGATAGCTAAGGTAAATCTCAGGGGGGAAAATGGTATTTGTGAAGTAAAATTAGTAGAGAACGTGTATATTATTTCTCTTGAACAATGTATTCCGTTATCAACTATAGTAACAGTAAATTATGATTTGACTCCTCTAGCAGTGTGAAGATACATCAAATGACCTACACAACTAGCATTTGCCTTTTCTTTTGTTGCTGTTATCAGAGAGGAGCTGTTTGGCAAGTATTGTTCACAGTCCCAGGAAAGAGCAGCCAGAGGCTTATTGTGTCTGCCTGACCGTGTGATCCATCAGTGCAATGAAAGAGAAAACTGCACCTTAGAACACATCAGCAGAAATATTTTCAGTAGAAAAAAAGTGAGGCTGCAATAGACAGTCTGTAGGTAGGAAAAAAAAAGGCTAGAAAAATGAATGCTGGAACACAATATAATTTTAGTCTGTATTTCAGAAATAAGCAAAAAGAAAGGAGCAATTTAAATTCGGCTAAAGGAGGGTGGCACAAGATTCTTTTTTTCAGTTAGAGAAAAGCTTTGAAAAATTAGAGCACTGAGATTCTGGAATAGCTTTTTTTCAAGTAGTGAGGGCGAAATTAATTGATCTCAAGGTGCAGCCTGATTATTTTATGAAAAGCTTAGTATCATGTGAGTCTGGTAAATAGTGAGTCTCAATGACCCATATCTCTTCCAGTCCTTTGCTGTTCATTGTCTGGAGAAGTTTTTTGAAACAGCTATATTGGACTCCAAAAATATTTTTATTCCCTTTTCTCATCTGGAATGATAAACAAATAGTAAGTCGGAGGCACAATGACTGTAGTAAATTCAGAATTAACTAAGCTACTTTATATCTGTTATTCCAGACCTAATAGTCATTTAACTGAGGCAGCATCAGAAAGGTGGAAAAAAACACTCATGAAAGAAAGAAAATAAAGTATTTTGTCAGTTATCATTCACTTGACTCCTTGTGATTGTAGTCTAATTTAATTATACTAATTTAAAGTGTATGTAGGTATGTCTGCAGGGATTTCAGGTCACTAAGAGTAAAGGACCAAAGGAAATTCCTTTTCAGATATGCGTGAGCAGAGCCCACTTTCAGGCAACCACTGCATACATAGGATGGTGCAAGATGGTCCTGATGTGATAGTCAGTCACATCTCCTCATTGATTCCCAGCTCAAAGTGGGGATGGACGCCAACTTCCTTTATCTTCTGAAGGGTGCAATTTGTCTCCAGCGGTTCCAAACAACTTCATTTTGTGCATTCAATCTATTTACAGCAGTAGCAATAGCAAGCATAAGGTGAAGCAATTTAGATCCTCTTCTATGGAAGATGAAATTGCCTACTCCTCACTGAGGAGTTATACACCCTGAAACTACTCCTTAAAGCTCTCTGATAAAGCATCCTCACCGTTCAGTGACTCCTCCCCATCCTTCTGGAAGAGGCTGGTGAAGGATATCATTTTTAGGCATTTCTAATGGACATCACACTGTTTTTAAGTGGACATGTGGAGGAACAGAAATCATTAGGTCTGCTCTGTGAGGAGGAAAAAAAAAACTGTCAGCTATACTGAACTAATTTCACAGATGCTTTTTCCCTCATATTTTTCTCATTTTCTATATTTTTATAAAGAAAAATGAAAAAAAAATACTTTTTGCAAAGTTGAAATGGTTATATAGATCTTCATTACCTTCTTTTGGACCACTGAATCAAATCTTACCAAGTCTGGTTTCATTAGTATGCCTTCAATAAGCTCCTTCCTTAGAAAAGGGCATTGTAGCATCAACAGAAAAACGATTCCTGACAAATTCAAACACAGGACAAATAAGATCATCACTCTGACCGCAAGTGAATGCAGCAGTCTCTGAGAGTTCCCTGCGAGTCTTATTCTGCCTGATAAGCACTCCCAAGAAATACCTTTAAAAAACAGCTACATAAAATCTCACTGAATTAGATTCTCCTAGTCACTTTTCCAGGATTAACACTTCTCTCTGCTCTGGGGTGCTATATATCTTCACAGCTTCCGAAAATGTGTGCTGCAAGGACTGAGATATACTGGAGCTTGCAGGCTGGCTCTGTTCCAGAGATGTTGATACACCCTTTGAAGAGTAGAAAAGCCTCACTGAAGCTGCAGACAAAAGAATCAATCCATCCCTCTTCAGCGAGAGAATCTAGAGCAGATGTTCCCTTTGATTTTGCTACTTTTTCATGATCAGCATAAAGATTACATATAAGGAAGGGATCATTCATTCCTTTGTTGGCAGCTGGCAGAACAAGGCTCTGATTCTTTGAAAAATCAATCACATTGGCATTTCTTAATTTTGGGTTTTCCCTGAATCTCCTTCTCTCTGTGACAGACAGTTCCAGAAACCTGAAATCATCAGGAGTGGATAATGCTTACAGAACAGTCTTTTCTTTGCAGTAGGCTGCATCACTTCCAATGGGCCTATTTTATACTCCAAAGAAAAATTTTAATGAACCTCCAACAAAGCAAAAGCCTGCTATACATCTCATGGGTGAGTGCACTGGAAGAGTTTCTCAAAATACTAGAAAAATAAGATAAGTCTGCTAAAAGATATTTTCTAAGGTTACAATTTGTGGTGGAAAGGAAAATAATGTCATGCAATGCAATGTAAATTTCATGTCCCACAAAAATCTATAAGGAAATCAGTGTTCTGTACAGAAATACCTAAAATTCATAATTAGAGCATTAGATTCCCAAAGTTCATGTTTTGCTGGATATGTGTTTGTGATAGCTATTCTTGTTTGTACTGAAGTAAAAAAGGCATTTCAATACAAAATAATCTTTACTATACTTAAACTTTTCCCTTCAAATGTAGGTCATGTTTGTGAAATGCTTTCCAAGCATCTCATGCAGCACCATCATTGATTGTACCTTTGGAAACCTAATTCTGAATAAACTAGTGGAACAGATCATTAACAGTTCATCCAGCATTTTCATACTCAGAAGAAGCTAGGAGAAAACAGGCAACAGATAGTGTGAAACAAATTGGACACAATAACAAGTTTCCTAACATAAAAGCTCAAGAATTCCACTCAGGAACTAAGCCAGGTCCCCAGCCCAATCAAATGCTGTATCAAATCCAGAGTTAACATCCTCAGTGCTGTTGATACGGGGTCTGATAAAACAGTTTGATGCAACATGATGTAACCTTTAAGACTCTTTTCAAGTGTGTGTGGTAAATAATTTAGTGTGTCTTTGGTTCCTATGCTCCTATGCTTGGCATTAATGCCCATTGATAGAGAGCACCAGGTCATCTTCTGCTCTCTCAATCTCTTCAGATACAGCCCTTTCATTCTCAGAAAATTATTAAGTAAGGACCTCCTGTCATAAACCCCTCTTCAAAACCAATTTAAGCATTGCCAAATACTGAACAGCGTATTTTAGAGATGTTTTAATGGTCCTTAGGCAGCCTTACTTACCAATTAAGTGAGGATAGAGGAATGCACACTGTCCACTATGGAGCCAGGATCCAAGAAGGTCCCTTTAGAAGCTCCAGACCAATTATAATCTGCTCCTCTGGAAGACAGGAATTTTATATAGCCTTTCACAGGTGACTCCCATGCCAGTCGAACATTGCCCAGGCACAGGGATGTCATCATCTATACTAGCAAATCTGGCACATTTTGGTCTATGTTAACTACCACTCTCCCGGACAATTCCCTGGCACAATTTGGCAGATAAGTTCCAGAAAGTGTTCCAACTGGATTTGTGTGCAACCACTGAGCAAATCTAGACACAAGACATTCTGTTCCCACTGCCCAGTTAAGTACAGAAGAGGTTTCAACATCCTGACAGCTGAATCCTTGGCAAGGATGTGACATTCTCAGTACTACTTTCTCCTCAACATACAGCCAGGAGACCAAGAGTTTGGGGTAAATATCTTCCCAGTAAATATGCTTCCAGATATCTGCAGCACCACCTGGAACCTTGGCTTGAGATACAAATCTCTTAATTCTTTAGAAAATGTTCTCCCATGCGACAAGCACTGCAGTATTATGTTCTGGAGGAATAGGCATAAGTATGAGCAGTGCCTGGAAGTTGGAGCAACCTCTTGTTCTACTTCTTTCAGTTGGAAAATCAGATGGTCATGTCTCTGCTCAGCAATTTATTTTCCAAGACTTTAATTCCTTGGGAAATTTCAAAGATTAAAATCAGAAGAAAGACTGCTAAAGTGGAATGAATAATACAGAATTGAAATTTGCAAAAAGGTTAAAAGGAGTTTTAAGAAAAATTATATTCCCTTGTTAATGTTATACCTGAAGAATATTTCTATCATAGTTTTCAGGAAAAAAAAAAAGGAAAAAAAACGGAGGGGGAGCAGGGAATATTTTAGCCATATATATACAGTATGTATACAGTGTGGGTAAGTATTCCGTAAATCCAGACAAATGAATAGCATCAGCTGGCCACAGGCAAGGGGGCCTAGGATACCTGAGGCAACGTAAATCCGAATAACTGAACTGGCTTAAAACAAAAAGACAACCAATAACCAGTGTATCTGGGAGCGCCAATAAGCCAGATAGACCCAAGATAACTTGACTCCATCCAGTTGTCTCTACCCCAACCACCCTCCCTGGCAATGTATATTAGCTCAGGCATGACAGCAGCCCAAGCTGGCTCTGTACAATATTTCCATTCTGCCTCTTCCCTGGGAACAGGGCTGCTGTTGGAAAACAGTGCAGAGTCGTGGAGAAAGCAAGCTGTGAAATGATGCAATGCCAGCCAAACTCCTCAACTCCTCTCCAGCCAGCCATGCCAGACGTGGACTAGCTCCATGCAGCCATTTGGTTGACTCTGTGTGGCTCAGGGAGGCCAAGTCATATTAGTTTAGGCTCTGTGAAAGTGCCTCACTGCTTCTGGGCCAAGCTGACCCTGGAAACTATAGAGTTACCTTGACAAAGCCCTGTGCATTAGTGTATGAGCCCTGCCTGACTTGACCTGGCTCTACAGGGAGCCAGCTCAGTGTCCCTGCATCTGCAGTTCAGCTAAACCACGACTTGTAAACCACCCACAAATAATTGGGAGTTGACTTGGTGGAATTCATTTCATCCATGTAAATTCTCATTAATCTGCAATTTCTAGGCAGGAAATTGGTGGGGTGGGGGAGGACATTTTACTGAATTGAATCCAAATGAAACATTTAGAAAGTCATTACATTAAATTACAGGAATAATACATGAAGCGGGATTTGTGATGGTTTTGGAAATTAAATGAGCCTCTGTTCTCTTCGGCTATGGTCTGAATTATATCCGGTCATTTTCTGTGCGGCTTCTCTGGTTGGGATAAGTGAAATGCGCTGAAGAAGTTTGCTACAAGGACTGGAACAAAGCAGACTCCTTATCACAGCTGTTAAACCAAAAGTAATCTGGCTAAATGTTGTCACTCATTTTGCAACAGAGGTCTCGAAATTTCTTCAATCACCAGCCTTCTCACACCACCACTCAGTTAGATCATTTTGTTATCCTGGTCTTTCCTGTATATATGAAAATACTCATTCAGTCTTCAATTACCTCATTATTCCTTCTCAGTAGCGTATTTAAGTGCTGTGCAATGCCTTTCATTTTAGAATAGACTGCATATATATGTTTCATAGTACCTATTGGCAAGCCCTACTTGACATGGCATAAGTAGCCAACTGGTTTTTAAGAGGCTGGGCAACTACTCTCAAAAACACTCAATAAATAGCAATGTAATTCCTGTTTCCATAGGAATATGGCACCAAAATAACAGAATTATCTTACATGTGTCAGGCAACAGACCTCAAAGAGAACAGAATAGAACTTCTGGGATTTTGAGATGTAAAAAAAAAAAAAACAAAAGGCAACTCAAAAGGCAAAGCTGCTAATTTTAAATAAGAAAAAAAAAATGTTTAGGCTTGCCAATCCTCCATTAGGAATAGTTCAGTCGCTAAGAATGTGCCTGACATTTTATAGGTGCTTGGTCTGCTTATTGACTCTAACAGGGAACAAACATGTTATTTAAACTTTAGAACTTCCAAGTGGCTTCACTTCAGTGCTCTAAAGAATTTCTGGAGAAAGCTAAACAAACAAACACCAAAAAATACATTCCTTCTCTCATTTTGCCATGCTACTTAGACACATCTGTCCTGAAAAGAAGTGATAAAGTTACTAAAAGATGTCAATTGCATTACATTTCTGAATGGTATCCATTCTAACAACAGGATCATAGCTGTTTTTTTCTCATGTTAGCAAGATATTCTCCTGTAAAGGTACTGATAAAAGGTACACCTTAGGGTCACTTAAAAATAAATTACTTATTTTTGTTCCAAAATCTCTATTTCCAGTGAAGTCCATGGTCTTCCTTAGCAGTACATAATATAATCACATTTATAAGGTAGAAGTAGTTATTTTAGAAATAACTATAGCAAAAATAACAGAACTGGAGATAACTGTCTTGGTATCTCCAAATGGATGAAACCTCTCACTGTGAATTATTTGTGAGATACCCATTTTTCCTCTCTTTCCCTTTCCTAAGGAAATCTGCTGACATAAGGCTTGAGAGCTAATGAATTCCTGCAATTCCCATAACTGGTATAGCAGATGCAAAACCCCTTCCGAATCAAACATTTGGCTATAGAAGGAGCAGGAAGAAGCATCTGTTTTTTGGCGAATGAAGCACTGCTCAGCATTTCAGTCCATGAGGGAAAAAAAAAAAAAAAAAAAAAGCTGTGAAATGCTAGCCTAAGGTACACTTTCATATTTGGCATAAATGTATAAACGCTATAACTGTTTTAATGTGATATTGAAGCTCCATGTCACCTAAGAAATAGAAAACAAAGCAATTGTGAAGCTTGTCTTTCTCATATATACTAATGTTAAAAAACAAATCTTTCAGTTTCTGTGTACAAGACCTCAGTATGATGAAGCCTTGTGCTTAGACAATGCTGATACTGGCCAGGAATTTTTCTGTGGATACATGCAAAATTAGATGAAGCGACTATAGGAAAAATTTATTTGGACACTGGCCATTTTTTCTGTTTAAATATCGCTTCCAGGAAGAGTCACTTTCTACTCCTGCAGTTCCTTTCACAAAGGTCTCAGGCCTTTCATATGAGCAATAGGAAATGAATCATTAATGTAAAGCGCTTAATGCTTTTTCCCTACCTAGCAATATTGCTACTGATATTCCATGTTTTGGAAGGACATAATACCATGCTACCCTGAATTACTACAAACTCAGTTCTGACAATTTGCTTTACCATCATGTGACACTTTATGATGCCAGTGTATAATTTTACTTGATCAGAAAAAAATGCCAGTACTTGAAAGGAGGCATATGACGTGATGTGACCATCTTGAAGAGCTCTTCGATTTTAATTATGAGAAAGGATTTGAAGAAGAAAGCTATCTTTGCAGCCTTAGTATTTGGTGCATAAGAACTTTTACCTACTTCTTAAGTACTTTTCCTAAACTCTTATTAAGTTCAGTTGTTGTTATTCTTTCCAAATTCTTTTGTGGTGTCAAATTCCTACTGCTTCAAACAGTGAAATTATTCTCAGTTCAGATGTGATCCCTTTCTAAAGATGTGGCTTGTAACAGGCCATCCTTTGCAATTTATTTTGTAAAGAAAGTGATTTAATTTAATATTTTGTGAATTCTTGATACTGAATTTCAGTTGAACTGAAAATATAGCAGAAGACAGTAGCTTGATGGGGATGGGAGGAATGTATTTTCTTCCTTG
The DNA here is from genome assembly GCF_000705375.1 of Tinamus guttatus. Next base: position 98,919 of record NW_010582406.1, on the reverse strand, counting down.
TTTCAAGGCATCTTTGTATTCTTTATAAATTATTTTCTATTTCAATCTTCAAATCATTTTTTTTCTTATGGATTGGATTTACCTCTATTTTAGGGCTGCTACTTAAGAAGTATAGGCAAACTACCTGATAACCCAAGGTGAACCTACAGATTGCACTTTTCTGCTCAAACCAGCAAATTTTCTGATTTTTTGAATTCTTTGGTCTGATCTTATAGCTGCTGCTCACCAATAGTCAAAAGTATTTTTGGTTTTTAGCTTAAAATACACTCGATTTAAGAACCAGCTACTGTCAGTCTGATACATAGGCTCCTGAAATTATGTATATCACATATATACTATCACCACAGGGTAGAATGCATTATTTATAGCTGACTTTATATAATATGGAGATAAGAAGGAAGTTTAGAGGAACCCCACACAAAACGTAGCTGCTTCCTCGCTCTTTGGCAGGTTGCCCAAAGTCCATGTGCTTTGGACCTGACAACTCCATGGAAGGAAAACTCTTGTCCTTCTCAGTGGATTCCCCAACTCCTTCATTTCTCCAGACCAGGAATCCAGCTTTGTTTCCATGTCTCCTCTCTGCTCTCACCTCCCTCTGTGCCGCAGCTGATTCCCACATTCCCCAGCACTATGCTGTGCGCTCGCCAGCACTGAGCAAACAGAGTCAGAGCAGACACCATCGGTACCCACCAGTGCTAAGACCTTAACTCTGCAGACAGCAAGTGAGGTTTGCAGGCTCTGCACACAGCACTGTCACTGGAAATTTGTGCTTCCCTAGCACTCAGCCTGAAGACTCTGTAGTCTATAAATTCTTCTCCCGGTTCAAAAGACCAACTGAAATTTCACAGGAAAAATGGTGTCTTCAGGCACAAGGCCACAAGTCCTGAAGGTTTCTTCACGGCCTGAGATTTACTTCACATCCTACTATTCCAGGTATCTCCTGTGTATCTGGATATCTATCAGCAGTAGTTTCCCTGTATTCTCCTGTATTCATGGAAGAATACTTCTGGGCTGTGATTTATCATATCCTAACATTAGATCTAAAACAGACCAAATGAGCTAGTGGTATCGTGTAACCAGCGTGCCTTTAATAACCTTTGCACCAAGCACATTCATATGTACGCCTGGCTCTAGCATAGGACAGTTCTGCTCCACCTACTAATCACCTGGGACCACTTGAAGTTCAAACTTTTTCTTAGGAGCTAAAAAGAAAGGGGAATTGATGCAAATAGGCATCTATCACTATTTGGTGTCTTAATTTAATTTTTTTCTGAAAGGCACAGTTACAAGGTTCATTTGCCTTAACAAAGGTTTCATCTTTTTGGTTGGTTTGCTTGTTAAAATACTACCTGACATAGGAAACCTATGTCTAGTTGCCCTGCTTTTGGCTTATTCAAAGTATATAGCAGAGAGCAAGAGCTGCAATGTACTATCCTGCCACACAACATAAGGATTTCACTATATTCCTGCCCCTTAGCTTGGCTGTAGTTTTGCTGATACTATGTTTCCTACTCTTGAATAATATATATCAATGCTGTTTTTGCAGCATCTTTGCAATTCTATTCTAATTGACTGGTTTGTATAATTTGGAATTGTCCATAACATATATAATATAAAATATTTTTTCATATTTTGCGTTCATTTTTTTTTCAACAGTATAAACTTGTGAGTGTGTGGAGACAAAAGTTCAAGGGCCCACAGTGCAAAGGCACACAGTGCCGCAGCGCATTTCATTATTTAATTCACTAGGTGAGTTTATGCTTAAAATATTTATACAGTCCTTGAGGCTGTTCCAGATAACGTAACTAAGCCATAATTCTTCATTCATCTTTGTTCACTTGCAATGTATTCTCATATTATGAAACAGAGATCGAGTATGACTAGAATAGTCAGGGTGGTTTAGAACTGAGCTGTGGACATCCAGAACTGATATCTGTGTATCACCTGAGCAGTCTGCTTCGTCTATGCACATGTTGTTGATAAGCTGTAATCAAGTATTGGCAACACCCAATGGTCAGTAGATTATTTTAGCAAAGAGATCAAAAAAAAGACTCAGCTGTAGCATCAATATCATACGTGTCTAAAGTTAGGTGAGATATCTTCTGTTTGAGATAGATAGTGTTGGGTAGTATTCAGAATCATGTGGCTTGTGAAAATATTAATTCTGTGGACTTTCCCAAGCCTCTGTTGGTTGGTTTTCTATAACTGTGGGATGATTCATTCTCAGTTCAGAAAATCTTCCATCAGAGGCTATGGCAAATTATGTCCAAGAGCAATTTTGCTGAAAAAATTCTCTCTCCTGGGTCACAAGGGGTATTGCCTGTTTTAGTGAAAGATCTTGATTTAGAAGTGCTGAAGACAAAATACGCTACTAAAGAATACCATCAGAGTGCCAAAACGATATTTTATATATAAATAAAAATGATTCTGCACTTTGCGCTCCAGACTTCTGATTAAACATCTTAGCAAGAAGTTTGAAAAGGACTCTGATTTTTGACTCTGGTTTTATTGACTAGGTGTGCTATCTGCTTGGAAATTCAAGAAGTTCAGGTATAGCCTGCATGCTTATCAGGCAAAGAGATTTGCCTGACTGCTTAGAAAATCTTAATGCGATAGAGAAGGATTCAGAAATTCTTTTCCAGAATGGTGCTGTCCTCGGCTTGTCTTGATGCACCATCAGACCTCTCCACTGTCTTTTTCACCATCAGGTTCAGAAATTTGTTGTCACTTCAGGAATAGTCAAATCCCTGCTTGCAGAAGATGGGAGCATAGCCCAAGGTCTCACCATCTTTTGAGGAGATGGAAAGGTATTCCAGCAGAGCAGTGTTACTTCATTTTTAAATTACTTTCATGTTTGAAGATCTTATAACATGCAACTTCTACCTCTTTAATGTTTCTATACTGCCAGGACAGAAACAGTACAATACTTCCTTATATAGTGAAAATAATGTGCAATTTTCCAGTTTTCCTAACTTCACGTTTCTTTATATAACTGAAAATCAGGCCCAGATTAATCAAAAGGAATGATTGTCTCTTCTCAATTTAGGCTGGAAGTCATACCCAAGAGCACAGATTCTGAAAAAGAAAAAAAAAAAATGTTCCTTTCACTGAGCTCAAAATTAAAAGGGAAATTGGGGTGATGCCTCTCTTTAGGAATGCAGAAAGAATCAAAACTGCAGTCTAACTTACTCGAAACTGAATTCACTGTGTGTTAGAAGCTCTAATAGTCCTGCCTCTTCCTTTCAACTCTACATCACTCTTGTGTTTTTACTAATAAACTTACAAACAGCAGAAAATAAATATTTGGAATTTTCAGTGCAAGATAAATTTACATTTACTTCACTTCCCCTTTTTTTTTTTTTTTTTTGTCTCACTTCTATTGTCTCTCTGTTGTGACAATAACAGCAGTAACATTAATACATAATTAGATGGGCAGGAATATGCCCTGAGTCAATAGATCGTAATAGCTCCTTTGGAGCCATAGTAAAGTATCTCCTATAGTAAATACATGGTTATGGACTTGTTAAAACAGACATTAGTTACTCAGTAGCCCATTATGGCTCCTTATAGTCTACCCTTTGAGTAGATCTATATTTAGAGTCATATTGATCAGTAATTAAGACAGAGAATGTTGGCAAAATGGAAATATATCATAAACAATCTTAAATTACTAATTTATAGAAATGTTAAGAACATCAGGAACTGGCAAATGTCCTTTGCATTATTTTTGCTTTCATGCAGAAACCAATAATCTTAACAAATTTATAACTGATATTAAAATACCCCCTTATGTAGGTTAAGAAGCTTACTTCATCCAGAATTATTTTTTAAAACAAAGCTATTAAACCTAGGAAGAAGTAAGGTAAATCAGAATCATTTATATAGACTTCTGCTACTTATTGCAAAAATGAACTTTACCAGGATGAAAATAAACAGAGTTAAAAGGAATTCAGACGCTTTTAATTTGAGCTGTCGGGAACTTTCCCACTGCTCATTACCCTATGACACCATAGAAGTGAGCTTATCCATTTTTCTATTTACCACTGAACTTGATATTCATTGAAACACAGTTTTAAAGACCAATGAATTACAAACCATTAAAAATCTTTATTAGAAAACACCTAGAAAAGATGTTTAGGCACAATAATCTTTCAGACTTTTGAAAGCTAAGTAAGTACCACAGTCAAACTTAACTCCCTTATGATTTTCACATGATACTCAAGATATTGGGAGATGATTAAATGTAAATCCAGAATGAACAGCTATTCCTCACTTGACTTACATTTAACTCCACAAGGGGACTGCAATAATATTACTTGCATTGCACCTAATGGAATTGTTTAATTCACGATAACTCTTGCAAATGTAAAGATTTAGTTACCATGCTTGTACCCACTGAGCAAAAGAAGGATGTTCTACTCTGAGTCTATTCTTCTAATTGCTCCAATCTTTGTATTAACATTAATTAGCAAATTCATCTTTCAGTCTCTCCCACTTGGGACACTTGCAGTCAGGGTTGGCTCGGTAGGGAATTTAATTAATTTATCAGCAAATTGGATTTTTCATTAAGTGTCTTACTTTGTTATTTATTTATTTATTTTAATTTGGGGGTGTTGGAGGGCTTATTCAGCTATAAGTCTTTAATTCAGAGGTTGTTAATGAAATGATATTGAACTGAAACACTGTTTAAAAACGTTATCAAAAGCGAAGCTCTCTGTCTCATTGGTCAACCAGAAGCAGCTACTTTTGTTAACTGGAACTTTTTCTCGTATAGGCATGTGTTCCAGTGGGAATACCACTTTACAGTATACCTGCCAATAGCTGGATGTAGAAATGCCGGATATTTATGGCTTAAGTACAAAGGGTATCAGTGTGTGAGAATTCAATTCAACAAAGCTAATCTCAAATGCAATTAATGTTCACATTCTTTATGTGCCCCTATGGTGGTCTGTTTGCCCAAGGAATATATTGGAAGTGATACATTTAATTAAACTTCTTGAAACACTTGGGCAATGAGATCGCTTAGGCAATAAGGCATCACTTATGGAAAGTGGAAAGAGGAGCAACACGATAGTTACATGGGTTCTACACTGCTTTGCAGTTTACAGAGAGCACGGCAACCTGTGGGGAGTACAAGTCAAACGCGGCTCAAAAAGTGAAATTTCCTCACATGGTACTAAGCTGCTAAATAAAAATCTAAATTTTTTTGATCTCATATCAGTTTGGATCTAGCCACAGTACCGTAGTTATTTGAACTGTGGAATAGAGGCAAACGAGCAAGAAAATTTGTTAAACTGTTCATGGGATAAAAATGTGGTTTGCTATACTTCATTGGGGTTATTAATTTGTTAATAGAAATATTTTTTCTGCCTGCTTAGCATCCATTCTTTACAACTTGCTAACCACATGTTTTAACTTTAATTAAAGAGATATCTTCTTCCTTGCTGCCAGGGCATGTTCTATTTGATGTAAAAACTGCATGCTGTTGCAGAAAAGGTAACCTGACTTCTCAAACAAGCCAAATTCTTCTATCCTTATGCTGTGTTGATTCCTCGCAAGATTGATACTCTGAGATAAACTATCCAATGAGTAAAATGATCGTTAATGTTTATCCTTAACAACATTCTTTTCACAGTGTTCTCCAAGGAACTTAGCATTGGAAGTATTATCAGTGCAGAGCTGGATGGGTGACAGTATAAATTCCACTCAAGTGCTTTATATGTTACTGGAACTCCAGGAAGGTATCAGTGAGAGTTCGAATTCCTCTAATCTGGGTTTTGGCTCCCTCTGTTTAGTAACAATTCATTGCAAAAGAAAGTGAAGGTCAAAATACACTTGTAGACAGGTGTCAGTACAGCAAGAAAGGAAACAGAAAATTGGTCTAATTGGTTGCATGGACTTTATAGCTCCTGAATTACTTCAGATAAATGCAGAGGCTTCTATGACTACCCAACTGGGGACACTAGGGACTTTGGGAGGTATTGGGTAAAGTAACTAAGCAAGTTTGCTCTTTCAGAGCCTGCAAAGAGTAATGTAAACTCAATTTATGCATCAACATCATCTTTACAACCAAAAGTGGTCCTAAACTTTAGAAAAAGTTTTAAACAAATTCAAAAACAGGAATGATGAGATTCCTGAGCACAATTCCAATTGGAGGTAAATTCTGCAATGCTACCAATATTCCCAGAAACGTTTGTTTTTACAGAGAAGGAAAACATAAGAATTATGTGGTATGTGGCTTATATTTTTGTTATGGTAGCAAACAGAGTACAGTTTCAAAGAAAGAAAAAGATACACTCCCAAAATACTAACCTTTAGACGTTCTCCCATCAGTAGGAATCAAGAAAAAGCTCTGTCTCCCAAGTAAACTTAATCATCTCCACCATTTGTTTTATATACATGTGTATATGTATCTTGTTCCAAGAAATATAGCAAGCATTAGACATACTTAATAGTACTTAAAAAAATGTGTATGTCAGGAAAAATCAGAATAAATAATGACAGATTTTTGCTAATTTTCTCTAGAGTCAACTTTTATAATAAAAATGGGAATCTTTTCACATAGCAACGGGGATGGACAAACAATACCTAAGTAGTACTGAGCATGTGGTGCTTTCATGTCTCTTCAAATCTGTGCAGGCTCAGTTGGAGGATGGAGTAGATGTACTGTGAATAATATGAATGCCTTCTCTTCTTTTGCTGTTTTGCCTACACTGTTCCATGTTACAGAATACCATGGAGAGTTTGTTTCTGTTTTAGAAATGCTATATTTTGACTGAATTTAAAGACAGGTTACTGTCAGGAGCTTATTTTCATCTGGAAGGAAACAAACAGAGAGGAAAAAAAATGTGTTTGAGAAAGGCTCTTAATTTCAAAAAAAAAAAAAAAAAAAAAAAAAAAAAAAAAAGGAAGGGGGATTAAAGAGACGATAACAAATGAGAATGCATGTGCTAATTGCAACTCGGCACGAATCCGTGAGTCTTACCAGGTGCAAATGTGCCAGTCTTCCATCAATCTACAGGGCTTCACTGACAGTAAGGTTATAAGGTATCCTGCAGTCCCATTAGTTACCCTGTCTGTTCATCGTGCAGGGTTGTTGAATGCAGAATTCAAATGAAAGATTTTACACATCCCAGCAGGGACTTGCTGAAATTAGTTAGACAGTATTAAGGTCTTAAATACTATTTTCAATTATGGAAAGTCCTGAAAATTTGCAAAGTATAAAATGCAGTTTGTTAGATTTACCATTCTTTCTTTCTTCAAGGAGTCACAGCACAAGTATATTTAAATCACCTTTGGACCTTCATAATTGCATTTCTAGCCCAAGTACAATTCAGAGTTATTCAATATTCTTAGACATTTCACCAATTTGGTGTGACTTCTGCAAGCATAGAACAGATAATTATCCCTCACTGACTTGACAAGGATCTTTCATTTAATGCAGCATCTATGGGGGGACAAGGGTATTATCTGCTGCTCTAGCACTACAGTGGAGCTTCTTAAACCCACTTAAACCTTTCTTGTAATTGGAATGGTCTAACAAGGCTGCATTAAGCAATAGAACCAAGACTGAAAAGTTCCATTTCCTTTTTTCTTTATTTTTTTTCTCTTAAATAAACAGAGATGCATTTTGCTGCCTCTTAAAAAAACAGTAGTGTTTACTTCCTGCAGACTGGTAATGAAGCTTAGCCTTTGCTTCCATAGTGAAACGCAGAATCATAATTACACTGCCATTGTTAGAAGAATATAACTCACCAAGTGGTAGAAACTGAGAAATTACTCAGAAATAAAAGCTTCCATGAAAAGAAAAATATTGGTAAAATTATCCTAGTAAACATTGTCATGATGACAAGTCATCTTGTCATGCAGACTGCAATCTTGGTTTCAGGATAGTAACCTGATAATTTAGAGACAAACTGGGATCAAACCTAGGATTTCAGTACATGGTTTGGCTAAGACCGATATCTGAGTATTATATTTGGTGATTGTTTCCACTTGGAAATATATATATATATCATTGCATAAAAATAATGACCTGCTTGTATAAAAAAGTGAGAAATTGGTATTATATAGGTTATACTGGTAGATACTGACATATACTGGTAGATAAAACTATAGAAACATGAGTTTGTAATCTGACCTTTCTGTAACTTCATGTTTGAAACAGATGGGTAAAAGTTTAATTTAAATAAATAAATATGGTAATGTGAAATATTTGAATCTGAGGACCTTGAGCAGTAAAGCAGAGCCTGTAATTATTTTATCTGACACTGGTAAGTATCATGTAATGTGATGAACATTACATGAGCACGAATGTTATCTCTTTTTTATGAATAATAAATAGGATAGTATGGTGAACATGTGTATTCAAATCTTTTTATTATTTCAATTTCACCTTATTATTTTATGACAAATTTGCAATACAGCCTCTAATCCAAACTTACCTAGTATTTTAGAACACTTAGGAGTATCAAAACACTTTATCATCACTGAAACATAAAGTATCATATTTTTTGCAAAACAATTCTGTCCCATCCAAGTCTTATTTCAGAACTGGAAAAAATTGGGTTCTCATATACCTTAAGAAGGTATTTATTCTAACTGTCTGTGTTGCAGCTATCTCTGTATTAGTACAATCACTGAGATCCATCAGAGCATTAGGGCTAACCGCCCCTAGACTTAACTATCAGAAAGAATTCAAAGTGGTTGTGCTTTTTGTCACATTCATATCCCTTCACATTCAAGGATGACCAAAAACATTAAGATTTATGCTTTGCAATGTCACATGAGATTGCTCCTGGAAACATCTGAGTAATAACCATGCATTTCATGAACAAATCTGTTACCTTCCCATTATGAATCTTGAGAACACAAGGCAAACAGACAGTGTTGAGTTCTGCCATACAGCAGAAAATCTTTGGGTTAGTATAGTGTGTTGTGATTTATCAAATCAATTGCCTACACGCACAGAACTTTAAATAGAAAGTGCAGCTACTCACATCAAATTGTACTAGCGTCTATAATGTCATCAAGATACAAAAAAGAATCACACTGGTGTCCCTAGATGTTGCATGCTAAAGTATACGCTTGTTCAGAAGCCCATATACAATGATTCATCTCTATGTCCAATCTGTAACACTGTAAAATTCTGTTTTAAAATCTGCCATATATCTAAAAAAAACCTCTAGTAAGGTTAAATTTGCTAAAAGAAGGGGCAAGGAGGATGAACAAAGACACAGAAATTCTTCCACACTAGGAATGGTTATATGGACTAGAATTCTTCAGCTTAGAATAGAGATGCCTCCAGGGAGAAATTACACTGATCTCTAAGACCCCAGGAAGCAAGAAGAATGTGCATAGAGTATTTATTTCCAAGCTGTCATAATATGTGAAGTGAGAAATATCAGAAAAAATCAATAGGTAGAAGATGGCAAATAATAAATACAAAGAAATATTTTTCCACATATGCCATAGTTAAGCTGCAGATCTCATTGCAAATGATAGCGTGGCTGCCAGATTATTTTATGTAGGTTTAGAAAGCAGTTAAGCAAACATATGCAAAGAGAAATCAGGTAAGGATTGAAATACAAAAATACCCCTCTGGCAGTTAAGGGCTTCAGAAGTGTTTCAGTATGTGCCCAACTTGTTCTTGCACGCTTTCCCAAGGACCTGCTAATAGACACTGTTACAAAATAGCGAGTTATGGGAACTTTGGTCTCACCCCGTGCAGCCATTTACAACTCCTAAAACTACCTTAAGCACACATAAAACTTAAACCACCTACTTATTTATTTAATGTTACATAAATCAGTGCAGCAATTTTATATGTTGCATATAGCAATAAATAGTAGTTCTGTATTAGCTTTCGCTTGCATGATACTTAGCAAATCTCTTGCCTTATATCACATTCTCTTTTCAATATCTGTATTATTTGAATATATGTATTAATAATAGTGGGAAGCAACCACGTAAATCCTTAGCTACACATGTAGAAGAATAGACCCCACAGCCTATTATTGTGGAGACCAATATGGCATTATCAAACTGTGAAGTAAGCCTATAAAATATTAATTACAGATTGATTTAGTCTGGCTGGAATTCAGCATTAATGGCTTCACTTAGTGTTATCTAGTTTTTCAAAATCATAGAAGAAGGAGAGTGTAGGGTAAGTCATAAATGGAGCTGTGGAATACACTCAAACTCTGTGTAGCTTTCTTTTTTGTGACTTCTGTGAATGAAAGTCTTTTTAAATATTCTTATTGGAATGAGAAAATGGGATTAAATAGGTTTTTTTCTTCTTCTTTGCTTATTTTGCAATATTTTTATATACAAGTAAAGATCACTGCCATTGTAAGTATAAATTTAAACACTTTAGACAGGATCTGGGCTGAGAAGTGGGGAAAGATGTTAAATAAAGAGTTATAAATCTCACATTATTAAATTCATATGTCAGTTCCTCTTGCAGCTCTTGTTCGTTGTTATTTTAGACCATCATTTTTACTAGATATCTAAAGGTCTTTGTTTTCTTTCTCATATAGGCAGCATTATTTCTTTTTTTGTTGTAGAGGTGAAATGCTCTAAGAAAACGCATGTGATTTAAGACCAATGGAAAAAGCATTAGTGTGTTTCTCTATTCCCTGACAGAAGTCGATGTATTGTTTTTAATTCTTTGCCAAGGTCAAAAAGATTGATTTTATTATAAACATTTATTATAAAACATTTATCAGAAGAAAATTTTGATGAGGAGTGTGTGAGTTCAAGTTGTCTCTAGCATTCCTATAGAAAAATAAGATGTATAACATGAGTAAAGAATCTGTCTAAGCACATTTTTTAATACTTTTGAAATACTTGATTATTATTTAAATAATACTTTAAATACTTTTAAATGCTTTCCTTAAAGGAAAATTACCTTTTCCTTACACAGAGGTTTAGTTTAGCCAGTCTATCTATGATGTTTATGGAGCATCCAGCTTTAAATTATAAGAATACCATAAAAATCGAAGGCGGTATCTTGCATTCTCCAGTAATGATCATCAATCTCCTCTGAACCTAACAGTTATTTTCCAGGCAAATATGGAGTAACTTGATCATCTAGTCAGGTAGTTTCAGTATGAATTGAGTGGGTAGACTTGGCCCTCAAACTATATATTTTGCTTCACAATTTAAGAGACAGGAAAAAAAGATTTTCAAACAATAATTTAAAAAGTGGTTAAGTAGGCTCCTTCTGATTCTGTTTTGTCATTAAAAAGATTATTTGAAAAAATCCTTTAAGCCCATGTCTGTAAAGCAATATATGAAAGTAACATTGTTTTAACATCTATGAACATAGTGCGTGTTTATTCTAGAATATCTTATTTGCTGTTCTTGTTTTTTAGAGCATAGAATAATTACCTTGGAATGAAATCATAGAAATATACAATAATGATATATGTTTTAATATCTTATTCTTTGATTATTTTTATTATCAACTTTTCATTATAAGAAACAAAGGGTAGCTTAAAAGATACTAGACAATTAATAAGCAGTTCTCAGTGTCATTATTTTTCCTTGGTTTTGCTTCCATAAAATGTGCGCTGCTACGTTACTGAACATTGGCACTGAAAGGGTTTCTTTTAAAAGGCTTGTGATAATCAAACTGCAAGCTAAACAAAATAATAACATATGATTTCACGATTTTGACTAGTAGTTTTTAATCTCATAGAACAAGCAGTGGCTAGAGGATAAAGAACATTTTGCTCTACTTATTTCTTTTCATCTTTTACAAATTGTCTTAGATTGCCTGGCACACAACCCAGGATCAAAAAGAGTAAAAGTAGTCCTCTGTGGTTAATTGTGGTATATGGATAACAATCTTTTGTGCCTATTACACACATGTATCATCTAGAATGGAAATGCTGGTTCTCTTGAAATCAACAGGAGCTTCTCTATTCATTTCATCAGAGACAAATTTCCTTCTGGGAGTATATCTGCAATTGCAGCTGCTGCTTTGTGATGTAAATGTGCAGCATGTTTGAGGGCTCTCTCCTGAAAACTTTGTTTTGTTCTTCTTGCTTTACTGTTCCTTACAGTCAAAAGCAACACCATCCAAATCTCTCTTCAGAGTTGTTTCCCTTGTTTCCAGAATTTAACAAATTCTATCCAAGCTATCCTGCTCCTTATTTTCTTTGTATCCAGTATTGCTAGTGTCCTTTCATACAATCTGGACAGACTTATTACAAGAACTTTTGCCTCTTAATCTCCAGTCATGCAGAACAGTCGATTTACCTGGTTTATAGCTTGTTTCAGACATTAGTTCAAAACTTGTCTCTTCTCCTCAGTCTAGTTTTCTTGCTGTTCTCCCATTGTGCTACTTGTCATTTTGACATTTAATAGGAAATCCTCTATGCCAGACAAAGTGTAACTATTTCTTACTATTAACTCACTACGAATTCTTGATAAAAAAGTTGGACTGTCCTTTCCATGATGTGCTAATTCTAGTAAGTCTTTCACAAAAAAGAACTTTTTAAAGTGTTTCGTTTTTCAAAGTGAGAGAGTCAAAACCATTTGCATGCAAATATTTCTGTAGAAAACCATGATTGCATGCTTATACAAATTACTATTTTTGGTTATGAGTGAGTACACAGAGAGAAAGTAGAGCACCAAGCAGTTCAAATAAGTAAATGCAAAATAGCTTCAAACAGCATCATTTTGAGGCAGAAAAATCTCTTTAGGGTAGGCAGATTCTTTTGGTTGGATAGACCAGGTCTTTCAAAATTTGCCTCTTTTTTCTTATAGAGAACTAACTACTTCATTCATCCTCCAAGACAATGTTTAGTTTAAACTTCGATTTAAATTACTGGAGAAAGCAGCAGAATATCTTCCTATTTATTTTCTTGCATTCCAACTAAAATAAAACATTTTTTCAACACATACATACATACAAATGTCACTAGCTCCCATCACATCACGCTGTATTCATCTACATTCTCAAGGTCAATATTGTTAATTTCTAATATCTTGGCATTGACACTAAAATAAACAACAAGTTTTATTCCAGCCATGAGGGCCTACAAGAGCTTGTATTTTTAATAATGCAGAAACACATATTTTGCAAAGAAATCACCGTCTTTAAAAATATGTATGATCTAGTTTGTAAAAGTCCGAAGAATGCTAGTGCAATGTGTTCAAATAATCATCATGAAAGGAATCATTGGTTCAAAACATTGACACTACTTTTATTTTTTTTTGCTTTTATAAAGAAAATTTAAAATACTTGAAAGTTACTTTTAACAGCAAAGCTTTTTTTTTCATTTAACTGTGAAATAACATATAAATATAATAACATACGACCACTGTTTTAAAGGTTAGGACCTGAAGTTAGAAAAATGCTTGTGAGGGACTATAAGAGATGACTTGCAGTCAGATTAAACTGTGGTCTCAACTTTTTAATGTGTACTGGGTCTCCACTAAATTGTCCACAGTATGTCTGAATCAAAATCTGAAATGGCTACAAAATATGCTTTCAAGATCTGAACTGGGTCATAGTATATATTGAACAAATATGCAAAGAAAATTGGTATTATGTGCTCTGCCAGCTCATTAGATAGCTCAGAAAATGCACATACAGCTGATTTTAGGAGTTACAGTAGTAACATCCATTACATTTCTTTTTCCCAGGAAAGAGAAAAAGGACCTCAGTATTAATAGCCCGTGGGAGTAAAAAAAAAAAAAAAAAAAGGGTATCATCTAAAAGTAAGTTTAAAAGGATTAAAAACAGAGTTTTGTGAAATTCTAATGCTACAATAAAATATTAAAATATTCCATCTGAAAGGCTCTTTCAGCATGTTTCTGTACCGAAATAAGAAGATGACGAGAAATTTTTGTTTAAAAGAGCAATGTTCAACCTTGAACTTCCATTGAGGACAGGAGCAGGAAAAGAATTCAGATATCACATAAAATCAGAAGTTAGTAATTAGACTTTTTCAACATTGAAACTCTTACAAAGTGTGTTTTTGTCATCAGGAGCATATCTGTTTCCTGAATGAGCTCATACGTCTCTGGGACTTCTGCAGTTTTGGGCAAATCTGAATTTAAGAAGCATTTGAGTTGGCAATGGAATAAATACTGATTTAATTGTAGTCATGATTTCTCTCTATGTGCCCTGCTTTCACCAGCATCTCTCTGATGCTGCATTCTGAAAATTATCTGGGCCTTTAGGGGGATGTCTGGTTGGAGTTGCACAGGGAAAAGAAAAAATGATTTACCCATAGGGTACTTCCTCAGATTAAAACAAACAAAGAGATACAGTTCCTGTTTATAAATAAAATAAATAGTGTCTGATTATTTATTAACTTAGGCCATTTTTGTTGAAATATCAGCTTAAAAAATTGAGCTTAAAACTTGTTTGTAAACCTCTATCATGCATTGATAGAAATAATATCTGTACAGTCACACACCAATTTGAAAAATCTTTTAATGAACAAAATGAATTAAAGGTCACCATCTCTTCATGCAGAGACTAAGGAGGAGAAGGATGAAGTCCCTCTGAATTTATATTTATTATCTTTAATAATGTATATACAGCATTGAGCTGCACAATGTTTTCTTCTTGAATGGCTTCCCTAGTTAAAGTTAGGCACTAGTACAGTTATTGTAGAATAATAATTATTTTGGGGGTTGTCTGTGTGTAACATTTCAATATGTGGAGTTAAATCCTATAGTTTTGAATGTCCACTTTGAAGTTAATAGAATGATTTTATGGACATAAGTTAGGGAATAATATGACCCATTCTGTTTCATATTCTGCCTTTTTAGTGGATAGCAACTTTACTAGACCATCTGTTTTCTATAAAATTTTTATATGTAGATGTAAAAAAGACAGAGATCTAGAGAGGGAAAGGGAGAGAGAAGTAGGACACTTAACAGGAATAGAAAGAGAGTATATAAGGACAATTTAAAAATGCAGTATATTTTTAAAATATTGTATTAAATATAAATATAGATCAAAAGTCATGACTGAATTTTGGTTTTGGATAGGCAGCCTTTGAACAGGGTTTTATTTTGTGACTAGGGATATATGCCAAAGGAAGTTCAAGTTTACCTCCTTGGGAAAAGAGAAGAATCTCTGCAGTAATATTTCTCTGCTGTACATGTGAAAAAAATGTTAGGGAGCAAATCAACACAATAATATGTTAAAGGAAATTCTCAGTCTCCATAGCTGCTGAAAATAAGTATTTAATTAAAGAGAGTTCAAGAGCAGGACATCCAGCACTCAGTTGATATGAAGTTGAACTCTCCTCAATATAGCTTGCATATCCTAAATTTTGGATATCGATGCATTCTCTACATAGTCAATGAAGAAAGGCATGTGCCTCTCAAGGAGAGAAAAAGGAGGAAAAGAGCATTAAACCTGAAATTATCCCAGAGGTTAAGCAGAAGCAGTTGTTTTCTCTGAGGCTCTTCCTGTAGTTTATTTGAAGAAAAAACTAATACCATAGGAGGAGGGCCCTTAGTATTTTCAGCCTGGGGCTCACTTGAAACCTGCACAACAGACTAGACCATGAGTAGTTCATACTTGCCACTGCCTTGCTGAGCAGCCCATTCTCACAGCGCTTTTGGTTTACCTCTCTGCAGCTAACAGCTCAAAAATGGGTAACACTCAGGTTATTTGTACAGCCAGACCATTGCACGTGTGCAAAATGATGACCACTAAAATAACAGACAAATAGCTCCAAGCAGTCGCTGGTGTCAGTGATTTTCTAATGCATGCACTGATTTAGTCCAGCCTCAAATTCAGGTAATTCATTTCAGTGCCTAAGTTTACACATGACATATCAAAACTGAACAGAAAACCGCGACGAGATTTAGCGAGCTGGAAGAGGTCTCATGGCTTTGAACTCAGCAGGGGCTTGCATGGCGGTAGTGCGCAGTAGCTACCAGCATGAGGCCAGCAGAGCCTCCCACTGGCCCTCGCCCATGGGCAGAGAGTTGCCCCTGGGGCTGCACTCCCAGGGGCTATGGAGGGGTGTCTTTGGACTGCTCGGACTGAGGAGAGTCAAAAACTTGAGGTCTGAAGGTGAGAAATGCTGAGCCATTCCCACGCATGAGGAAAGGGCTGGGAGCCCTGTCTACACTCTCATAACCCTTAAAGAAAACATCTATTTATATAATATTAGGGACTTTAACTGCAAATAGAAGCAATCTCATGTAACCTAAAGACCAGTTTGCATTTGTGATGGTGACACACGTCTCCTTTTTACCTCCCGTTGTACACAGTTCACAAAATCAGCTCCTACTCCAGTCATCTTCTGTTCACAGTTAATGATGTGCCTAGTTGGAAAAGTGTCGCCGTGTGGTCCTCTGATTTATTCTGATCAAAGTCTGCACCTTGTATCTTCAGAGTGAAAGTGCTTGCCCGGATGCTGTGTTTGTTAATCTGTAGGGATAATGCACATGCAGTTCATCCAAGCCTGAAGCTATTCTTTATGGGTCTTTTCTGGGCCCTAAATTGCTTATCGCAGGCAGAATTGATACATTACATTCTGTCCCCAGCTTCTATAAACTTGTGGGATCATTTCTGGAATTCTTCCAACACAGCAGACTTGTAACTTGTTTTAAATAGAGGTCATATTGCATAGTTAGGGTTCTGGTGTTCCACTCTCACATAAAACAAACCCCGCCTTCCCTCCACAGCCGTGGCCCCAGACAAATGCAGGCCCACGCATCCAAGGCTCTGCATGCTGATACGCACCACAGCTCAGCCACCAGGGCTATCATTGTTCATTCACTGCTTATATTACAGTATTTTTTCACTGAAAACCCACTGAAGTGACAAGAGTGCAGAGCTGGCATACTTAAACCCTCTGTGAGCAGGAGAAGTTAGGTGAGGACGTCCTCTCACTTCCCAGCCAATGCACCTCATTTGCAATCCTGACCAGCATCCATAAAGGTAGGAAGAATGGAGTCATTTTGCTGCCCATGCAGACCTGAGCTTCTCAGAGTTATGCTTTTGGGTGAAAATGTCCATCCGAGTGTTCCAGCTGGTCTACTCCCAGCTAGACCGAGTCACAAAAGTGCTGACCAAAAAGTGCTTCTACGGAAAATGCTTGTTTGTCAGAACAAAACCATTTAATCAGGTGTTTCACATCATTCTAGCTGCAATTGAAAGCCTGTGGAGTAGAGCAAGCATTTAAAAGCTTGCAGGGTAGATCCTCGGCTCTATCATGCAGACTGACAGGGGGGCAGTCCTATGCCCTCCTCTTCTGCTGGATTCGTGCACTGCTCAGTTTTAAATAGTGCAAATAATCAGGTCCTGCAATCTACCCAATATTCAAATAACATTGCATGTATGTAACACTCTTGTCCTTAATCTTGTCCTTAATCCTCAAAGCCATCCAGTTTCAAGCATAAATTTCACAATGGAAAGGAAAGCAAAATTTCAGTTTTCCTTTGTTAAACAGAAGCAAGCCAAACTCTAAACAAAATTACCATGTGACGTTTTGGACCCATGTTTTTACAAGGCTGGAGATTTCTGCTAAAATTCATAAATGTACTGTAGCTACTGAGTATATTAGCTGAAACTAGGTATGAGCAGCTAACAATCTCTGGTTGCAGCTAGACGTGTGTCTAAAAGATTTATTTGCTTCCAGATTCAATTATGAGATTTACGTGCATGCTGGTGAGGTGCATGTGTGTTTGTTTGCACATATGCACACACGCATACATAAAGCAGAGTCCTACACAAACAGAATAAATGTGCATCTACATCCAAATGAGTGCGAGTCCAGTGTTCTCTACAGAAACAGTTTCTGTAAGGAGTCAAATCTTTAATGAACTATAGGATAAAAATGACAAACATAAAAATGACTCATCTCTTACTAAAGTTATTGTAAAGAAGGAATTATTTTATCATTCACTTTTCTACATAAAGTAATAGAGGAACTGTGCAATTAAGATTCTTTGATTGTTTCTTAAATAAATAGAATTTTAAATACATAATGACAGCTAGAGGAAAGATTTCATGAAATGCACTGTTAATAGTGCATTAGGGACAGCATGAAACAGAATGCAAAAAGCATTCAAATGAAGGAGTTAATATATTTTTTTAAACTGTCACGGGAGTAGAGGTGGATTGTTACTTGGATGAAGCCCTCTTTTCTGTAGCCCTGTGCTGTAAAATTCATCTGCTCTGGCTAGAGAGCTGGCTTGCTGAACACTGCAAGACATTATTCCCCAAAACAGAGCCCTAGACATGTTCTGGTCCCTAGTGTGATGCATGAGTTTTCCAGAAGCTTCCTGACTCCTCTACTGATAATGTAATTTTATTATTATTATTTATTTATTTATTTATTTATTTATTTATTTATTTATTTTGCGGCGGGGAGGCAGGGAGGAAGAGGGTGAAGCTAATGCGAGGCAGTCGGGTGCCCCTTCCTCTCTTGTATGTCCTTTTCTTCTGGCTTCTCTGTAATAGTGAAAGATGTGTCATCTGTATGCCTTGAAGTGCACTGTACAGATGCTTTTTATCGAAAGCTTGAGGGGTGGAAGACACCTGTCTGATCTGACACTTTGATGCAAAAACAAGCACATTAACCTAGAAATTGAGTCGCCTTGGATATGTGGTTTCTTGTCCTTCTCCACTATCCCGAATAAAAGAAGCATCTATTTAATCTCTTGCTTCAAACCCAGTTAAATTGTTAGTCACTAAAATGTATTTCTGGTGACTGAATCTAAGTTGTGCGTGAGATTATGCTATCTGGGCGAAAATGGGACATGAAGGCAACTGCTATGTTAATTTTATGATGTAGTAAAATGCATTGTGATGCTTCCAGTGATATTTGGGGCCTTTTTCAATCATCTATGTGTAATGAAAGAGAAAAAAAGGAAGCACCACGAGAGAATTTTCTTTCCTCTAAACGGTGCTTACACATTCTGCTGCTTACTGCAGGAAGCACGTAGCAATAGGCAGGGTGCGGTATATTTCAAATTATCTTGACATTATCTTATTTCTTGTGCCATCAAGCAGTGTTGGGTTAAGATGGCATTGGAGATATTCATAAAAATGTCCATTTTTGATGAGAGGGAAAGATATAAAATGCACACGAAGATCCATATTTATTTATTGGTGACTCAGAGCTCACAGAGAATGTGAGTGAGTGGTTGAAACAAGTTGACTAGCTAAGTGTGACATAACTAGCTAAGCTGAATGAGAACAAGTATATTTTATCTGATCCCTTCACCCGAGGGAACACAGTGCAATCTCTGAGTGAATCCATAAAACTGCTAATCAAAGACCATGCCCCAATGGTAGAAAGAGACAAATAATCTCATAATGACAGTACTCATCTGACAGTCCATATTCTTTTAAACAACATGAAGCTTTCCAAGGCAATTCTGCCAAACCTTTTCTGTGGCCCTATTTTTAACATGGATTCACAACTCCCTAGCAGGCTTTGCCTTTTTCCTCCTCCATGGCAGTCTACTATTTCAACTTTAGCAAAGATTTTCTTTCTAAGATGCTGCTTCCACTCCATCTTTCTTGGAATACATGGGAATATTTTCCCTGCAGTGTGCACATCTCATTTTAGACTTGCTGTTACAACCTCTTACCAAAGTTCATCTTGTGAACTGTGCAGGTACAGTTAGTCAGTCTTCTGCCACTGCTTTCACATTTTTAGACCGTCTGTTAGAAGTTATCTCCTCCATGCATATAGACTCAATCTGCTTTTTCACTAGTCCCTGAAGATTTCCAGGCTGCATCGTGTGTACAGGAAAGCAGAAGAACAGGAGACCATTCCTGAGAAGACACACTAGTACTCTTTTGTCCCTTGTTGTTCCTTCAAAGAGCTATCCATAATCAGACAATACTATTGTGAGAGCAATCATTATTCACCACAGTTTGGAGAACAGATGTCATAAACATATGTGGATATTCAGTTCTACTACAACATTTATACTAGAGGAAAATGCAAATATTAATTAAAGTAAGTAGTGTAGTAGTGTTGTTACTGGCCACTCAATTCACAGTAAATGGATTTCCCATCCTTGATTAGATAATCTAGCCTCCCCATAGGAAAAAGAGACCTAAAAGAGGTATGGAAACGTTTGATATTTTTTCCTTGTCAGACCATCTTTCATTTTAAATTAGTGAAATTCCTTCCTATCAAAGGAAAGAGAAAAATAGGAACTTTCCTTTTATATATTGTCTTTTTACATCTAAGTGATTCATATTTTAGTGATTTTTTTTCCCTGTCATACTCCTGTCAAATAATTGCTGGTTAGTATGTGTTGCAAGGCTGAACAAAATCCTCTGGATACAGATACAATAATTGGTCATGAATAAAACTCCTCCACAGATATTTGTGTAAACTAACACCAGGCATACAAATATTTGAAGAAAAATAAACAAATAAAAAATGTTAAGCAATATGTTCAGTGCAAAGAATTAGCTGAATGTAATGATTCTTATGTTTTTGTATATGCGGGAAGAGAAAAACTCTTGAAATGATTGAAAATAATGTTTCTGTGCCTGGCTTATTCTACTTTTCCCATAGGTCCACATCACCAAAGGAACTGAGTAGGTCCACTTTCATCTATGTGACTAACCTTTGAAAGAGCCTGTCATGTAACTTAATTTTCCAAATCAGACTATCTCTTATAAGAATATAGAGAGATCACTTATGTGTTTTAGGATAAAGGATTCTGTTTGGCTGATATAAGTGGTATCAAAGCCTTTGGGTATTCTTTCTTCATGGAAGAGGAATGTAGAGGTAATAAGTAAGTTAAACATCATTATTTATATCAATTTTTAGCTTTGAGCTTGGCAGAAACTGCAAGGACCTAAAATGTACCTTAACTTTTTCTCTTATGGACCTGTAAGCTGGTTGACAACTCTTAAGTGGCTCTCTTTAGTTACTCAATGGCAGTAATGTTAATTGCTTGCGAAGAAGCTTCTCCTTTTAGCAGATCCACTATCCAGTGCCTCACACCAATATCAGATAACTTTATGGAAAAATACATGACAATTGTAAGCAGCATCTTAGAAAAATAGGTATTACCAAATCAGTTTTTAGAATGGTGTTTGTAGGCTTTTTTTTCTGCATCTCCTTTTTAGTTCTCTTTTTAAAACATGAAAATTAATTCCTCCATAGATGCTGTCCTTTTCCATTTGACAAATATTGGGTTTCTCCCCAGAGTTGTGAGTGAAACCGAAAGTGGCACATCTTGTTTTGTTTATAGATGCAAAAATATCAACTTAATTACCACCTGGTCCTGCCATGCCAAAACTTGCTTATTACTGTACCAATGCTGGTCACCTGCTGGTCACCACAGGGTCACCTAGAGCACGGGGCACAGGACTTCATCCAAAAATGGTTACTTTCTGTGAAACTTGAGAGTAGAGAATGGACAACAATCTCCAAACCTATCGAATTATTCAGAGATGCTTTGTTACTTTAGCTTTGGATCATGTCCCAGGTGCTTGGCAAATATAAATATTGTTGATATCAATGTTGTTTTAATTAAAATGTATAGCGTTTAAAGCTGATATCTTTGTTTTTATGTTTTTCCTTTCAGAAAAATCTGAAATCAGAATTGATTTTGATTGCAATAAACACTTGGATGCAAAACATAAGACAGAGTGACAGAGTGTATCATTTGTTCTCCCTTCCTAGGGATCCACTAGTAGATCTGCATCCTGTCCTTGCTTATGTCAGTATGGATCTGGAACAACTGCAAGGAAATCAGTGTTGATTGATTTCCAGTCTTGTTAAAGCAAAATTTCACCAACATGCATTGTGCTCGTAGGCAGGGGAGCAGGATTAAGCTTAGTAATTGCAAGCAGACTGGCACCAAGTGCAGGTCATTGGCACAGGAGAGAGGACAGATGGTAGGTGTGGTGGGACAGAAGTGTAGAGAAGCTGGACTGCCAAGGCAAGAGCCTTACAATCTTGGGGCCATTGCTTAAGGGGTGATGAATAGGGATAATTTCAGCAATAAACTAGCAGCTACATTTTAAAACCTAACTAACTACATTGCATGGATAGAGTGTCCCATTATAGATCTCCAGAGCTGACAACGTCTCTTCACTTAGCTTACAGGTTATTTGGAAAATTCACTTCACCAAGTGCTCAGAATCATAGGTACCAGTTAAGACTCCAACTTACAAATTGATCCCAGAACATCCCACTCTACTTTTTCCCTTGTCTGTGCTTATAATATCCAGTAGCCTTACAGAGAAATATAATTAATTCATATTGATAAATCTCTCTGACATTCTTAGATGAAACTGGAGCTGATTGGATGATTTTTCTCCTGGAAAATGCTCATTTAAAAAATCAAAAAAAAAATTGAGGGAAAATTAATATGATTGTTCCCTGGCTGCTGGCCTGGGAATCTCGCCAACAAGCAGCCTGACAGCAATCTTTCTGGTAATTCTTGTGAAAAAAATGTTCCATTTTTAAATTTTTCATGCTTAGTTAAAACGTTTTTTCCTGCTGTGAAAGTTTTAGTGGGAACAGATTTTCATTTTGTGGCCAACACAGTCTGTGGTGTTATTAATATTTATGATTACAATATATCAGACAAGTGGCCTTCTGTGGTGATCTTTTTGTTTGTTTGATTTTTAACAATTTTTCATTATTTAGACCTTCTTTAGGCTGGACAAACATTTTTACTTTCAACCTCCTAGTCGTTTTTTTAAAAAACAGAACACTGATAATTTTAAAAAGTCAAGGAACTCCAATGTAGGATATTATAACATTGACCCTTTCCTATTGATTATTTGTGTTTCATCTCAATGATATAGTTAGCGTAGCTAGGTCAAACATACAGATCTTGCTCTTTCCTTCCAAGAGATGTGTCAAAATAATAAATAGATTTGTCACACCAGCTGTATTGATTTGTGACAGCTTTGATGTACACAGTCATTTGGGATGCATGTGTGCCATTGGAATAACAGCTTAAGTAAAGTGTATATCCAGAAAAAAAAACTACTATATTCAAATCCTATTTTTATTTGCTACATTGAGCAAATAATGGGAGAAAATGCTGTTAAGCATCTAAAAATTCTCTGTATAGTGGAAGGCTTTATAAAGCAACAAGATACCTGCAGTACATTTCTATATTAATCAATAAGATGAAAGACAAAAATCAATTTTGTCTGTGCAACTGTATGTGACACCTCCCTTAGAGCCATAACACAGGGTTAGATTCATGCTAGCAAAGCTGGCCATAGGTTGACTGTTTATTTATTTATAGCAAGGAAAGAAAAAAAGTCAGCTTAGGGACAAAGTAGTAGGAAAGATGTTTTTCTCAGCATGTCTATTCAAAAATCTGGCTTTGGTACCTGGGAAATGTATGTTTCAAATCTTAATAATATTTGTAGTTTTCCCACATCAAACTGCATGCTATAATAGACAGAGGCTATGGAACAGACAAATACTATGTTCAAGGAAAAGAAATACAGTAAGGTCTTTCCATAAAACAGTAACTGCCAATAAAAATGACAAAGTTCCAATATGGCTTTTTACAAAAGAAGATTTTTAAGTCATAGATAACACCATACTTATCATGAGAAAGTTTAGGCATAGACTACACACTGCTAATGGGTAAATGGGAAATAACCAGACAATCCTTTGAACCAAATTACTTATTAAAGTGAAACATAGATCACTTCTCAAGAAGAGATAATAGCTTATTAAGCACGTTTTCAAAAGAGAACCATAAGTTCTGTTTAAGCTGGAAAAAGATCTACTTCATAGGATTTAGAAACATAAGTTAGATACAAAGCAAAACAGTGCAGAAAACATTCTGAATGTGAGTAGACACATTCAGAATTAGTAGAATGTGTGTCAGGAGTGACATGGGAAATGCGCATTATAAATCAGTTGTGATGAAGAAGATAAGGATATCAGATGCATCCAGAAAATCAAGCCAATTTTCTAAGAAGTTGGAAATGTGGGCCAAAAAGAGCCTCTGCAAAACAATGCTAAGGAGATCCCACTATAAAAGATTAATCTGTCCTAGACTTCGCACTAGTAGTGAGCTCCTTTACTGCAAATAGAGAGAAAGACAAAGTACCAGAGGAAATTACTTATGAAAACAGCAGAAGAGTGAGCACAGAAAGCATGATCTAACTTAAAATAAAGAAGGGCATGATAGATGTCTACAAATATCTGAGAGATGTAAATACCAAGAAAAGAATAAAATGTTTAGGATGTTATGAGATAAGTTATTATGAATAATTGGATGAAAGAAAGCAGACAAAAAATTACTCTACATAACTTTAAAAATATTCTAATATTAATGCAATGAAATAGCTTTCTAAGAAATGTGGGGAAAACATATCATCTGAGCTGTTTTAAAATTGGTCAGAACGCCGCTGTGGAATGTATACTGTAGTAGTAATTCTGAATTGGGAGTGGAATGACTGAGAATATCTTTGAGGTTCTAATTTCTATGACTTGCCTAAAATAATATGTACAATATATTCTGGACTATTTTTACCAAGGAAAGGATATATTAAATAAGAAATTTTAGACTATAATTTGCTATCTTCAACCACTGGAGCATATAACACCACAGAAGGGTCAGCAAAATAGATTAAAATAGACTTTTTTTTACGGTGTTACAAAGTTTACATTTCTTTAAAGAATTTTTCAATTCAAAATTCTTCAAACTTGTTAATAGAAATTTTTAAAATGGACTAAAGCAGACAGTACAACACCATGTATCTATCAGGGTTGTGTTTTTTATTTATTAACAATGTAATGCTAATTACATTGTTAATGCTAATTACATTGCTAATTAATGCTAACTAACAACTTAGTCCTGATTGGACTATTTAAACATTTCTTGTTTGAAGAATAAAGCAACTACACAGAGATTATATGAAAGTACTGTGTTTTCTTCAGTCTTTTGTGTCAAATATTCAGACAGAATTATCAGTGACTGACATCACTTTCTGAAATTCTGCTTTAGAAGGACATCTTGCATTCAACTCCTATAGAGCAATGGAAGAGTAATAATCATAGACAAGAATTACTGTTTTACCTACTCTTTACTACTTCCTTTAGTGTTTGCATACTGAAGGACAAGACACAACTGGTCTCCTAATAACAGTGCACCAAATTAAGTAGAATTGCTCAAAGCTAGAAAGACACTAAAGTATATTTACTATGGTAATTTAGTCGTGGAATCTCCTTCTCTGGAGATCTTCAAAACCTGCTTGGATGCAGTCCTGTGCCACATGCTCTGGGTGACCTGTGTGTGCAGGAGGGTTGGAGCAGATGACCTCTAGAGGTCCCTTCCAACCTTAAGCATTCTGTGATCGCGTTTCTGTGATTTTACTGTTATACTCATTATATATGACCATATATATGGTCATTAGCATATATCATAGAATCATAGAATGTTTAAGGTTGGAAGGGACCTCTAGAGGTCATCTGGTCCAACCCCCCTGCACATATATGGTCATTACCATTTTACTATGGTTGTGGAAGAAAAATGTATGTTGTAAGAAATATTCAGACAAATCTTGTAAACATGCAGTTCGCTCTGCAAAATTCATTTTGTTGCTATCAGATACAAGGTGACAACTGCCTGTCAATATCTTTTTCATACATATATTATACATGATATTAAACTCATTTCTTGTTCTGCTCCATATAAAAAGAAAGGTTACAGACAAATCCTGTAGGAATAATAGAAAATAATCCAGTATTACAGAATTGGTTAGAAAACAAATTAGCTCACTGAAAATATTATCAATCCTTTTTTTTTTTTTTTTTTTTTTTTTTGGTTTTTTGAAGGAGGGGCAAGTGATGCATCTGTGAATCAAAATAACCACATAGCCGATGAGAAACAGCAAAACCAGGATAATTCTTAAATCTTTCTTGTCTCTGATATTAAACTTAGCGAAACTTACGATGTTTTATTTCAGTGGGTAGGAGTTTTAGTCTCCTCAAACGACTGGGAAAAAAAAAAAAAAAGGGAAATTGAGCCTCCCACATCTTGATAGGTTTTACTGCTTAAAGGCACCTTCAGAAATAGGTTCTCTGACTCCTGCTTTAAAGAAAATCTATGCCCTATGAACAGTTACTGAAACTTAGAAAGGCAGAGAGGGTCCCTGTCAGACTTGCTCTTAGCTAGACACTACATTAACTCAACATGATAACATGGATAGTCAGATTCATAAGTTTTTAGTTGGAGGAGGAGCAGCCTGCCACCATCCCCGTGCTGTTCCACGCCATCTCCAGGATTTCAAGAGCACATTAACAAGTAAGAACCTTAACATGGACTCTAAGGTGGAAGACTTAGGTGTGCTGACCATCAGTACTTCCGTATGGGCAGCCCTTTCACCTCACTTGTGCTTTGTTTTTCTATGATTTTTCTTCCCCAGCACAACTTGATACATCCCTTTCTCCACCCCGTTCTTCTTCCCTTGATACATTCTCCCCCAAATTTGGTATTGCTGAAACAGTTATCTGGGTAAAATTGACCTAACATGTTGTTACTGATAGAGTTGCTGTGGGTCTTTACAAATATTCCTCCAGTTACCTGCAATTCTGAGCTGTTTCCTACAGTACCCACCCTTAACCATCTGTGATATCCAGACATTTCTCACACCACTAACTGAGATTTTTTTTCAGCTTCCCACTCTCTATTTTTTTTTTCACTTCCAAGAAAATCTCATACCATGTGCAGCAGTATCCCTGGTCTTGCTCTGTTAACTGAACTTCAGGCCAGGATCTAGTCAACTGCCTATACACTTTAAGAAATAATCTTAACAGAACAAATAACGGAATTGATAAATGAATATCCAGAGGATGAACATTGAGATTGCTTTTACATAGATGCAAAGTACTTCTCCAAAAAAAAGGAGCAGGATGTAGCATAAAGACTGAGATTTATGATAATATTATGCCAATACCCATGTAGAGATTAATGATATTCAGAGAGGAAATATGACATTTTAACCACATCAAAATAGAACCACACAATGTTTTCATACCAATAAATAATAATGTTTAAAGAGGACTATGAACCCTAAGGAAAAGATTAGTTTTGGCATCCCTGGTGTGACTTATTCTTATTTTCTGGGAAAAGAGTTCTTAGCACCTCATTAAACAAGAGGTGGAGTTTTACTTTTCTCTTCTTCTTGAATTTTATTATTAAATCATAATCTGGCAGTAAAAAAAAATTGGCAGAGTATTACAGGGATGTATTTCTGTTGTTATTATATTTTTAAAAGTCGGTATGTACTATAATTCAGCTTTAAATTTTATTTTTGTTTTATTTCATTACTTTAACATTTAGCACTGTGAAGATTTTGTAGCTGTTATTTATATTCAGCGTCATTACGGAAAATTCACTGAGTTTTATCTACATGACATAGCAAATACAACCCAGACTTCCACCTCCCCTTGCCCTTGGTCAGAAGGATGGGAAACCACCCCAAGAGCATTACTTTGCAACCCAGAATATTTGCAGTTCTATACTTTTCCAAAGCTGCCTTTGCCACAAGGTCATGTTGAATAAGGTCATAAGCAATAAGTTGCTCAGTCTGTTTACAACTGATTCTTCTCTCTTCTCCTGTAATCTTAACATACATAAAGTCCTTTGAAGTTTTTAAAATTAAATTTATCCTTACCTTCTTTCACAAAGCAATATACAAATAAGCCCCTCACATTTCTTCATGGTGATTATTAGGAGCAGGTAAATAAGGCTAGAAATAATACAAGCCTCCTTTTGAGATTTTGTGAAGCACATACATTCTCAGTGATTTACCCTTCTTCATCTCCCTGAAGAAACAATATTCTAAGAGCATTCATCCATAAATGTTTCTCTAGAATTCCCTTGGGAAAACTAAGCTATTTGTGGGATCTCACTGATTATTTAGAAGATCAACAGAGATGTGTACAAAAAAAAAATTATGTCAAATCCAAGGTAATGCTGATCAAAAAGTACTTTTTCTTATTGGCTTCCTGGGTCTTTAAGGAATCAAAAGGCAAAGAACTGAAACTTTCTCCTTGCATATCTTCCTCATAGTAGAAAGGTGGCAAGAAAAAGTGAGTTTTTTTTTTTTTTTTTTTAGCTTTGTTTTACATTCCATTTTGGATTTTTTTTAGTTGTCCTGTGTCTCGTAAATCAATGTCTTTATCCCTGTTCCTTTTGTTTTAACACAAGTTTTAACAGGAAACGTTCTTGAAACCTTCCCTGAAAGAAACGTAGCATAAACAAAAAGGTATCACTTTTGGTGTAAATACAACTGAAAGAAAATGGTTTGATGTAGTTCATAGGAAATAAAGGCAGACTCCTGTATTTATATTATTATATCAATTTTTTCACTTGGAGACCTTTGAAGTTCACAAAACATTAACATATCTTGAAATTCATATTACCTTCTGAATTTTTCAACTAAACAATAACTAACAGCATCATTGTCAGCATTGCCATGTGCTTTTCATTTAAACATCTATAAAACCTTTTTAAGAGAAGTTTTCTGTGATATAAACCAAAACAAAGTAAATTTCTTCAGAATATCTTTTATATTTTGCTCAGACCAAAACAGTGTCCTTCTAAGAGACACAAGCAATAAAACCCATGACATTTCTTTTGTGTGGACAAGAGACAAACTGCGTAAGCTCCTGAGAGTTGCTGTGCTCAGCCAGCAGCAACACTTCATGGAAGTGTCTCCTTGAGAACTCTTCAGAATTAAGATTTTAAAACTGAGATTCATGTGTTTTCTTGATTTCATATTGAAACCTTTCCAACATCTCGTGCAATAATATTCATAACGTTTTTAGGAGAAACAAGAAAGCTGGGACAACAAAGCGTTATGCCTACAATATGATCGTAGATTTGAAAGGTTTGTGACTGGGAGGGATCATTATATCGTTTTGACTGACCTCATAAATCTCAGACCAATACATTTAACCTGCTTCTAAAACATTCAGCCTAACAGCTTTCACTTCATTAAATTGTATAGGTTATTTTGTATTTACATATTGTATGTGTTCATACAGAACAGTGCAAGTGAATAACAAGGGCTTGGGCTAGAGTGTGCGTTGTTAGGGTGAGTAACCAAGAGGTTGGATGCCAAAGGTAATAAGACAAAGGTGTATTTTCCAAGGAAAAAATTCAGCTTAGGAGAACACACTATTTTCTGAAGTAGTCTTATGAGTAGGAAATTCAGTACAAATTTCAGTCTGAGTGCTGACTTAAAAATTCAATAGGTAGAATAGTAGTTGGTTGAGAGACTTGCATACTGTCAATATTATTGTCATGATCATATTATGATTCTTTTGCTCTTCAGGCTTCTTTGTGTCTGTCAGAGACATTCTGGATAGGTTTAATTTAATATAGGGAGACTGTGATGGTGGAGGGGGAAAGGGAAAAGGGAAGAGCTCAGTCAGAAAGAGGCTGTTAAGGTAAGAAAATCATTTTTGGAGTTTATTGGAATAGCACTTGCTCATCCTCTTTTTCCTCACCAACCCTGTACTCCTACCAGAGTTAAGAGTAATCAAGTGAGCCAGCCAACGCTAGATTAACCATGGCCCCTGTACCTGCTTGAACCTGGAAAATATAACACAAGATCTAAACCATACGTCAGTTGTCACTTTTACACCAGAGCTCATCTAAATCATGCCAATTGGTAAACCAATTTTACCCCCTGAACTAAGCCCTAAAATGAAGTTTGTCTGAAAGCATACCCACCACATGTACCAACCTCAGAACCACTTCTGCAGCAGGAACATGTTTTACCTGAGCTCTTCAAACCCTTCATCTCTCATCCCAGTGTTTATCTCATTCATCAGCCTTTTCTTCTTCTAATAGGTCCCTATCTAGGATCCTACTTTAACACTGGCCCAATCTCACCTTCCAGCTCCAAAAAAAGCTAAAGGTGTTGATAGATATTTGCCCTTGGTGAACATGTGGATTGCTTCCAAACCAAACTTTCTTCTTAACCAGTTGATTCCCATGGTTACTCTACAGCGCTAAATCAAAGATTGCAGGGCTCCAGATTCAAACATCTCACATTTGTACTGCCTCAGGCTAGTTTCTCTACAGATTGGGTTATGAATAACCACTTGGAACAGTCCAGTTATTCCAAGGCAGAGAAGGAGATAACACTTTAGGAATACTGGTAACCAGGAAACCACTGCTTGATTTTGTTCTCTGCTTCTTTCTTTCTTTCTTTCTTTCTTTCTTTCTTTCTTTCTTTCTTTCTTTCTTTCTTTCTTTCTTATTCCCCTTCTTTTTCTTAGCACATAGCTATGGCCCCTTGTGACTAAACCATAACTTGCCTCTAACCCTACTGTGAATATAAGCTCTTGAACATACCAGACCTGTGCCTGAACCATCTCAGACAAGGGGGTTCGACATAGCAATAAGCTCATGGAGGCCTTTGCCAGCCAGGAACTACCCACATTTCTCACTCTCTGCCCACTTCCAGTGCAAAAACTCAGGCTGCTCTTAAAGCAAAACCTAAGATTGCAAACAGGCTTAAGGTTCCGAAAATAGAGGCTGATGAACTAAAGTATGTTTTTTGTTGTTTTTTTTTCTAGTGATACAAACTAAGAAATGATCTTAGTTTTTATCTCCTAATATTATTTTTGAATATTTACTAATACTAATATAATTACTAATATATATTAATATTTATATTAATTTTTGAAGACCCTTTGCTCAAGGTAAGATTACTCTTAACAGAATAAGAGTAAACTTACTCTTATTCTCTTAAACTCTTAAACACTTAAGAGTAACTCTTAAAGATGTGGTTCTTGTTCAGTCACAAGTGAACAAGCATACACTTCTGTCCTATAGCTGAAATACCACTAAAGTATCAGTCCAAGATTTATGCTGAAACTATCCCCACCTTACCAGTAGAAGGTAAAAAAAGTAGTCCCAAACCAGCATCTGTTCTCATCATAGACCAATGGCTCTCTTCTCGTACTACCATTTGCCTATTTACCCGCTTCTTCTGCTTCTACAGACATTGTCACTTATCTGAACCATGTACTTGACTGAGTTGAGCCCTGGGCTTGCTCAACAACTAGAGTGAGCTGGTGCAAAGAGGTGCCTATCCTTAACTCAAGCCATAGGCTACTCCTGCAGAAAAACAAGCAAACAAAAAAAAACAAAATAAATAAAACTGATTGGTTTCTGCATTAGCCTTTACCTTGTCTTTAATCCTGAAGCAAGACTAAGCCACCTAAACCAAATCACCAAAATTTGCATCAGAATATTTTCTAATACTGGTTCCAGCAGTTAGGATTTAGGCTGGTCACATGATTCACAAAGTGCAAAGACACTTATATTTTATACAAGCCGTTCTGAACTTTTGAGGAAGAAAGCACTTTGTAGCAGACCACACTATCAAATTCTCTTTGCATGTGGAAAAATTGTTAAATTATGTGGAAATCTTTTCGTGTATATTGTGCGTGTATGTATCTGTGTGTGCACAAAAACTGCTTTGGTTTCTCTAAGAAGTTAGATTCTCTTTTCACTGGATTTCCCACATTATTTTTAATAATAATAATAATAATGCCAGCCCAAATAGCACTTCTGTTAGAAAGAAGTGTCTCATCATTTCTCATAGTCAGCAACAAGTGCTGTATGCCCGACTCCAAAAATCTGAAAATCCACTCTTCACAACCTAGAAGTATTGTGAAAGATTAGACCCACATTTTCAAAGGTGCTTAGGTATCAAATGCCAAGTGATTTCAATTTCAGTTTCATTTTTAGGCACTTGTTGGCTAAAAAGCAACTATGTCCTAACCTTCAAGTCTGACCTCTGAGACTGGGACTCCATTTTCTCTTCTTCTCATACATCCACACAGCCAGGTCTGCGGGTTGGAAGGATGCAAACTATAAAGGAGTCCCAGGATTGCCCAGTCAAGAGCATAGCTAACACAATCATCAAGGCAAAGAGATTCCTCACATCTCCTGGAGAGAGTTTCTATGGGTCTGGTACTTACCAAAGCAAAACATGAATGGGAAGGCACTTTGATTATTACTGGAGTATTAACATCAGAGTCTAAGACTGAGGGATAAAGAAAGCATGTGAAAATTATTGATTGTCATGTTAAAACTACTCTGCTAAATCTATTCTGCTTAAAGATAACTAGATGATGGAAATTTAAAAAACTAACTAATGATAGATTAGGCTCAAATATGATGTACAAAGGTATAGTGTAATTGCAGTTTATGGTACAGCTTTTGTGGCACAAAAATGTGATGAATCTGTGTCTGTTCATAGACAATATGTATGATGTATGAAAAAGTGTTTCTGTTGCTTTTAATTTATTTTCAGTTACTTAGTTTTTACTTGTTAGTCACTTGTTAGTCACACCTACACAAAATTAATTTAGAGCATAAATAGGCAAAAAAAAAAATCCAAAGCATATAAAGACTATATCTTTCTGCTTACAACTTTCAACATTTTCAAAACATAACAAGGCAAACATAGTTTATACCTATGTGCTATGGCAGAAATCCAATATTCATCTGCTGTTCATATTGCAAGAAAATGAGATCATTAGGGTCAGAAAGAACAGCTGCTTTAATTATAACATCCTGATATATCGTATCAAAGTTTTCATCATCTCACACAAACTCTAAGAACATACCTCCAGGGATTATTTCTTTCAACCTGCCTTTTCTCAGGAAGAAGATTATACAAGCACACTCCAGAGCAGTGGCGGTTTGAGTGTTGTGAAGCTGTGTGGAAATAATTTTACCCCAAGCTCAATAACACTATGGCAGCTATTATTAATCTAACCTCTACAATCTTGAGTCCCTTTTCTACTGTGGTGGCAGTGG
The DNA here is from genome assembly GCF_000705375.1 of Tinamus guttatus. Next base: position 66,117 of record NW_010582406.1, on the reverse strand, counting down.
TAGGGGATGATGTTTTTGGCAGTCAGGAAGCAGCCCTGCAGAGACAGGTTTGTGCGATGCTGCTGCCATACGCTTGCTGCCCCAGAGCTCTCAGCATCCACATCTGCAGCCAGGGAAGCTGGTTGGTACAGGGCACCCAGGGGTATCTCTCCCTAAGGGAATGACTGCTTTTGTTTTAACAGATGCGATGCTTCTGGTAGCTGAGAGATTAGAAGGGCCGTTCAACATTGAATCAGTCATGGATCCTATTGATGTCAAGATTTCTGAAGCCATCATGAACATGCAAGAAAACAGCATGCAGGTGTCAGCAAAGGTACTGTGTGAGTCGCTCCTTCTCTTTTCCTGAGTGTCACAAGCAGGGGGGAAAGCATTCAGTTTTCTCTCCAGGCTTTAAGATTGGCTGAACTACAACAATGTATATTAGTTTTCTCAGCAGTTCACTGTGTCTTTGTGTCTTTGAATCCTTTCTCTAGTTAAATAAGCCCACAAGTTTTCAAACAACAGAAGTGTCAGAGAGAAAAGTACAGTTTAGTAAATTGCAAATTAATAGCTGCAAGTGGTTAGAGAAAACAGAGACTGCTGAAAATTGCAGGTAGCTCAGTAAGCAATATCCTGCAGAGTACATTGGCTCGTGTCTCATCTGTGATTCTCTGTATTAACATCCAAGCACATTTTGATCTGCCTAAGTCAGACTGCAATACAATGTGTTTGAGGTGAACATACGAAATGTTCCGCTTAACCTACTCTAATAACCACTCAAAGGAAATATCATTATTTTGGACAGCCTCTGATTACTAGACCTTGGTTTGACAGAGTTTTGTGTGGATTCTGACATGAAAATAAACAAAGTTAATGATGCTGTCTTCATTCTTTCTGTTTTTAACGTGCATATATGCAGGTCACCACCGTCTTCAAACCCCATATAAATAAGGTCCTTGGAATTCAGTAACTACTGTTGAGCCAGTAGTTAACAATTAATGTCTTTTCCTTAATATTCGTCAGCACACTGTGGTTCAGAATCTGAAATCAGCTGTTTGCCAGGTTCTCCACATTAAGCATTTTCATCTCCCATTGATCTCCTAGTAGTTCTGGCTAGACTGCTCTCCAAGTTGGTGAATTTCCATTGCTTGGAAGGAAACGACTATAGATGGGGGAGAAAATGAGGATAAAAGACAGGAGGCTGAGGTTAACATTCTTCCTGCCAGCCCCAAATTAGATGCTCTTTATGGGTCCAGTGCTGCAGGATGCTAAGGATTTCCTTCAAGAGGCTCTTTGCTTTTCACCTACGTGCAGTTACTTAGGTTTTAAAAGCAGTCTATGTCCTGCGAGATGTGACTTTGCTCTGGCAGAAATCATCAAGTTGCTTATCAACCAAATTCTGTCGAATACTTTGAAGCTACCTTAGCAAATCCAGCTCCTACCTTAAAAAAGAAATACATATTTTCACTAAAAGCTCATGCAAGACTCAGATATATTTCATTTTCCTTCTTACTTCCTTCATTCTCACAGTTTTTCCATTAGTCAGGAAACTGCATTTCCTGCCAGAATCCAGTGACATCACCTTGGCATAAGCTCCTCTCACTACTCATTTGAAATAGAGCAGACTGTTTGTCCTGTCCCTGAGAAATATTGTATTTATTTGCTCTAAAGGTTAATAAATACAGAAATTCAATTTGCACTTCAAAGTTTTTCTCTAAGAGAAATCTTAAGATTTTTTTTTTAAATCTTGAGAAAAAGAAACCAAACTATAGCAGGGAAATTTATTTGACTCTGTTTTCATAGATAACAGAGCTATCTATGCATGGGGGCTTTTGTATTTTATAAGTAGACCATTTTTCTCCTGAAAAGTGATTTCCTTATTTTGCTGGGTTATATCCATCTTTTTCAGGTCTTAAGTAAGTCATGAAAGTGCTCTAATGTTAAAAAAAAAGAAGGCAAAGTCTTTGAGTCTACTGCTGTGATATTCTATGTCATATCAGATCTATAAAGATGATACATGAGCAGACTTTGAATCAATTATCTGTAGTCTAATTTTTTCCCCTTATACATACTTGACCGCTTAGATCGAGCCTCACTGAGAATGACAGATACCTTGCCAGATGTAATGGGGTGCATGGAATGCAATTGCAGACCTAATCTAGGAAAAGATCCACACTTGTCAGTCATTCAGAAACTGCAGTCAGAAAGCTCCAAGCAGAATGTTAAAAATCACACCATTTTCTTTTTCTTCAGATAATTCTGTTTTTTTTTTTTTTTTTTTTTTTTTTTTTTCGTTTTTTTCTTTTGATTTTTTTTTAGGAACCACGACCATTTTTTTCCGCAAGTCAGTCATTGTGTTTGCACATGAGAAAATGCTAGTGCACTTATAAGGTCATGGTATGGCTACAGCACCTGTATGTACACGGCTGATGCTTCTACAGCTGACATGCAGCTACCTCCACTAGAAAATCTGGCTGATACCTGGCATGAGGCTCTACACTGCATTCAACAGAATTTAGTGCCATTTAGTTATTGCTGTATGTTGCTGTTCCTCTCTTAAAATGAATGGAAAAAAAAATAACAACCAAAGTTTCTTTATCAAGGAACCCTCAACAAATCCATGTTCTTTGCCAGCAGAAGACCTGGAGATCATTTAATTCAAACCCATCCCTTTTCTGTTTTGAATATTTCTATAAAATATCCCTGTTCCAGAGGTCATTACCGTTAAATTGTACTGCCATTTGTGTTGCAGGGTGTTATTTTGTATTATGCCAACTGCCATTGTATTTCAAAATCTATTTGAGGAAAATATATGTTTTTTGACATAATACAGTTACTATACAGCACTGTACATATGGAGGCAAAATTAAGTAGATAATAATATATGATTTTCCTCAAAACAAATAGAAAAAAAAAGAACGCATGTTTTTATTTGAATGATGAGGTCTTCAATTTTAGACCTCAACATAAAAGTATATAATGAACATCCTAAATCTCCATTTTATGGTTTATCTTTCCATTTTTCACTTGATGCAACCTTGAAGATTTTGCACAATTTCTTTTTTTTCTCTAAATAGGCACCTCCTCCTATTCAGCACTATCTTTCTGAGAAATAGTCTTCACAGTTATGGCAATACTTATAAATAGAAGAGGGGCAAGTACCCATGCCTGAC